>KZ108075.1:0-365778 GCA_002116305.1 Penicillium italicum | reverse complement strand
TTAACTATCTTTTTAACTATCTTTTTAACTATCTTTTTAACTATCTTTTTAACTATCTTTTTAACTATCTTTTTAACTATCTTTTCAGATAACTTTTTAGCTATCTCTTTCTTATAGATATTTTGCTCCCCTTCTCGGTTTTATAGATATATAGTATAAAAAGGCGGAAAAAGGCTTAATTTATGAAATGGACCTTTTAATATATAATCTTTGATTGATGATTGATAAGAATCGTCGGCCGCGTTTACGGCCTTGAGAGTCCTTTTTGGTTTGTCTTTTTAAATGTCTTCTTAGATGACTTTTTAGCTATCTCTTTCTCACAGATATTTTGCTCCCCTTCTCGGTTTCATAGACATACAGTATTAAAAGGCGGAAAGAGGCTTAATTTGTGAAATGGACTTTTCAATCTATAATCTTTGATAATAAAAGGCTTACCCATATACGGGCGACTATTGGGATCATCGATACATAACTGTCTCATTGGTTGATATTGCCAGCTAGTAATTTAGATCCACTCTCACTTTCCAAGTACTGTGTTCAAAGTGCAGTTATGCAGTCTATTTACCTCTCTAGTTATATCAAACTGCCTACTTTATACATACTCTCTAAGTGTATCTAATTAATACTTTATAAGAGCATGCTTCGTACGCATATTAAATTGAAACATATAGAATTGGAAGATATCCCGGTTTGGAAAAGAGAGACGATCTTATCTTTATAGGGTTCAAGATCGATAGTTGGTCGTACTGTTATAAAGTGTCTTCCTAGTTATATATAGTCTCCTACGTAAGACAAGTTTTTTTACCGCCTTTATATACGTCTCAAAAGACATTTAAAAAGACTTCTTAAAAGGCTTACCAAAAAGACAACATAAGGCTGCAAACGCGGCCGATTATTCTTATGTAGAAATTAAAGAGAAGTTGAAATTAGTATACAGATTGAAACTAGTATGTATGCTTCAAGAAGACGATGATGATATAGGCGGTAAGGCAGTATCCAATAAGAGAGTTATGTATCGGTGGTCCCAACAGTCGCCTGTAGACATTCGGCCAGGAATGGCTAATTTGTTACGCGAGAGGCTGCAGCAAATCACGAATAACGCTATCTACTAGGTTGGATAAATTTAGATCTGGTTCACCAATGTGGATTCTTTGCGCTCAGTTTTGGAGTTTTGTGATTTTTGGAATGATGGGTTGCAAGAACCTAGACGTATCTCCAGAAAGTCTCGGACAATTCACGAAGAGCTGCACCCCACCTTGACACAGGCTGGGTGTAGATCGGATTGGGAATTCAAGGGCTATCACAATCGAAATTATGGGGATAAATTCGTGACGTATGGCTCAGCTCAGCCACTTGGGGAGGTTACACTAACAACCGAAATATGTCTGAGTTCTAGTCATGATTTAGTCTAATCTAATACAATCAAGCATTGAACACAGTTAGTCTATAACAAAAACCACTTCTTCTCTTGCCCTGCGCCAGCAAGTCCAACCCTCCCCTCATCGACTAGCTTCGAAAGAACCTGCGCTATGAAAGGCCCTGCCATCGCCTCCATCTCGGGCCCATAGAGACATACAATGATCTCCCGCATCGTCAAGGGTGCCCTTTTCTTTGCGTTGCTCCCGACAAAAGCTGATAGGACCTTCTTTTCTCGCAATTCCCAGTGCCTGCTCCAGACTATGAGTTTGGCTGGCAGATCGTCAATCATGGCACCATGTCCGGGGTATCCAACGGTTATCTCTTCAAAGCGCACGCTTTGGGTCATGGATCTCAAGCTCTTCATGTATTTTCCTAGATCTTCCACAAACACACTCCCTCCGTGCCCAAGCACGTTGTCGCCTGTGAACATAGCACCGCTTTCCTCTAGGACAAAACACATGTGGTCTTGACTATGTCCAGGCGTGAACAAGGCTCGTAGCGTGGTTCCTCCAGCAGTAAAAGTCTGTCCATCGCGGATCGAATGTTGGCCGCGGTCCGGATGGGCCTTGTGGACCGCCGTGGCTAGATGTGGATACTGAGCCAGTAGCGCCGGGAGACCACCAGTATGATCGGTATGCCAGTGGGTCAGCAGTACCTGGGAGATGCTCAAGTGGTGCTTTTCAAGGTAGGTGACCAGAGTTGTGAGCCAGATTGGACATCCCTGCAGACATGATTCTCTATTTTAGTCTCCAAGTCCTACAATGAGATGGTCAACACCACTTACCTGTCCTGTATCTATCAAAATCCGTTCCTGGCCACAGCCGACTAGATATGTATTGGTTCCTTGCAGTTGCATGTCGCCGGGATTTCCGCCAAGTATTCGCACCACCTCTGTGCTGAGTTCTGCGACAGCTGGGAGATATGGCAGTCCAGCATTTCGAGCAGCTAGAAACTCCTGCCACACTGGCTGCTTCCACACTTTTGGGGTGGACATGTTCCTTGCCGATCAACTTTCGGAACTCAGGAAGACTTTGCGATTTGAGTAAGCAGAGTTGGAATTGAAAGGTGGGGGCCACTGGATTTTGGTGAGCATATGCAAGGCAGGCAGATGGGGCATGCATGGCTGCCTGGTATATAAGGCCACAGTCTTCAGGCTAGGACTAAACAGGAAATTCCACAACTCCCATTAGGATTCATGTTCTCTCTTCTTATGCTTCACACAATCTGATAATTCACAGAGCAGATAAGATAGATAAAAGAGATAGAGGCTAGTCGAGGCCAAAAAAAATTGGAGAAAAACAATGATCTCGACCGAGAACGACCGACAGACCTTGCATACGTGAACAGCGCAAAAATGAGAGAATGCCCTTAGGCGTTAGCTAGTTCCAGTTAGCTAACGCCAAAGGGCATGGGAGATATGGGCTTACTATTAGTTTTAGGTGAATAAGGAATCTAGCAAACAGTAAACAGCAGTTACACTCTTGATATCAGTGAGCTTCTATAGCAAAAGTATCAGACAAACTGAAAGTAGTAATCAACAGCATCAGCCTGAGAACTCACTCTGGTAGATCATCTTTCACAAAAGGGATAGGGTAATTGGTAGTAGAGAGAGAAAAATACTAGATAGACGGGTTTTTGTTAGTCTTTTCTGATATAATTCTAGAAATCTTTTCAGCAGTCTTTTCAGCAGTCTTTTCAGCAGTCTTTTCAGCAGTCTTTTCAGCAGTCTTTTCAGCAGTCTTTTCAGCAGTCTTTTTAGTAGTCTTTTTAGGGGTTGTTTTACTAGTCATTTCTAATGCTTTTTGTTTTTAATAATTACTGTCGCTACTAGTGCTAAGCACAAGATGCAAAATATAGGCTGACGAAACGGCGTAAAATGTTAAAACGAACTTTTCCAGCTAATTTGTGATCAAGAAGAATTAAAAGCACAATGGAGGGAAGGAACTTGGCAAAAAAAAGGAAAGTTTTTGTTGGACGGCAAGCTAAAAGGAAGAATGAAGCGCATTCCAAGCATGAGACAAGGGGAGAGTCAGGGATTCAACCTCCATTGAAACATCCTTTGAAGGATTTTTCGACGAGTATGGGGACTACAGCACCGCCTCTCTCATAATAAAGGCGAGCATACTCGTGATGCTCGTATAGCTTCCATCGGGCGTTTTCAACATGACAGTCTTCGCCAAGTTATAACCAATTAGCTTGCTAGTTCTGAATGAAAATTTCAGTATTATAACACACCTCGCCTTTTTCAGTAATTCGGAGAAAGCGAAACTCCTCGCCATCAGTACTAACCCCGTATAGAGTTCCGCGAAGGGGACGATTTCCTCTCCCAATGTACGCAAGCTACAAACAGAAGTAGGAGTTAGCGTAAAGTGGGTGGGCTCCTAGGACAACAAAGACTTACCTATGTATCCTGCCTGGTCATCGCCTGCGCTGGCAAATCCAAGCTTCTTGGCTTCGACAAGGACCAAGTTAATAGCCTTCTTTAGACCGGTGTCTTCATACCATAGGGTATAGTCGTAGGTCCCCTTTGCCTGGTGTGCCTTTCCTCGGAGGGTGAATAGATGAGAGGAAAGATAAGTTTCGGTCTGTAGATTCAACGGCCAGGGTCCATGATCTGGACAGGGGAAAGCTTTATGAAGCAATGCGATCGAAATCTCATTGATGATGCATCGCGCAGCTGCTTCATTTTGAATCACGCAGAAAACACCCTTGGGCTGAGTAGGCCAATGAGCCCAAGAACAGCGATTCGCTGATGGGAAATCCATCTCTGACACCTCTGCATCCACCTCAACTGGAGAAGGAGCAGCCAACTGATGACATCATCAACACACTTGTTTAAATTGCATTCTGTTTTTATGGCTGCACAATTTGTTCATAACTCCATGGCTTTACACGTTCACATACCTGCTGGGAGGTTACAGGGGCAAAGCACATGTTCTGCCTGACGTTTAATGCAACGACAGCCTCATTTTGTGTGGAGAGACGTAGGAATTATCTAAAATAAAGAGATTGAAAAGGGATATCTGAAAAGACATATGGAAAGACTGCCTAAAATAGACTATTCTTGTTCTCTATACTTCAATTCTTCATCTGCCCTGTATGACGACTTAATCGTTAATTTGAATTTCATAATCCAGAAGAAGAGCAATTTTCTACTAATCCAGTCCTTAAAGTTCTCTTTTTTCCCCGAAATCCCGACCCGCTATATGGATATTCCCGAATATCGCCATCCACCTACGTAGGTAGGTAGGAACATTTGATATCCCGTCCTCTTTGGCGGTAGCATATTATTCGGATGGTTCCCGAAGAAATTATAGTTCAGATTCGCCCTTACCTCATTCCGTAAAGGTAGACTATAGTGTTCTTGTTACAGTTTGTTTTTCTATTGGGCCCCCCATTACATGCAGCTGACTCTTCAAATAGAGATCATTGAAGTGTTATATAAATGTTTGCCGTTTAGGGTTTCTTTTGGTCGCCTGAGAGTAGAAAATAAGGAGACCAACCCGAATCTAATACAGGGCGTTGATTAATTTCGGGGTTTTCTCAGCCTTGCAATCGGCTTCCCGGCAATAGATCGATTTGCAGCCGTACCATCATCCACTTGCCAAGGCCAATACGCAGTTTCCGATAATCAGTAGTAGTTTTCAGACGGAGAGTTTAACGGATTTACGGTGTTCCAGGCTTCATAGAAGAGCAATCTAAGAAGGGACTAGGCCAATAGTGGATTTTACATATAAAAGGCTTCCTTGTACCCAGAAGTGAGACTACAAGCCATCACATCAAGTTCCAACCGTACAGCAGTCCTCTCAACTAGACTATGTTTTTCTCTTCAAGCCATTTCCTCGCTTTCATGGCGACTTGTGCACATGCTCTACCTGTGTTCACTCAGCCACTCACCAACTACAAATGGCCTACCCAATTTGTCCGGAGTGGTGAGGCAAACATCCAAGTCCTCGCCCAAGGCGCAGGTCCTGCAGTTGTGATCATTCCCTCGTATGGACGAGACGGAGGTGACGATTACAACTACTTCAGCAACTCCCTGGTAGATGCAGGGTACCTTGTGTTGCGGCCTCAACCACGGGGTACTTTTGAGTCTACGGGACCAATGACCAATGTCACACTGGAGGACCTGGCTGCTGATATTGCATCCGTGATCGATACACTGGGCGGAGGCCAAGCTATAGTAATCGGTCATGCTTTTGGTACCTTCCTAGCCAAAGTGAGCTCGGTGATCTATCCGGAAAAAATACCAGCAATTGTGGTGGCCGCCCCAGGTGGCATCGATCTACCGACTGATATCGCCAATATGCCCTTCATCACTGGCAACACCTCTTTACCTATCCCCGAAAGGCTCAAAGCTCTTCAAACAGCCTTCTTTGCGCCCAATCATGATGCTCATATCTGGATCGATGGATGGTACCCGGATGTCCTTGCCATGGAGCACGCCGCTGTGCAAGCTTACGGTAGCTTGGCATCACACTGGGGTGGTGCCAATACTACACAGGTCCTCGAGTTGATTCCTGCGGATGACCCTTTCCAACCAAAGGCGCAGTGGAATGTGACAACGGACCTGTATCCGAATCGAGCCACATCAAAAGTTATTGCTGATGCGTCGCATGCGCTGTTTCCCGAACAGGGAAAGGCCGTTTTTGAGGCCGTTTTGCTGTGGTTGAACCAACAGAGCTCGCACATTTGAGAAGGAGGATAAGGATTGGATCTGAGGAAACAATATGAACATGTGATATGAGAGAGAGTTGAATGTATGAACGTAAATACGCCTTTTCATATTCTTACATCCAGTACCTGCATCCGTTCTACGACCTCCGTCTTGGGGCTTTAAATAGAAGCGCACCCCGTTATTCCTCAAGTCTTCAAGAGTAAGATGAAAAAGGATTATCAAAGGTTATACATGGAAAAGTCGTTCATACGCTTCAAGCTGTTTTTACGGCCTAATCTACAACTACAACAACAAGAAGGTAAAATATCTCAGCAAAAACTACTAAAAGAACTGCTTAACAGGCCGCATATGCTCCCTATTGATCCTGTATTCTGTGCATTGAAATAGAGAGTACCCCTTCTCCGAATAAGTGATCTTCATTGACACCGTTGTATCATCTATAAAAGCACTGTCATTGCATTCTCTCCCTCCTGAAACTCAACAAGCATTTCTCGAACGCATCTCGTCATTTCATCCTGATAAACCTGTTCTCTAATTATGAACGGGTTACCTGGAACTCTAGACTTCTCCAGATAAGCTCTCTCATTTAGTACCGGCCGCCCATTTCTCAAAAAGTGAAATGCCAGATAGTACAATGAGAGACTATTTGCAATAAGGAGATTGCCCACACTCAATTCATATTGGCTCTGGGATCGCCTTCGAAACTGCTCCCACGACATGTGCCATGTGTGCAATGCTCCCTCTAGGGCGGAAAGATCAACAGGAAGTATAGAGGTTTGAGCTTCCAGCAGCAGTGAGTGAATTGCCAAAATCAACAGATTCATGCCGAAATTGGTTAGGTTTGACTCCGATGGAGCCTGTCTGACCATGAGCCCCTTTACAGAGGATAAGAAACAGCTAGACGGGTCTTGCGCTGGCATTGCAGCCCACAACGAGGCGGAATAAGCGTTCCAGCTTGGATCATCACAAGGAAAAGAAGCGCGTGTGTCTGTCGGTAGAAGAAGTGGTTTACTACCACACAAGACGGATTGATAGCAGTCTACTGTGAAGACGCCCCAAAGAACCCTCTTCTTGGACTCTTTTTCAATCCATGATTGCCATACATGTGCATTACGTGTAGCTTTTGAACACTCGCCATGGATTTTGAGGAGCCCTGCTTGTCGTATGACTGAGACAAGGAGTGGGTGTAGGAGCCGCGACGCAGCTCGTTCCGCTGCACTTTCCCCGTTTGCCATGCTCGCTAACTGGAAGAGCACTATTGCTTGAAGCTCTTCAAGTTTCGGGGACATTTTGTCATAATGAAGGCAGCATTTGGCGAGCAGAGTTGATAGAGACCCATGTAAAAACTTCGCGTCTGACTTCGACGTTGCACTGTTTTCAAACCCAGCACCTATGAAACAGACAGCTCTGACGAGCACAGCGGGGGATAAGGCCAAGCAGAAGGTGGGAATATGCAGTATGGGAAAGAAAGGATGGAAATGGGCAAAAAAGAGCCTTGCATAAGTTTCCAATCGATATACAGGCACGGTTCCCGGACCTTCTAGTTCCAGGACATAGTCGGCAGGAAGTCGAAAGTTGTCTGGGCATAGATACCCCACATTCATGGCGATCTCCGGAGCACCAATTTCATATGTCGGCGCACCGGTGCTATGTTGAGGCAGGTTGTGGTCACCGACCATGGATATATTTTCTTGTGGTGTCCAGCTGAAGGAGCTCATATCGACGCAATTTTCAAGGTCAGCTAACTGAGCTAGAAAATCGACTTCGTCCGGTGAGCAACTGTCGAGGAAGGACAAGTCGACGGATTGTTCATCGAACACTGGTAGATCCGAGACCTTGTACGGCTTATCCTCAATTCCAGTTTGCGGTGATGGAGGGGAATTAATCCCCTTGGTTCTTCGGGCGCGCTTCTTGCGCTCCGCCCGCACGCAAGTCCACCCCCTCTGCAGGCATCGAGTACACGGCGGAGCCGTTTTGTTAAGGTCACATCGAAGCTTCGATTCGGAGCAGGCGATACAACTTCTGTTCATTGTCCCAGACCCACCTAACACAATGCAACGGGAATATAATGATCTCGGGAATTTGCAGTGGGAGGTGCAGAAGAAAATCTCAATATCCCATTCCACCCGAATTACCCGCGCCCGAGTGTGGCGTTATGGGGCGCTCGTATTGAATTCCTATCAAAGTATCATAGCCAAGTTAAGGGTCTCACCTGCTTAACTTTAGGGCTGCTTACTGCTGGCTTGCTGTCTCGCGGGTTTTCCACCCAAATTCCCGTATTCCCGAAATCCCCGAAATCCCGAATCCTCGAGGCCATTCAACTACTAAACAACTATATTAAATACGCCTTGCTCGACGTTATGTTTTCTATTCTTCAGATTCAACGATCAAGCAGCATTCTTTAAAGAGTAAAGGGAAAAACAAGAAATTCCAAACCATCATGTCTGAAACCAAATCTATCGAGTTATCCTCCACATCAACCACTCGAACGTGGTTTGATCGCTTCTGCTTCGTTCAAAAACGTCGAGACCCAACATCTCACTCTCCATGGCAAAAGCGAAGCATAGTTTTGGTCATTACCCTATCTGCCTTTACCGCGCCATTTGCGTCCTGCATCCTCTTCCCGTCCTTCACGACTCTTGTGGACCACTTTCATACAACAGAGACCAAGGTCGCCCTGACAACAACTGTGTTCCTCCTAGGTCTTGCAGTTGCTCCTTTGTGGTGGAGTACATTGAGCCAAGAGCATGGTCGCCGACCTGTGCTGGTGTCCAGCTTCCTGGTATCGACTATCGCCGTGATCGTCTGCGCTGTGTCCAATTCGCTTCCCTTGATCACCGTGTTTCGCCTCATCGAGGCACTAGGCTGTTCGTCTGCCCAGAGTGTCGGAGCAGGTGTTATCAGCGACATATTCACTCCGACTGAGCGTGGTTCGGCTCTAGGGTGGTTTTACCTCGGAACCCTGATTGGGCCCATGGTTGCCCCCATCATCGGAGGTGCTATCCAAGTTTGGCTTGGTTGGCGAGCAAACCTATACTTCATGGCCATTTTCACATTCAGCACCGCGATGCTCACAATGCTGTGTCTTCCAGAGACACTAGTGAAACCTCCCACCGAGACCCAGGAAAAGCTACAGTGGCACCAAGCGATGTCGCGGGATATCTTTGCTCCCTTGCCAAAGTTGAGACTATTGGCAGTTCCGTCAATCGCTTTGACAATTGCCTATGTCAGCATCTGCTTCGCTAGTCTTTACTGTTTCAACACTACCCTTCCTTATGCATACTCAGCACCACCCTACAACTTCTCCGCCATCGAAACCGGTCTCTGCTACATCAGCAATTGTCTCGGATACGCGATTGGAAGCGTTGTCGGTGGAAAGTTGAGCGATGCAAAGTTGCGCCAATATCAGTTGACCCACGGTGGAGAGATTCGCCCGGTCGAAAGAATCAAGACTGTGTGGTACGGCGTTGGCTTTGTTCCAGCAGGTCTACTGATCTATGGCTGGTTGGTTGAGAAACAAGTGTTCTGGTTTGCTCCTCTCGTCGGAGCCTTCCTATTTGGACTGGGACTCATGCTTGTCACTTCAACAGTCATGCCTTTCCTCGTTGATGTCAAGCCGGGAGCTGGTGCCTCGGTTGTTGCTGATTTGAATTTGGTCCGGAACATTCTGGCCGCTATTGGCACAGTGCTGTCGCCGATTGCGGTATCAAATATTGGATTTGGGTGGTGGGTGACAATTCTGGCGATACTTTGCACCTTGTCTGTCGGTTTTGTGGGGATCGTTGTTTGGAGAGACGGTGCTGAAAGAAAGACGTTGGATGTCGAAGGCACAGTGTGAATCGGTCGTTTTCCTTTTCTTATGACATAATGTTAGATGCGCACTCAAAGAAAATAGAGAATAGAATATACATAATGATAATGACAATATCCAAAAATTGATTCATACGTATCTTTCCTTCTAGTAGTGTGCGTGGGACAGGAATGGTAAGAATAAATTCGCTTACCTGGACATGGGAACAGAGTATATTATGAAATTCCTGGTAGTCGATGCCTTGGAAATGAAACAGAGAAGTCGCCGGCTCTGATTTCAACATGAAGGCAGCACATAACTAGTCTAACTCAACCTTAGCATCAACAGAGCAGTCAGTGAAAAGCAAAGATTGACCCCCTTGCTTGCTGAGATTTGCACCTGCTGATCTCTCTCATGCGTCAAGCTCTCTTATCTCCGATAATTGCGCATGACTGGGGAAATGGCAAGGCAGTTGATATCTTGAGAGCCCCCAACCCAGTCGGATCGAAAGAGTTGCAGGTTTTGACCGACGATCTGGTCCTTGATGATCGAAATACACTAGTGAAGCACACGTGATGACATGTTGGTTTGCATCATGCACGCAGTACGGCGGAATTCAGGGTCACCGCCATCTTCACCCTTGAAGCTTGTCTTC
The DNA here is from genome assembly GCA_002116305.1 of Penicillium italicum. NCBI lineage: Eukaryota > Fungi > Ascomycota > Eurotiomycetes > Eurotiales > Aspergillaceae > Penicillium > Penicillium italicum. The sequence continues at coordinate 355,236 of KZ108075.1, read as the reverse complement.
GCTCATTTGTACTTAAACAGTCCTTTATCTGGGCTCTATCCACGACGAGGACTTTGGGTATCGGATTCGTTTCACTTGAGGCGATATCCGAGACATTGTGTTTCATGTGTGTTATAGATAACTGTCTTTTTGCATATATTGTAAAATTTTATTAAGCGCAACTCGGTCGTTGTGACTGTTCCAAATGAAGTGCTCTTTCGATGTTTAGGAAAACAAAATACAACGGAAGGATGATCGTCAATCTAGAACCTTGGAAGCATGATGGATGGTGATCTATGCCCAAAAGAGACATATGTGGATGCCAGATATGCCAGGCTGATTATGCCAGATGACTCAGCAATATGTACATAAAAAACGTGGCCGTGGGCTTGCATGCACCTTACGGTCAACTCAGCAAGGTGCACCTCGTAAACCTTGTTGATCTTCATTGATCAGATTGGCTAGAAACCAGAGACGTACATGGATGATGTATATCTTAGTTTTTTGCATCTAATCTCCTTTAAATTAAATCGAGGCCCTTACACTGTGAAATCATCAGGAACAAGTGGGTCAAGCCTAAATTAGACTCTCGTGACTGGGAGACCTCCTTTCCCCGGACGTGCCTCAACGTGGCCCTAGGCATTTCCATCTTTTAACATTTACATCATACATTCTTTTGTACTTTTCCTTTTTCATCTGCCTGGCGCCTGACCTTCTGCGACATGGGTCTGTAAGCGCCTGCCTTATCACCTGTTTTGCGTCATCAATCGCCCACCTTCTCCGCTCTCCTGTCACTACGGCATGATCTCGCAACATGGAATCAATCGTGTATGAGAACTCGCCTTTGGCCGAGTATTTGGAAGGTTCGCTTTGTTCAATGCACCCGAGAAATTCAAACCCACTGACATCTGTCCCAGGGGAGGGTGGAAACGAAGAGAGTTGGCCCGTGGAGGAGAATCAAAGCGACGATGATGATACCGGTTCCTCCAACTTTGCCCCTCGAGGGGTTTCCAAATTCCAGAATCGCGTTCGTAACAAGCTACCGAAGCCTCTCAATCTACGAGGAACACCACAGGGGGAACTGATCGGGAAACTGTATGACGCTTACTCGGTACGACCCCCTCGTCTACGATCGCACGGGATCATACTGACACTTCTTATTGTCTAGTCAACCCTGAATGTCCGATTGGCACGAAGCGACAATGAAAGATTTTTGGAACAATTTGGCTATGTTATTGTCGCATCGCAACTATTAAACGAACACAGCGCCCCTTCCTACACATCCGCTGCAGATGTCCTATCTGCAAAACAACCCTCAGCTCTCCCGTCCCTCTCTACAACTTTTGGAATTCAAGGCGCCATTGTCACAGCCGCCACATCATTTTCTATCGCTTGGTTATTACATTGGAGCCGTTCAAGGGCTGGGTCAGGACTCAGCCTCAAGAAAGTTGGAGCGCTCCTGATACTTTTACCCGCTGTCGGCGTCTTTTTCTATGCTTTCGCAAAACGGCAATGGTTGAAATATCTCCGACATCAGGCTGTTGAGGCAGCAGGCACTTTTATTGGAAACGCCCAGGGGTTTGATTCTGCTGCGTCAGCTTCTGTGGTCTTCATTCAGGAGGTTGAACTTGTCTCAAGAGGTTATCGGATGTAAGAACGCGACCTTTTTGTAATATGATAACGGGGCTAACATACCACCACAGAAGCACTCCTCTACCACCCATCAGTCGGCTGGAGGATCTAGCACAAACGCGACGATGCTTGAGATTACGCAGAGCGGTCTCAGAATGCTTCTACTCCATGCTCGAGCGGTATATTCAATCCCAGAATACTTTACGCCCACTCACCGATGAAAGCGATCTTGCGAAATATTACGATATTTATGATATTGGACTGGAAGAACTCGAAGCGGTTGAGGCGTCGCTGTCGCAGCGAACCAATGAAGACCAGTACTCATTGCGTGCTCTGAGGGATCTATTTGGAAAATTGTACAGTGTGAGAAAAAGCGTGCTGTGCTGCTTGCTAGCCCTCGGCGCCGACGGTGGTGGCTCCGACATTGCTCGGTGGAGCGCCGCAGTGGAGGAAATGCGTGAGCTCGCTACGGTGACCGGTACCAGCATGCTAAAAATGACAGCTATTTTAAACGAGGAGGACCGTGAGTGGTAATCCCTGTTTCATGACACAAAGACCTTGGCTAATATTCACAGGTGATACCATTCCTCCATCCCCATTACCTTCTGCCTCACCAAGCAAGGACCACCGGCGTGCCCAATTTCGCCGACTCAGCTCCTTGTCACAAGGGGTCCGTACCTTGCATGCTAAAATGCATATTGCCAGCGAGGAGTCACATGCCAATCTAGAACGCGCAGACCCTGATGAGTTTGAAGCCACCCTCCTTGCACAATATGACTCGGTTGGCAGTGATCTTAGGGCTCTTCTTCAAGAGTGGGAAGATGGCAAAGCCGCATTGGCAAACCAGCACGATCGCCTTAGTGTCGGAGATCGCTCACGACCGCCAAGTACTTTCTTGTTACCCATGTCTCCAACTCCCAGCCTGGGAGGATCTACGGCAGTTGAGGGAAGCCCAACAGATGCACTGAAAGCCTTAACTGGCGAGGGCCGGCCGGATCTGACGCAGACTTATGACGACGAAGAAATTTTCGAAGCCGTTGTACTCCCGGCCTCGAGAAACAAGAGAGTGTCTTTGACAAGAGACGAGCGTCTTGCACGTGTACGAGAAGACCGTGCCAGACAGGCGATCGCCAGAGAAAAGGTAGATGCCAGCAATAACATGCTCAAGGAACTGGAAATGGTCATCAAGCAGCGACCGGGAAACAACTCTGCAAAACGAGTTACCAGCATATAGGATAAGTCTTGGATTTCTGTAACATGCTTGATGCATTCCACAGAATCCCTCTTTTTTCGTCTGCGCCATCTGGCACAGATCTGACTTCAACCAGCGCTAGCAGCAGGGAAGTCGCAAATTGATACCCACAACATGTACATATAGACGGGGCTCGGCGACAGTGGCGTTTTACTCGAGGACTATTGCTTCTTGCTTCTTCCTACTTTCTACTTTGCCTACTACTTCTTTCTTTTTTGCTATTATTATCTGTTCGTCTGTCTTTAAGTGGTCTTGGATTGTGGTTCTTTCGGCATTCATCTTTGTTGAGTGTGGGGATTAACGTCAAAAAATTTTATTGCCAATTTGTACATTACAGCTGGCTCTTTTCCTTTCAATGTCCATACTGCTCGCAATTGTTGATCATTATATTGGCAAACCCTTATAGGGATGCATGCAAATGAGGCCTTGCTGCCTTGGCGCCTGAGGTATCAAACTTAACCCAAAAGGGACATATCGCCAAACGCGACCGCGTCTTCCCCACCCTCGAACGCGATCCTTATATTAGCCTGCTGCCTCTTTCATCTTCCTTCAAATACATACCCAATTCACTATTTTTGTCTCCCTACCACCTATTTCACTTCAAAAAGACACATCATCTTCCCTAACTCCTTACGACCCAGTTTAATTAAACAAACACACACACAAAACCATCAAGAGTAAGTCGGCTAAACCCAAATCGAAAAGATTGTTGTGTGCGAAGAACCAATCAATTAACCCACTCTCTAGTGTTGGAAGCACGATTGGAACAGGCCAGCCTTCTGAAGCGCGTATGTGATCTATACCACTCAACCTGCTCAGTTGTCAACAAACTACTAACACCGCTGTGTGTAGGTCGTCGACGCCATCAAGGATCTTGTCCAGGACTGCAACTTCGATTGCAATGACTCCGGAATTGCCCTCCAGGCCATGGACAACTCACACGTTGCCCTGGTTTCCATGCTGCTCCGCGCTGAGGGCTTCTCTCCCTACCGCTGCGACCGTAACATCGCCCTCGGCATCAACCTGCTCTCCCTGACCAAGGTGCTCCGCGCCGCCCAGAACGAAGACATCCTGACCCTCAAGGCCGAGGACTCGCCCGATGCCGTCAACCTGATGTTCGAGAGTGCAGAGACAGACCGACTCAGCGAGTATGACATCAAGCTCATGGATATTGACCAGGAGCACCTGGCCATTCCTGAGACTGAGTATGCCGCCACCGTGGAAATGCCTTCTTCTGAGTTCCAGCGCATCTGCAGAGATCTCAACGCACTGTCCGAGTCTGGTAAGTAAATCTGCAGTAACTTTGCTCCCGAGGCAATACCCAAACCCGGGTGGCAGAGAAAAAAGTCTCGTTGTGCTAATTTCTTCCCTAGTCGTGATTGAGGCCAGCAAGGAGGGTGTCAAGTTCTCCTGCCAGGGTGATATCGGTAACGGATCCGTCACCATCCGCCAGCACACCAACGTCGACAAGCCTGACCAGAACGTCGTCATCAACCTCTCCGAACCCGTCGCCCTGACCTTTTCCCTCAAGTACCTCGTCAACTTCTGCAAGGCCTCCAACCTGTCTTCATCCGTCGTGCTGCACCTCTCCCAGGAAGTGCCGCTGCTTGTCGAGTACGGTCTGGGAAGTGGCCACCTGCGGTTCTATCTCGCTCCTAAGGTAAGTTCTAGATTTTCCCATTAATACAAGGTCTGCATCATTGGAAACCGAGCTAACGTGGGGTTAAAACACAGATCGGTGACGAAGAGTAAACAAATAATCCGGTGGTTCGAGGGGATATGGGCAATGCTAAAAATGAAGCTCGATGATAATGGAGAGAACATAAAAGGGAAATGTTCTTTCACTACATCCCTGACAACAGGGGGTTTAACAAGATGTTCACGATAATTTACACATTCAGCGGTTGAGGTTTCGACCTCGCAGATTTTTCCAAACATACATTTTCACCTAGAATTTCAACCGTTTCCAACAATGCTACGAGTAAATGATGATTTTTAGGATATTTTGACCAGCCATTCGGCTAGCAGAAAGATATATTTCAAAAATTCATGTATTTATCATGTCCACCACTCTGAATAAATCCCCCACAAACCCAACACCAACCCCAGCGACCGAAACCCAACGAGCCCGCAGGCAAAGGGACCCTAAAGAACCTCGCAAGGTCCACAACCCCACTAATCAGCAAGGTCGCCAAAAAAAACTCTTCCCAGACACCCCCCAAAAATCACAGGGGGAGGAAGCATAGACTGACCGTGAAAAAAAAAGAGTGAAGCGCCATCCCCACCAGAATGATCGGAATCGAATGATACCATCCGCCCTCCGAAGAGAACAGAGCAAGGTATGCTGCGTATTGCACTAAAGTGTCATCACACACAATCTCCGCACCGACTCTCCCAAGGGGTCCGGGGGGGACAAGCCCCCGTCGCCCGATGTTTCTGATGTCAAGTGCAAGTGTGGGTAAGAAGTGATCTAGGATCACACCAGGCCCTCACGGGCAGGACCGACGCCGACGCGCGAAAACGAACGACGGCGCGGGTTGGGGTTTGAAGATTCCTCCGAATTTCTCATTTGCAAGGGGTCTCGCGGCTCTGGGCGGGACCCAGAGTCGCGAGGACGGGCCGTGAGGCTCGCCGTGTGTAGCAAAGAAACGCAGCATTGGTGGGGATGGCGCTTGAGGAAGGGGAATTTTGCGCGTGGAGGTGGGTTTGCGAGGTTTTATACTGCTGTCACGTGGGATGAGTCATCTATGCGCTTGTCCTGTTTTGGAAGGCATAGGGCAGCTGGTTTGGGAGTTGGGTTGGCTGTGCTACGAAGCTTGGATTTGCTGCTTGTTTTTGTATCAATTTAGAGGCAAGCATTTCTTTCGAACTGCCTAAGCTAACTCTCGGTAATTTGTGGCTGAGGCTAGCGTACACTCTCGGGTCAGGTCTCCCGCAACACTTTGCTCAGTGCCTCATAGCTCGCATATCAAGATGCAGTACAAGGCCAGGCGATAGGAGCGCAGTCTGATACTTTGAATCAAATTCGTTTTATAATAGGGAGATGGTGAAACCCATTGAATGTGAGAGATTCAATGGTAATCATCCAGTATCACGAAAACTATGCTTCAATCCATGTTGGCAAATGCCGGTTAACATTGAGAAAAAAAACCCCCCTTATGCTACTGAATTTCCTCAAAGGCTCGAACAATATACGTCTTCCCTTGAACTTGCACCTTCTCACCCGGTATTCTCCAAGACCCCTCTCCCTCTCCATCAAACCCGACCACCATTGAAGGCAAAGAACTTGCAGCTTCACCAACCAAATACTTCTCCTTCCACCCCGATTCCCATTCTTCTCTCCTAGCACTAACATCAGCGCCGGTCTTTTTAACAACCAGCTCACCAGATGAAGTCTTCTGTCGCGTATGAGTCTGTGTCTGGTGCAATGCCAAAAACGTTCCCCAGATGCGACCGATAAAAGTCTTCTGAACAGTCACCTCTCTTTCTCCACTGCTAAGATCTCCATCATCCGACTCCAGCACCCACGAAAGACCCTTCTTAGGCCCCTCGGGGCCCTCTCTGAATGGCAATTCCCGCCATACCTCCTCATACTCCTTATCAGGTGCGCCGGGGAGATCATGACGAGGCATAGACCCCATCTCGAGATCATCGCCGTTTGGCAAGGGGACGAAAGTCCCACAGTCGATTGTCTCAAATGCATTGTGAGAATCAAGCTCATGGGAGAAGGTCACCCGCACTATTGAGTTGGTTAATGGATAGTTCGTAATTTTTTCGCCGAACGCAATGATGTCCTTTAGATAGAGCTTTGGGGGTAACTTACAAGGCTCCTGGCTCTCTACAATCCTCTGCCCGGCAATCGCCCAGTCTATTTTGCCTGTTGCGGTTTCGATACGTAGATCAACGTACCAGTCCTTCACGGACATCACGATTGTATCGGTTGTTTCCTCGGCGGGTGTTGTGAGCCATCGGAATGAGATTCGCTTAGAGAAGCGACAGCTGGATTGGTCGGGTTTAATACTGGCCATATTGTTCGATTTTGTTGTGGTGAGATTTCGGTCTGCGGATAGGGGTGGTTGGATCAGTATGCGAGCATGGGTGGGTGTGTAAAAAAGACGATATATTAAGTGGGAACCGGAGCCAGGACACTAAGGAAATAGCTATAAAGAGATGTGCTGAACGAGATATGTGACAGAGCCAGATTGGGAATGTTCAAGAGAAATATTGTAAGCGTGGAAAGCTTGGGGAAGATAAAGATGATCCTTCTATTTGGACTATCTGCCTAACTAGGAGGTAGCTAACGGCTAACGTCCCGTTATGTGACGCCTGCCGGCGTTATATCTGCCGATACCTAAAAGTATCGGCCGCCCTCGGCTAGATAGATATATATAAAAAGAGTAATAATGTAGGCGATAACTAATTGTAGGTATTAACCGTTAAAGAAAATCGAAGAATAGTAAAGAAACGTAAAGTAAAGAAACGTAAAGATACCCTAATTACGGAAATAACTTATAAAACGACTCGCTAGGATAGGCGTAGGTTCGACGTCTATAGCGACCGGTATAGATAGCGGAGGTATATTTAACTATCCTTTAGCGGTAGAAGGTATTAAGCCTTTATTAGGGACGACGTTAGAGATACTCTAAATAAGATCCTAATTAGTACCGAAAAGTGTAGCCGCTTCTATACGGATATTAGCTAGGATATTACTTAAGGTAAACTTAGTAACGCTATTCCCGCTTTACTATAATTATATATATATAGCTTTAATAGTATTCTTATATTTGCGGCGAAGTAAAGGTAGGCTAGCTACTATATCTAGGACCTATTTAGCTTATAGGATACTTAAGAATTCATAAACTGCCTTAATAGTATATAAATGCCTAGATAAGTCGTCGACGCTATTAGATATTAGTATTATATCGTCGCTAAATCCGCTAATAAGACGATAGATATTAGTAGTAGGGGATATCTATATTATCTAGGCACGGCTTACTAGTAAAGTTAGCTTTATTAGGGTTAAGGATATAGTAATAGTAGCGCGCTTAGGTTCGGATTCTTAAATACCTATAGAAGCCCGTTTAGAATTATTAGAATTAGAAATAGTATAAACGTCGATTATAGGGTACCTCCCGATTATAATAAAGATATCGCTACCTATAGTATATAGACGAGATAAGATCTTCTAGGTATTAGCGTAAGGTTTAGTAATTAGCCTTTACTAAAGAGTGTTAGGAATGTTATTATTTTAGGGTAGAATATACTATCTATTAGCGCTACTATAAGGGTAGAAGCCGCTAATAAAGGGGAGTTAGATTAATATTAGTATATTACTAATAAGAGCGATAACTAGGTCCGTTAAAGAGTAACGTACTATTAGGATATTTAGGTATTACTATTAGTCGTTAGCGTTATAGTATATCTATAGTATATTATTACTAATTTATATAGGGGAGGTAACTATCTTACTAAAGTATAACTTAGTAATAGTTATATCCTAATACTAGCGTTTCCTCTTTAGGATCTAGAAAATATATTATAGTCTTACTCCTATAAAGAGGTAATAGCCTAAGAATATAGGGAGAAAAGGGAGCCTATATACCTAGAGAACGACTACGTTACCTATTAGCTATCGATTAGGAATTATATTACTATCCGTATTAAAGTCAGTAGGCTAACGTACGTTACGTCGTTTTCCTAGGTAAATATTATTTATAATAATTAGAAACACTAACTAATTAAAGAGACGTATATCTATAGGGGGAGTTATAAGGTAACCTACTATATCGTAGGTAATACTATTAAAGTATTATAGTATAGTATTAGGACGTATATTCTTTAGTATCTATTACGCCTACTTATTTATATTTACTAGATACTTAGAATTATTATAACGGTTTAATAAGGTATAGTAACTACTTAATTATTTATTATCTTCTTTAGGGCGCTCTAATATTATTAGGCGTCTTAGAAGTCGCTATAGAGATATAGTATTAGTTATAGGAGAAAAAGAAAGTAAAGGTTATTAGTAAGGATAAAGTATAAGAAGTAAAAAGAAGAAAAGGGGAAAAGTAAGAGAAGTTAATATAAAGGTAAAGTAAAAGAAGTAAGGAGAAGGTAAGAAGAAGGTAAAGTATAGGTATAATATATTATATATTTATCTTATTATAGGCTCGCTAATACTCGTCTACATTCTTCGAACTCTACTATCTTATCCTTAGCGCCTATTATATCTTATTATTTAACCTATTAGGCCTACTCGCGTACCTTACCTTACTACTAGATAAGGTACTCTATCCTTAGTATCCTATAACGACCTAAATATCGTACTTAGATATCTAAGACGGTAGCGATATTATAATAATCTATATCCTATAGGAAGCGACTATTAAAGGTCGGTATAGGATTTTTAGGTAGTTTATAGTTAAATAGATCTAGTAACAGAGCTAGCTCTAGATATTAGACGCTAATAACTAGATAGATCCTCTATATAGGTAGGAGCTGTAAGCGATATACTAGATAACCTATACGTTCTTCGACTATAAAAAGGCCTATATATTATTAGCTAAGTTTATAAGAGATAGTATTATTAATTAGTATATTATAGCTACGTCTAACGCGAAGAAGGATCTTATTACTAACTACGAAGTATTTTAGCTAATATCTTCGGTCGTAGTAATCCTTTATCTATATAGTAGTATACTTAAGATATTTAGTAGTATCTTAATATAACGTTAAATCTAGAGTAATAAATATATTATAAATAAGATTCTATAATATACGTAAATTAAACCTAAATATAAGCTTATATAGGGTTTTAGATATCGACGTACTAACTAAGCTATTTATAGCCGCTATTAAACTAGATAGACTAATAGGCTAATTATCTATCGGGTATAGGGATACCTAATAATAAAGCTAGATCTCTACTATCTAATTAGTACGTTCGCTCTATCCGTTAGCCTATATATAGTATACGGTAGTAAAGAAAAGCGTAATACGTAAAGCGTTAAATATTAACTACTAAAAACCTTAGATAAACTTTAGGTCTCTATTAGAAATCTATACTATTAGTAGACCTTAGTCGGCGTTTTATAGATATATAAGTACTATAAGGGCCTAATCTTTACTAGTCTAGTTAACCTTACCTAGTATAGCTCTAATATACTTAATAAACTTATAGGTAATAAATATAATAGTATTAAAGCTTTATATAGATATCGGAAGGCCGATAATAAAGTTAATATATACTATATAGAATAGGATTAGTAGGCCGATAATCGGCTAGAGTAATCTATATAGTTAGTAGTGTCTAATATTATTTCGTAGATACTCTAGATAATACTATATATACTACTTAAATAGCCGTATACCTTAATAAATAACTATACTATCTATTTTACGGCGATATCTATCGAAGCCTTAGTAGCCCTAGTCGTTATAAACTAGCTTAAAAATATCTTACGCTAGCGATACTAGAATATAAAGCTAGTAGCTACTATCGTCCTATATAGAGTAAAGGAAGCTATCCTCTATTAGGTACGGAAGGCTTATAGTTATAGGGTTAGCGTTATCCTCTTATAATTAATATCGGACTCTATTCTAGCGAACGTCTATATTATAGCCTTATAAGATCTTATTACGAAATTCGTCGCTTATATATATCGTAGAGGCTTAAAATATATATAGTATATTAAGCGGTAGTATATATATATAGTTAGGTAGTATTACTTATAACGTATTAAGATCGTTATCTTATCGCGCTTTATCTAGATTAGTACTTAGTAGTTAAGATAATACGTCCGTAATCTGATTCGTATAACTAGGCCGATAATACACTTTTACTTAGAATAATTAAATATATATAACGGCCCTAATAAGTCGTAAATTAAGCTTTTTAGTAGCTACCGTTCGTAAAGAGCTAGCTATTATAATTATTATAAAGTAGTCTATATAGAAAATAACTAGTTTATTAGCTACCTTAATTAGATAATAAACCTTACGTATTATCTAGGTAATATAGCTAACTTCTAGCTCCGTTACCTAGTAGTTCTTCTTAGCCGCTATTAAAAGCCGACTTAGAAATATAATAGGCTAGATTATAATAATAGGGGATAGCTTAGATAGATTATAGTATATAAATAATTCTTTAATATAGTAAATAACTATACTAAACCCTATCTATTAGGATATATCGATATCGATATATACCTAACGGTTAGCTACCTAGTGAACTAATACTATAGTATTATCGCTTCGGAAGCTTACTTAAAGAGCGTCGAAAGCGTTAATCTCCCTATCGGTAGGTTATATAAGTAACGTCTTTAAAGCCTATTATTATCTAGCTTATCTAGTAAGGGAGCTTTCTTTTAGAAGGAGAGTCTTTTATTACTAGAGTAGCTCTATTTTTTAGGCGTAATTAGGGATAATATAACGGAGGTCCTTAGTTATCCTAATATATATCTCTAGTTTCTTTAGAGTATCCGGAAAGTGTAAATTAGTAATAGCCTTTAATTTTTCCTTTAGGGTAGATAGGCTAAGTGTGTTAACCCGCTAACCTAATAAGGACATTTTTAAAAAGCCGATATATACCTTTTTTAGTTTAAGTCTAATACTATATTTATATAGTTAATAAAATAGACTCCGTAAATAGGTAATATAATCGTTAAACGTTATAGAGTATATAATAATATTATTGAGGTACGTTCGATACTATTTAAAGAATTCCTTTAAGATTAGGTCTATCTACTATTAGATATATATAATAGAATTATAGTACCCTATAATAGCTACCTTAAAGTATTCCTAGCCCTAGTATAATATCACTACTAGATAGTTCTAGTACTCTAGTCTAATACGCTATTAGTAGAAAAAACTCTTTATATCAAGGATAGATATATAGGTAGTACCCCGATATATCTATATAATTTTATCTTATATTCGTATTAGGTAAATATCTAGTTAGGAGATTTTATTTAAGCTATAAATATTAACTACTAGGTATATCTTATTAACTAGTATTCTATCTAGTTTAATAACCTTATAGTAGACTATAAATACTAAGAATCCTATTATAACGTCCTCTACTATTATCTAAAATAGTACTAGTATCTATATAGGTAGACCTACCTAGTCTACTATCGGATAGATTAATATTATACTAGCGTTATCTTTATAGAGGATATAACTTTCCTAGAAGATATATACTAGATTATTAGTATCTTAAGCTACTAGCTATATAAGGTATAGTAGGTTATCTAATTAGGTTTCTAATATAATACTCTCCTAGGCTACCTAGGATAGTAATAATAGCCTTATATCGTCCTAATATATACTAAAGGTAGATAGCGATTATAGTCTAAAAATAGTATCCGGCTATAGGTATAGGCTAAATATTAAGTTATAGTTTATACCTAGGTATAAGATTACCCTACTTAGCTATTACACTACTAGTAGTAAGAGAGTTAGCTATAGCGGCTCTTAGGCTATCGAAGTCGCCTAAGTATATTCCGGAGTACGGGGAGGTTACGCTACCTATAATACTTATTAAATAGACGCGGCTAGGCTTATAGGAAAGCTAAGTAGTAGATTAGTAGGGAGTTTAATAGCGTATCTAATAAAGTCTTTAAATACCTTCTTAAGAGGATATCTAGACTTAAAGGCCTAATCTAGTAGATATAGGTAATCTATATTTAGAGCCTTAGATAGATAGGGCTATAGGTACTAATTTATAAAAAAGCGAATCCTATCTACTAAGATCGGATCGAAAACGTCTTAATAGGGGTTATCGAGATATTCTCTATAGTGATAAAGTTAATACACGGTTATAATAAGTCGTCGAAGGGTCTTATTTACTAGTTCTAGCTATATCGTTATAGAGACTAACGGTATAATAACGTTAGAGTAACTTCTCCCTACTAATACCTAAAGAGGGGTCGTCTATTACGTGACGCGAATCGCCCCTTATTACTAGGACGATAGCGTCTATATATATAGGATAAGAGCGCTAGAGTCCGGATTAAAGCGTCGATAATCTTTAATAGGAACGTCGATAGCTCGTTCGTTTATACGAAACGGACTAATACCTAGGGTAACGGCGGTAGACGTAACGTCTACTAGGACGGCACCCTAATAACTAGCTAGCGAAGCGCTTAGTAGTCTATTTTTAAAGAAAATTTTACAACGGGCGTATCGTCCCGTCGTTATTTAACGTACTAGATAAACCAGGACGTGCTACTAGATATAAGCGTAGAAGGCTTAGGGAAGATAAAGATAATCCTTCCATTTGGACTATCTGCCTAACTAGGAGGTAGCTGACGGCTGACGTCCCGTCATATGACGCCTGCCGGCGTTACAAAGATTGTCCTATCAAAGTAGCCGGTTATCTTCCCCTCACACCCCGCATCGGCTTGAGATCCCCTAGGTAGTCTCCTTATAGACATCACGATTTGAGATAAGTATCAACATTGATCATTATGTTGGGGCTTATTGTCGAAATCTGATAGGTTATCATTTATTTTGAATTTACAGCTCTTTTCGTTGCATAAAACTTAGAACCTCTAATATCACTCTATAACAGCAAAGTCCAGCTTACAACTCTGTCCCTTGGGCCTCGACGAGATGATCTGGTCATCGAGCTTCATCGAAGCCGTCATATCCGAAGCCACCGTCGTCCGATAACGAGAGTACACTTCCCGAAGCAACATCTTCATCTCAACAAGCGCAAGACTACCCAGTATCAGCAATCTACACCAGTAAACCAGAGAACAACGAAGACAACTCACTTTTTCCCTGTACATCCTCTCCCACCCGTAGCAAAAGGAAAGAAGAGCCTATTCCGCTCAACAGCCCTCTCCTCAACAAGCCACCGATCCGGATTGAAACGATCAGGCTCAGGGAAGACACTCTCATTTATCCGATGCACCGAATAAGGCTGACAGCTGACAATAGTATTCCCCGGAACGATGTATCCATCGATCTCCCTTCCACCAGCAGGTACATAGCGAGGCAGCGACATGGGAATAGGCGGTGCACACCGCAGCGCCTCTTTAATGACAGCGTCGAGATACACATAGCTATCCAAGGGTGCATCGGCCGGCGCAGCACTAAACTCTTTGTAAAGTTTGTCCTGGAAACAGAGGTTCAGAGGCTGTGAGAGCTCCCACATTAAGAAACACAGACCATCGCCCGTTGTGTCGATGCCGGCTGCCATGTGGTCTTTGCATTCTGCGGCCGCTTGCATGAGTTCCAGGTTTGATTCTTTGCGTTGGAGCTTTTCCATTAGGGAGTGGCTGTCGAGCTCGGTTTTGCTGGTCATGTCTACCACGTATTGATTTGCTTTTGGGGCGCTGCGGGCGTGGAGGAATTTTGGGAAATAGGGCGCTAATGAAGGGAGGTAGTACTCCAGGAGGTTTTCTGTTTTTCGTTTTTAGTCTTTCTCACTAGATCATGGAAATTGGGTGGTGCACACTTTGGAGACTTTGGTGATAGGTCAGCTCGTGCATGATTTCGAAATCTTCAGCTACGTTGAGAGACCTAAGGCCACCGGGACTGAACATAAAATGAGTCACACAGTCCAGGGCATAGCAGTGAAGCAAAGACTGAGGGGATCAGCATTCTCGTATTGGATGCTAGAATGATTTTGACAACTCACGTAAACATCCAAACTCTTTTGGCCAGCCTCGACGCACTTAGACACAAACGTCGTGGCCCGTTCGTGGATAACAACCATGAGCTTTTCTTTCATAATGTTGGTCATGGCGTATCTGTCGGCAAAGACGCGTTTTCTTTTGCTATGCTGATGAATATTAGCACTCGGGTATGTTATTTCTACTAGGAACAAGTACCTCGTCTTTCAATAAAATAGAAAACATCGTCCTATGTTCTGTATTAGCGTCTACCGGCTATTTCTCTGGTGCAAAAGCTTACTTGATCTTGAACTGTCTGAAAAGATCGTAGTACTCTGTCTTGTCATACCCACTACCCCCCGAAGCATAGATTTCTTTAATCGCATCCAGACTGGTAAACGATACTTCATTGGGGCTCAATCGGACAACAGGGCCATAGATCTTGTGCAAACGATGGATTGATTCTCGTCGGTTTGCAGTAAACTCTTGATACTTAATCCACAAACTTGTAAATCGAGTATACCACGGGCCCGGAATCGTAGACAAAGGTGAGAGTAATCCGCTGATGACAAAATACCCGCAAAGGACGATAGCCCCGGCCCACAGAGACAGCATTTTGTTTTATATCAGAGAGCTTCTAAAAGATGAAATGTAGCTCTTGAAGAATGGCAAAACTACAATCCTATGATTATTTATACCATGGCTATGATAGAGGGATCTTCAATTCCCATTAGATAATAGACACAAAGTTGGGGATTTGATAGTCTATGCCCAAATGGCTAGGTTTTGCTGATACCATAGCTATCGGAGTGCGGGGAACCTTGGAAAGGCGACCAGGGGACTGGCGTTAGGATGCGATAAGATTTGAGAGCCTCAACCAAAAAGGGAAATCCGAAGAGACGGCAGGGTCCCGACAAAACGGTTGTTCTTTAGGGAAATCGATGTGTTCGCTGCCCAGCCCTGTCCTGATGTTGCATGGGGCTAATCTGTCAGACGTATGGCAAGGAGGAGATAAAGACTATTTCTATAACAGACTGTGTAAATAGGGAAGATAGACCCAAGGATAAAGTTATTTCTGCCCGAGAGATTACGTTAGATGTAAGATATATGTAACTCCATTCAAACGTTCATCCACTGCACAGCTTGCTATAAACCCCAAAGCAGCTCTCGGGCACAAAGTCCGCGTTGATAAAGCTAGTGACGATCCTATGAGCTATCCCGAGACACATTGCAAACGGGATGATGCGGCTATTTGGTCGCCTAGCTGCACGAACCAGGTATCTACCAGCTTGACTCTCTTCCAAATGGTCTTTGTGATTGGGCTGACTGGTTTTTTCTAGTTGTTGCCGGTACCCAGTTCAGAAACACTGTTGTCCATGGATATCGTCTGCCAATTGTGGAGTATATATTGGGTATGGTCATTGTTCTGGACAATTTAGAACTAAAAGATTGTTTGCTCGTGAGTCGCTGTAGATGTCTCGATTGGGTTGGGGATGTGTGGGCGTCGATCAACACATGGTTCATCGGAGTTTACACAAGTCCTCTAGGCTGAATTTGAGTATTTTGGACTTTGGCTGATTGTAATAGGGTAGATCCCGGTGGCCGCGGTTCTTCAGAGATCTAGGTCCGACATGCGAAAGCCTTTTGGTTGTTTAAACCGAGAGTGAAGATGGGGTGATGAACCGACCAAAGTAGGTCAAGATCAAACAGGGATGCAATTAACATTTCCGTACCGAGGTACCTACCTACACCCGTGGACACTTACTCCGTACATGAACCAAGGATGACATGGTCAGGGGCCATGGCTCGGACAACCTTTAAACAGCTTCAGCCACCTCTGTCTCAGCCACACTGGTAAGGTTGCATCCCCATATGTTGTATGGTATCACAGCCTGTTTCACAGCCTTACCTCCACATTGATTTCCGGGGATAGGATTCAATGTGGCTTGGACTCTATTTGACCAGTGTAACAAGTTAAATTGGTGTTGATTTACCTAATCCACTGACAATTAAGTAAGCCCAAATGAACCGGGCGGCCGGCGGGCGCCCGCCCAGGATTTTGCAAGGTGTTGAACTGTTTCATAAATAAAACTGTTCTTTCTTCATCAACCCACTAAACTAGAAGAGTGCAATATATGTAAGACACACAGAAGCAAAAGAGAGTAAAAAATAAATAAAACGAAAGAGTCTGGACTCGACTAAGTTTGGTACCTGTCGCATATGGGGCTACTCCACTGTCGAATCAGGAGAAAATGGCGCAGAAACAGTGTGCGTCCGGGTCGCTGGAGAAACTGCTTGTCATGGACTCTACAGAGCGTCTAGAATCTCTGTACGGAGTAGTAAGCAAGGATCCCAATTTCCCAATTTGTCTAGTGCTGGGATGTGCTCCATACGGAGCAGTTAACTAAGTAGTTACATGTACATCGTAGGAGCCTACATACTAAAATGTGTGACCCGCCCCATGGTATGTGGACAACTCTGGTTGAACCCCAGATGTGCCCCTACTTTCTCTCCCGTTTCGAATCCTGCCATTTTTTTCCTTCGACTTTCTTCTCTTGTCACTCGTTCTGTATTCCCTCCCTTTCTTTTGTTTTTTCAAGGGTTGCATTGTGACAGGACTGTACGGTCGCTGCCATAACCAATTCCCTCCAACCCCCGCTTGACAATTCGGAACACCGCGGGATTAAAAAAAACAAACTACAAACTACAACATACAACCTACGAAATAAAGAGACGATCATCGTCTATCTTTGATTTGACTCAACGGGTTCGAGCAGTCTGCCTGACGGTCGGATGCCCCTGTTGAGGCCTGCGTCTAGTCACGTCTCCTGACGAATCCTGACTTGGGGCCAACTAAAATTGCCAAGCCATAGAACCACACGAGCCTCCGGGTGTTTTCATCTGCCTTCCCCCCCCCGTCTCGGGCCTATTTCCCACCGGCCCTATAAATCGAAAGCCACCGTCAGGTGGTCGCACCGTCACCGTGCCTTTCCCTCACCATTCCGCCGACTTGAGCTCCACCACGGAGCCTCTCGGCAAGATTATTTCACACGGGTCGCGCGCCTCTCTCTTAGGGGGATCTTTCGATCCTGCCTTTCGAAGAGCTCCAGGAGGGTTCCGCGCACGAGAGGGATACACTAACGTCACTCCTGCGACCAAGAACAACAGGATGTGCTATCTCCCAAGTACATATTGGACATGGTCCTTCGCGATCATCGCACTCATCCAAACAATCGTAACACTCAGTCTTGAAAGGTATGGACCTCCGCCAAAGCGTACGTCGGAAATCGATATTAACGTTGGCCCTTCCCTAGTTACATCTTTGCAAACTTCCAAATCCAAGAAATCCCAAACAACAGTCCCGCTTCGAAAACTATCCCTACTTTCCTCGCCCTCTATGGTTTCGGTTTCCTCTACGAACTTGTGCTGGTATACGATGCTCTGCGCATGAAGAACACAATTCAGGTTATCGGACTGTGTCTCTGCAATCTTGGCCTCTTGATTTACGGCGCTGTTCAAGTGAAACAAATTCGAGACGCGGTTTCTACCTTGGCCTTGATGAACATGATCGATCCGATTGTCTGGGCTCAATCTGAGCCGTTCTTAATCATCATTCCATGCATTGTGGCATTGGGAACATCATTGATCACTTTCGTCGCCTATAAGCTCTACGACGAGTTTGCATGGACCATTTACAAGCATATCAGTGCTGATCTTCAAATGAAGCGTCGCTATCTCACCTACCAGGTTTGTGTTTCATTCGACTTCCTCGTCAGCAACATGACTAACCGTTCGCAAATCAGATCTACATCGCTCTCTTGAAATTTGATTTCTTCTTCTTTCTGGGGTTTACTGTCCAGTTCCTCGTCTTTGTCTCCTCGGCCAGCATGGATGTTGAATTTGTGCTTACTGTGGCTGCCATACCCGTGACTATCCTCATTCTGATCTGTGGCGCCTGGTTTGTGCGACGAGAAACCATGGTGGGCATGATCATCATCATTGTAAGTTAACAACACCAGTAATGTCGACTTCGCTTCTAACGATCTTCCCAGCTTTTCTTATTCGCCGCGATGGCATACTTCTGCTTCAAGCTGTTCCGAATGTGGTCCCCGGCGACTTATTACAAATATCTGCCCGCACGACCATCAATGACCTTCTTCGCTGTCATCACCATCACCTTGATTGTAATCACTATCATTTACGCATGTATGTGTGTCCACAACTTCAACCGCGGTTTGAAGCCCCACATCAACAAGAAGAAGAACAAGGACGCAGAAAAGACTACCGAGCTCTCTTCGAACCTTACCCAAATACCATCACGGATGATGATCGACTAATCCTCTGATGCGAAAAGGGTAGTATTTCTATACGTAATCTCCCGGGGCGTTGAATTTTGGAGCGTCTGTCTTTTGTTATCCTGTGAACTTCGTGTCTATGTGGACACCTTGAAATTTAGCCTCATCTCTTTGTGCATTTTGCTTTCTTATTTCTGGGGTTTCGGCTCAGCATGACACCTCATCTCCGTCAAATCTGCTCTGTCCACCATCTCCCATTTTTCCTGGCTCTGAGCTGTCAAAAATTCCTGTGATTTTACTTTCCTTGGTTTCCTTTACATGTTCATATCCATACCCCATACCCCATACCCCCTACATGAGTGCCTCGACGGCGTTATCTGGATGATTTGAATCCCGGAGGTGTTTTACATGTCTTACGACAACCATCAATGCTTTTTCCGATTAATTTGAGCTAGTCTTTCTTATTAATCCAATGGACTAGACACATGGATGGTACTTTAGGAGCTGCTATATTAATACAATTGATTCCGAAACATCACACCTCATTCTCGTACTTTGTAAGGACTCTGGATGGTGGTGGTAATGAAAAATACGTATTGCTATGTACACATTCACTGCCATGTCAGCATGCCAAAATTGTCACGTATTCCAACACAGATATAACTTATACCGAAGTCACTTATTCACTCGCTAACAAAGGTCTCGTATGTTGTAGATGAGTTGTGCTTTTGCAGCAATGTGCGCCGAGTCGTTCTGATTGGTGGGATCTTTATGTACTGTAAATACTGGTAATTATCACCCAAGTCGCCCCCAACTGCCGGGGTTAACATGTCAAATACGGTATTGCCAAAGAAACCGCGATCGTGGCCTCAACTCCGCAAACCTCCTTTCAGACCCTCTCAAGCTCTTCTTTTCCTTTCTTCTTGAACTGCAATTCCATCTCTCTTTTAATACCTTTTTTTCTCCTTTTGCATCTTCCTTATCCAATTAATCACAATGGTAAGTCCATCAAACCCAAACCCGAACCCCATCAATCACCCGTCCGACGATCAAGCCAGCTTGCCCCCATCCACCACCAACGCAACAACCCATTGCGAACCCTCCAGCCAATCCCTTAATCTGTCCATCCCACAACTAACACAATGAACCACCAGGCATCCCCTCGCCCAGCATCTCCCCTCACCTCAGGCGCCGAGTCCGGCCCTGACTCAAAGTCCGGTGCCGCCGCAGCCACTGGCAACTCCGTTGGCCGTCCCTCCTCTCCCTCGACCCCCGGCGGTCCTCGTGCTGCCATGCGCCGCCGTGCCACTGCCGACCACAAGGAGACCCTGCGCAATGCCCGCCCCAGCTCCACCCGCTCTGCCGGCGCCGGTGGCTCGTCCGGTACCATGCTCAAGCTGTACACCGACGAGAGCCCCGGTCTGCGCGTTGACCCCGTTGTTGTCCTGGTCCTGAGTCTGGGATTCATTTTCTCGGTTGTTGGTTTGCACGGTAAGAAACCAATTTTAGAGATGAGATGGGTGTTTGGAGTTATTGTTGCTTTGGTTGCTAATTGCTTTCTTCTCTCCAGTCATCGCCAAGATCACCCGCAAGTTCTCCGCTTAAGCACTTGATCAGCTTCAATTGCGCAGTTGACATTCCATGGGAGTGTTGTGTAATATCAATCTATCCTGGGCGTTGACTGCGCGCTCCCCGACCTCGAACCTTCCTCTCCTCATGCCCTCTCACTTACCCACTCCTATACCCCGTGCCCCTTGGGCCATTTCTCGTTGGTGGCGCTGGAACTAAATCAACCCTTCCGAAACAACTGGCGTGCTTCCGTTTCCGTTTCCGTTGTCGTTTTGATATGTGTGGTGTTTTCATCTGCGTTGCAAAAGAGAGTTTAACTACTCATCGACCTATCTGCTGTATGGGTCATTCTAGGTAGAACTAGCCTGTCTGTGTTATGTCGACTGGCTCTTTCCTGGCGATATCATGCGCTGGAATGTGCCATGGCTGTGGCAGCTTGGACTGAAACATGCTGGTGCTGGTTCTATCCGGAAATTTGTCTGTACAATATAAAGACTTGATTGAATCTGTTTCTGGCATTGAATTTGCCTTTCTGGTAACTTTGTAGACTATCAAGCGCCTGAATGGTTTGACTGACCTTGGACGCTTGGATTTCCGGACAGAATACATGGAATGACGAATAGGCTCTCTTCTCTGTTCAATGCTGGAGGCAATACGCCTGCAACAACCTCCGTTCCCTACTACTTCCCATACGCCTCGAACTTTACACTCAACTGAAGCCTCCATGTTGTCTCCAGAGAATATCGAGCTACCATTCCGTTGTCTTCGAACCACCAAACTCTATGTATCAGGACTATTGATGTATCTATCGCATGGCTAACGAACACGATTGAAGGTTGCGAGGCCTCGTTCGATCTCCATCGCCAGCAACAGGTATTGAACAGAGAATTTCATTATAGATACTGTAGAACTAGGAAGAAAGCAATGAAAGGAAAGGACTGTAAGAACCCTCTATTACAGGGAGATCATGTAACCATGAGAGCTTTCAAACAACCCTCCACTATCAAGTGAACATGATTGATTCCCATATAAAGCCTGCTATCCCTCAGAAATCATAAATCAATCACATGCGGTGATGAAGTCTTTCATCGTTTCTTGTTCTTGGTAATCATGCGCACGTCTCCAGGGCTAGCTGCTCAAAAGAAAAAACGACAAAAGGCAGTGGTATCAAGGGGGTTTAGTGAAGCCATCAGTAGCATGGTTCAGGGTTGCAGCTTGCTGCACCAGAGGTAGCCTTCCTTGCCACGATCCGATTGATTTTTAGTGGAGAAACCGTTGGATTTGGTTCGAAACGGTGAAAGTGACCCATTCCATCTCCAGGTTATATATCTGCTAGTATAACCAGTCTGCTAGCTGGGTAATCGAGATGGGCATTTTGTGCGTATCGTAGTGGGCGTCTCGAAAAAAATCTAAATCTTCTACATTAAATTGATAACGATGGAAGGGAACTGAGCAGTGAGGTGGATCGAAGCAAGAAAGCCGTGGCTATAGATGATGATAGATGAAGATAGATAACCTTATATAGCGAAAGAGTATAATTAAAGCTGAGGTAGACAGGGATGAACTTTTGTTCTAAGGGAAGTTGGGGGTTTTATATGAATAGCTAACAAAGGAATGCAGTATGGGAGACCATGCCCTCATAGAGCTGTACATAGAATCCAACACCTCACAAAACCGTGGTCACTGTACAACTAATCCCTGCTTTAACAACTTCATGGTATGTCATACCCCGCCCTCTACAAAGCGTCTATCCCTCTAGGATACAGCAGCAGGTCATTAAATCCAGTGAAGATACGGAGTACTGTTGCTGCTGCAAATGTAGCTGTTTTGAAGAAGTCCGGTCAAGGGAGACGTCAATTCGCACATTGACTACAAGAGTCGATGAAAAACTAAGAGCTCTGGACGATCCCACAGCTCACTCACCAAATCCAAGCCCTAGCCCTTGCTTCATAGACGATTTTAACATATTTGACAACCTTATCTCCTATGTAC
This sequence comes from Penicillium italicum, assembly GCA_002116305.1. Classification (NCBI taxonomy): domain Eukaryota; kingdom Fungi; phylum Ascomycota; class Eurotiomycetes; order Eurotiales; family Aspergillaceae; genus Penicillium; species Penicillium italicum. The sequence continues at coordinate 332,890 of KZ108075.1, read as the reverse complement.
CAGGGTTCATTGTTGGATCGATCTTGAATATAGCTTGCATTGCAGACAGAGTAAATACAATATGCTAAGCTTTTTGTTGTTTTTTCTTTCTTGCACTTCTAATCTGTTGAAAACGGATAAACTGTATGTCGTATTCATAATGGATAGTTTCAGCCTCTGCATATTTATAACTAGTAGGCGCTAATTGGTGTGAAATCAAAAATCAAATCCACAAAAAGAGATTACTGTGCATCTTTTCTAGCCCCGGAGTTATCAAAGTTCAACAATTACACAAAGGGTGCATTTAATATGGGTATGGCTTCAATGTTGGTGACACCGTCTAGATAGGGTGAGGCCGTAAGGGTAAGCAGGCTGAAGACCTCCCGAGATCGGGAATATCATGATAACGAATCTCAATCATCCCATGGTCAAGCCAATGCTTAATTGAGACTGTCTGATTCACCTAGGTAATATGATGTTTAATAGAATTTAAAGTGGACGTGGGGAGATAGTGGATCTCAAAGATTTTAATTAGAAAGAGTATCTTTCCGTGCGGAGTATATCTTGATCAGCGGGACACTCCGATATTCCCACCTACATCGTCAAATTCACAAGCATCGGCAGTCTCACTGGTAAATTCTAAACGTTTAGTGTGCAGCAACCTTGGAACGCGAGTTTGCCGACTGGCAATGCCTTATCTTACATCTGCTCCAGCCAATCACAGCTACCCAACCGCAGGACCCTAAAAAGGTAACTGATAACAGCCAGCACCAGCCAATGACAGACATCGCGTATACCCTCAGTGGAAACCTTCCCTTACTTCACCCGCGGACATCAGCTCTTTGGAAATCTCCGCAGTGCTCCATTAGGATGTTGGTTCTCTAATTCTAGTGCCTACACAGTCCACATCCCTGCGATGTGCGCCATGGCATAACGAGAGTATGCTGCCCTTATCTAGCAATCAAAATGTAGCATCCCTATCTAAGCTCAGATCAGAGATCGTCATGCTGTCCCCTACCTAGTGCGTGCGAATTCGGAGCTGGGGTCCGTACAGTGCTTCTGATACTGTGCGTCGAGGCCCTATATGAGGTTGCTATCTTCCACGTATGGGATGCTTAATATTTCCATGAGCCAAGTCAGTATCGAAAATTCAAATAAGGCGTACTTTCCATATCAATTGGAGCATTAGTTCCTGATTCTAAATTTGAGGCACATTGCCAACGTCTTTCACAATTAGCACTCTGTTGCTGGTTATAAACCCTTTGAGTCCTGGGATACACACGTCTACGATATGTCGTCCGACGGGGCTATTTTTACGGCGCCTTTGTCCAAGAGCTTTGGATATGGAATTATCCTGGGACTGGGCTTTGCCTTTGCCCTGCTGATGATCTTTATTACTTGGGCTTTGAAACGGTGCGTCTCTATGCTTCATTCAATACAGTCGCACAAGCTGACAAGGTACTTCCGTACAGCTATCAGAATGAAGTCCAAACGTCCGAGATGTTCTCAACTGCAGGCCGGTCTGTCAAATCAGGACTGGTTGCCGCCGCCGTTGTCAGTAGTTGGACATGGGCTGCAACTCTTCTCCAGTCATCTGCAGTCGCATACAAATACGGTGTCTCTGGTCCATTTTTCTACGCCTCAGGTTAGTTCCCACTGTATTAGAATGACCTGAAAAGCTCAACATCTGACATTTTTTGTATCAATAGGCGCCACTGTCCAGATTCTCCTGTTCGCAACACTAGCCATCGAGCTGAAGCGCCGTGCGCCGAACGCACACACTTTCTTGGAAGTCGTCCGCGCTCGCTATGGAACTGTTGTGCACATCGTGTTCATAGTTTTCTGCTTGATGACCAACATCCTGGTTACCGCGATGCTGCTCACCGGTGGATCGGCCGTGATGACATCCTTGACTGGAGTGCCCACTGCGGCAGCCTGCTTCCTGCTCCCGATTGGTGTGGTACTATATACTCTCTTCGGTGGTATTAAGGCTACTTTTATCACGGATTACTTGCATACTGTGGTCATCCTGGTCGTCATCTTCCTCTTCGCCTTCTCCGCTTATGCCACAAACGCCGAGCTGGGATCTCCATCAAAAGTGTATGATGCGCTAGTTGCAGCCTCTCAGCGCCATCCTGTTGAGGGTAACGCGAATGGCAGCTACCTGACTATGCGCTCCAAGGAGGGTGGTATCTTCTGGGTTATCAACCTGGTTGGAAATTTCGGTACAGTCTTCTTGGACAACGGCTACTATAACAAGGCTATCGCCGCCAGCCCTGTCCATGCTTTCCCGGGTTACGTGATTGGCGGCATCTGCTGGTTCGCAATTCCCTGGCTATGCGCAAGCACAATGGGTCTTTCCGCGCTGGCACTTGAAGGCGCGAATCGCATGAGCTCCGACGATGTCACTGCCGGACTAGTGCTTCCTTTCGCAGCTGTTAAGCTGCTCGGATACAGCGGTGCCGTCGCGACAACACTGATGATCTTCATGGCTGTGACCTCCGCATTCTCGGCCCAGCTGATCGCTGTCTCTTCGATCTTCACCTACGATATCTACGCGGCCTACATCAACCCAAGTGCCAAGGGCAAGAGACTTGTCTGGATTTCGCACATGTCCTGCATCGTCTACTCAATCATCATGGCGGGCTTCGCGACCGGTCTATACTACGCCGGCATTGGAATGGGATATCTATACCTGCTGATGGGCGTGATCATCTCTTCCGCCGTCTTCCCTGGTGCCATGACCCTCCTCTGGAAGGGCCAGAACCACATCGCAGCAGCCCTATCACCACCTCTCGGTCTGGCAGTCGCCCTCATTGCTTGGCTGGTGACCACAAAGAAGCAATACGGAACCCTAACTGTCGACACCACCGGCGCCAAGTAAGCACTCCCCTCCCAACATCCATTCTGCAAACAAAATCTTAACAAACCACCCCAGTTACCCCATGCTAGCTGGCAATGTCGCCGCCCTTCTCAGTCCAGTAGTCTTAGTCCCAATCTTCACCTACGTCTTCGGCCCACAAAACTACGATTACGAATCCATGCGCGCAATCCGCAAAGTCGACGACACTGAAGTCGCCGCCGCCGCCCACGTCGACCTTGAACTAGTTCCAGGCGAGACGGGCCCCACGCAAGCTGAGAGCGAAGAAGAAGAACGCCTGCTCAACCGCTCGGCACTATACGCGCGCACGCTGACAGTGTTCATGGCATTTGCCTTCCTGATCCTCTGGCCGATCCCGATGTACGGATCTTCGTATGTGTTCAGCAAGAAGTTCTTCACTGGGTGGGTTGTTGTTGGAATTATTTGGTTGTTCATTACCCTGTTCGGTGTTGTGGTGTTCCCGTTGTACGAGGGACGGGCGAGTATTGTTCGTGTTGTGCGGATGATGTCGCTTGATCTTGTGGGCAAGAAGCCTAAGGTTTACCGGGGCACGAAGGCTGGAGCTGATGATGTAGCTACGCCTTCTGGGGTTGCGACGCCCACGGAGAACCTTGGGGAAAAGGACAATAAGAAGGCCTCGGAGAGGGAGGTTTGAGGTTCTTGCTGGTGCTACCATTTCTGGGGGCTTTTATTTGCGCCTTGGTTTTGGTTTAATATCTTGTTTATGGCTATTTATACCCCTGCTGCTAGTTTATCTGAATTCGAAATTCATTCGCTTCTTAGATATCATGCGGTCTAATCATTAGAGATAGTCTGTGGTAGAAAACCAGCATTCTATAACAACCATGTATATTCATTGTGACTAACAAAACATGCTAGGCCGATGAAATAAAAATTCGAGATTTGATAGCAAAGAATGAAGAAAAGAAAAATGCAAAGTTACCCAACGCCACAGGGTAAATCCGCGATATTAAGCTGGAATATGCGTTACCTACTGAACTCCCTCACCACCTCACCACCTCACCACCTCACCACCTCACCACCTCACCCCCTCACCCCGGTACACCGAAACAACTACTGCGCCTTTATGCTAGTGGAATCCGAACAAATTTGGAACCTCATTTGTATCCAAGTCCACCCTGTGCTTGAGGAGGAGCCTGTAGAGGAGGCTGTTGCTGCCAGCCTCCTTGGGCCTGAGGGGGCGGCTGGATGCCATATTGCATACCCACCGGAGGCCGTGTGTCGGGCGTGATGTCAGGTCGGTCACTGATGCAGCCACTGTTAGTATATCCTACCAACCAGATAGGATTCGAATGTTTCTAGGTAGCGCATACCGTAGGTCTTGGGTGAAACGGCATGTGTAGCATTGGACCTCCTGAATAGTACGTTAACAACAGAGTCAAGACATGATCACGAAAAGTGTATTTACCTTGTACTTGTGCACAGCGAGGGGAATCAATGGCTGCAGCGACGTAAAGGTTAGATATCTTGAGCTGTTTCTTGAGAAGATGTTCGGGCGAGCATCAACTTACAATGAAGCAGACAGTGAAAAACGGCCTTTAAGAAGTATTAATTAAGTTCAAACTACTCTGATTGGGGATTCTGGGATAGAAACATACCATCGGGTGATGCAGTGACCATTCCAATGTTGGCCTAAAAGCGGAACGTTAATAAACCAATAGTCAACAGAGCAGTGACGTCAGAGCTTGCAGTTGTAACAGTATGCGCGAACATTCTCATATCCCTCGAGTTGAGAGGAGAACTCTGTATTTATGGTCAGCATCTCGTTCAATGTGTACGACTGGGTATATCGGCGGCGTCAACAGCACGGAGATCCGTCACTCGATATAACTCCAGGGACGGGGTCCACTCTGGTTTCTGGATCGTGGATCGTCGACAACTTACCATGCGTTCCGAACGTGATGCAAAAGGCCATGATGATTGCAAGATGTGAAAATGTTCGCACACAGCTACTCAAGAGAATCAACGCAGAGCTGAGAGCTATTTGAGGAATTGAAGGTCGATCAAAGACGAAGGCAGCGGCATTGGAGTGTGGCGCTGTGGCTTGGCAGGCCTTGGCAGAAAGCACGTGATGTCACATGGAGTGGCTTCTGATTGGCCAAGCGCCCCTGTATCAAACAGCACATGTGATTATCGATGCCAGCAGGGGCCCGTAGACTATTGGCGAGTATACATGTACCTTTACTGTAGTGTATGAAGTTTTTACCGAGTGCCCAAACTCGGGCAGTGCTTTTTTTTGTTGTTACACGTGTTTCGGGCAGATGGGCTTAATTCACTAATGGCTGCTCACCATAGGATACCAGCCCCATAGATCAAATATTAGAAGACAAAAGAGTCGCTTGAAAAACGCATTTTCCGGATATCACCTCCCCATCATTCCAGCACGTCGAGCCTGGACATATCAATCGCATTTACTGGGTCTTGAAGAGCAAAATTGCGCAGTGTCCGAGGTAGAAGTAGATGAAGTGCTTGGTCTCTGTTGAACACAAGATTAGTATCTTGGCATCAACATGAGGGTTCTGGTATCCACAAACCATGGGTAACAAAGCTTCCGAAGTTACGACCAACCACGCAGTGCCAGGTAGCGCCCTTGCGTGAGTCAAACTGATGTATGGGGTTAGAAATGCGATCGGGCGCGGGGTTGAATTGGCGAACCTCTTTCTTGATGTACTGCGCAATATCCTATAAACCGTTATTATCATATTCATACCCAGCAGTTGAGGAATGCGCATACCTTTTCCACTCTGAATTTCTCAGTGGCCTCAATGGCTGAGGAGTAGGTTAGCCTTGTTTATCTAGGGCGCTTTCGATGTTTCATACCAAGGGCAATAGCCTCCTGTTGCATATCCTCGGTCTAGAAAATGCATCAGAATCCATAAGCCATTGCGTTTTCTCATGAGGGCTCTTACCATGTCCACAGACTTAATCTGCGCTGCAAGAAGCATTTAGCACTTAACCTCTGGACTCACGAAGGACAAACTTACCCTCCATAGGCTCCTTCTTCTCAGCTGGGGGAAGCGCCATTGTTAGTAATTGCTGTATCAAGAAAACTTCGAAGGGGGGTTTCGACGATGCGATGGAAAAGAGACTCGGTAGTGCAATCTCGCGATAACGTGGAGTAGCCAGAGTAACTTTATTGCCGGTAGACAATCCACACCGCCCGCAAACCAGACCGCCCGCGGCACTATGAAAGAAGAAAAAAAAAGTTTTTCCATAGAAACTTCGAGTCTTCATACTCCTCACCACAAAAGCCCAAAATGGAGAGCACAAGAGTGTTCGTGGGTGGTCTCCCACCAACATGCTCCAATGATCAGCTTAAGAAACATTTTGCAACTCGCTTTCAAGTCACCGATGCTCATGTCCTACCAAAACGTAGGATGGGGTTCGTCGGCTTCAAGAGCCATGAAGCAGCCCAGCAAGCTGTGAAGCATTTTAACAAGACATACATGAAGATGTCAAAGATCGCTGTAGACATCGCTCGTCCGGTATGTCAATTCCCGGCTCTTTTGCTTCAGCAACCCTCCTTTCGCCCGTGCACGCTGACCAATTAAGGTGGTCTTGAGACTGACCCATATTATTGCAGGTTGAATCAAATGACGCTGAGGATGCTCACCCCACACGAAGACGTGATACCACGAATGATAATGATGCATCGTTGGATAACAACCTCAAGCGCAAGAGGGACGGCGAGAAGGACCCTAAGCTACAAGAGTACCTTTCTCTGATGGGATCGTCATCAAAAACTCGGACATGGGCCAATGATGATGAAATGATCAAGCCGTCTGTGGACACTGTTCCTGTTATTAACCAGCCCGCAGAGGAAGAAGAAATTCAGGAGTTGCCTTCGCACCGGAAAAAGGTCAAGACAGAAATACTCCCAACGGTAGCAGAGCCTGAGCAGCCTGAGCCTATGGTTTATGACAAGAATGAGGAAGAGGAGGTTCAAGAAACACCAGAACAGGACAACTCTGCTGAGCCTGAAGTGGAGACTGCACCTGTGTCTGATGCAGATTGGCTACGGTCAAAGACGAGTCGTCTGTTGGGCCTTCTCGATGAGGAAGAGCAAGATGAGTTTGATCAACACAAGGCTGCCGCACCGACTGCTGCGCCGACCAAAGCTGCCTCACCACCTGCCTCGCCTCGCGATGAGTCGCCGCAGCGTGACGAGGAATCGCGCACTGCGGCCATTGAGAAAATTGCGCCCAACACGACTGACGTTGACAGCATCACCGAGACAACGCCGGAAGATCCGAATATTGATCTTATTCGGAAATCCGCCCGTTTGTTCCTCAGAAATCTCGCATACGACACAACAGAATCGGATCTTCAAACGATTTTTGAACGCTTCGGAAAGATTGAAGAGGTTAGTAACCTTTTTTTTTGCTTGTCAACATTGCCCCACATTTTCCTACCATCGGCTAGCTGGCTTTCAGCCTTCTAGCCACGAGTGCTCGTATGATGACTTTCCCGATAGGGACATCCGATGCAAATTGCAAATGATGTTACCAGGACAAGATATTTTAGTAGATGCTTCTTGACTATCTGAAAGAGCCAACTCAACCCCCTTTTGCACATTCACACATTGCACATTTTATTCAATGACCTCGAGTACTAATTGGATATAGATTCATGTTGCTTTTGACACCCGCTCCACAACAAGCAAGGGCTTTGCTTATGTGCAATACTCCCATGCTGATGCGGCCATTGATGCTTACCAAACTCTTGATGGAAAGCATTTCCAGGGTCGTCTACTACATATCTTGCCCGCTTCTGCGAAGAAGACATACAAGATTGACGACTACGAATTGTCAAAGCTTCCTCTCAAAAAGCAAAGGGAGATCAAGCGGAAACAAAACGCCGCTGGGTCCTCATTCAGCTGGAACTCCTTGTACATGAACGTGAGTTTTCCTTTCATCATGAATCAAAACATTGAGACTAATTTCCATATAGGCCGATGCTGTGATGTCATCAGTGGCTGGAAGGCTTGGAGTCTCCAAATCCGAATTGCTTGATCCTACCTCTTCGGACGCCGCCGTCAAGCAAGCACATGCAGAAACGCACGTGATTCAAGAAACTAAAGCATACTTTGCCTCAAATGGAGTTAACATTGATGCTTTCAAGCAGCGAGAACGTGGGAATACGGCTATTTTGGTCAAGAACTTCTCATATGGTGTCACGTCGGCAGAGCTCAGGAGTCTGTTTGACCCGTATGGCAAGATCATCCGACTGTTGATGCCACCGAGTGGCACCATTGCTATCGTTGAGTTTGCGCAACCTGACGAGGCCCAGAAGGCTTTCAAGGGTATGGCTTACCGCAAGATGGGTGATTCCATCTTGTTTCTGGAGAAGGCGCCGAAGAATTTGTTCGATGGTTCAGCAGTTCCACGCGCACTTGCTCCAGAGACCCGGGGCAAGGATCAAGGATTCTCAACTGCAGACACATTTGCCGCAGATGAGCCTGATGACAGCGTAGCAACCACAACACTCTTCGTAAAAAACCTCAATTTCTCAACCACCAACGAGAAGTTCTTGGAAGTGTTCCGATCTCTGGATGGCTTTATCACCGGTCGCATCAAGACCAAACCCGATCCCAAGCGACCAGGCCAGACCCTCAGCATGGGATTCGCGTTTGCGGATTTCAAAACCAAGGCTCAAGCCCAGGCTGCTCTTTCAGCTATGAACGGCTACAAGTTGGATCAGCACGAGCTTCTCATTCGCGCATCCCACAAGGGCAAGGACGCCGCGGAGGAGCGGAGACGCGAAGATACCGCGAAGAAGGTTGCGGCGCGCAGAACAAAAATCATTATCAAGAACTTGCCGTTCCAGGCCACGAAGAAGGACATCAGATCCCTATTCGGGGCTTACGGACAACTTCGGTCTGTGCGGGTTCCTCAAAAGTTCGACCACACTGCTCGTGGTTTCGGTTTTGCAGACTTTGTAAGCGCTCGCGAAGCGGAAAATGCCATGGACGCGTTGAAAAACACGCATCTCCTGGGGAGACGATTGGTTTTGGAGTTCGTGAACGAGGAGGCCGTCGATCCCGAGGAGGAGCTCGCGCGTCTAGAGAAGAAGGTAGGAGAGCAGATGAACAGGGTCAAACTTCAACAGCTTACTTCTGGCGCCGGGCGCAAGAAATTCACTGTAGGAGGGCAGGAGGAAGAGTGAAGCCCTCGTCCCTTCTCCCTGTGACAAGGACACGGTCATGGATTGGCTTGTTAACATCCCTTGCATGGAAAAGGTGGATTAATGTATCATGTACGATTTATTACTTGCATACTACCATAGATACAATATGGCAATGAAAAGATACCCCGAATACATTTGAACACGTTCTCTGCGGCTGTCAATCAGCCTGCAGTAGTTCCGTCCCTCGTGCGTCTCGTGCCCTCTTGATCCAGGCGTAACTGTAACCCTACTTTTACAGTGCATACTACACCTTTCTTCCTTCCCCACAACTTCAATTAAACTGCCTTGGATTGCAGGGTCATTTTACCTAATGTAGCTAACTCTTTTGATGGTACGCAGGACTATCATTAACAGAGATCAGCCAAGCCTGCATTCCGGTGGTGATGTCTGTTGGTGGTCGAGCATTCCACGTCCCGTGCGAGAAGACGATGCTGTTGGACCACCAACATTCCTGCAACGCGATTATTGCCACTGATTATTGTGTTTTTTTGTTGACGCTGGTCCGAGCGATGGATTTTGAAGGTCACTTCGTGCTGTACAAAATCTCCGACCCACTCATCACTGGTTCGTGCTGTTGAGCACCCCTTGCATCCTGGACAACTTCCTTCATATCGAGCCCTGTCTTGACTCCTGATTTGCTGCGGCAAGGTCGGCTTACCGTCGTCCTTTGGTCCTCTGCTCCCCCACACGGTCTGGATGTACGCAGGCCAGGACCGGGACCTGCCCAGGAGTATGGACAAGGCGTTCGAGGGACGTAGTCCAGGCAAAGCAGACCTGGCGGAACAATGTTGCCATGGGGCTACAGAACCCCTCTCCAAAGGGGATCTATGGTTCCCTATAAACTCCATCTTGCTCGCTCTCACATTCTCTTTCCCAGGTTCTTACATTCTCTTGACATCTTGCGTTCTTTGGGTCTTTGTTTGTGACTGAGCTGCGTTCTTTGCCAGGCAGTAAGCATTTGACGGTGCCTCTCAGTCCCCCTCCTCATCGGAATCTGTCATTCTTTTCGAGAAGCCCGTCCTTGGTTCCCTCCCCATGGCTACTGACTGGCAACCCGAGTGCCTTGTCACTCAGAACCAGCCGTCACTGGATCCTGCTGGAGCTCATTCTGATCGGGCTCTTCAGAATACTACTGGGAATGCCCAGTCTTATTCAGACCAGCTGGCCCATGCTGATATCGCTGCTCGTGAGGACCAGCTCCATCAACTTGGTTTCAAGTATCCTCATGCCCCTCATCCCGCTCAACCCTTGTCGGCGTCCGGCTTGCATCAACAGCATGTAGCGGCTCGGCTTCATCAACGGAAGCTTCGCAGACTTCACTCGGTTGGACCCAACTCCCAATCTCGCCGGGCACGAAGCAGCTACCTCAAATCCCAAAAGTACTTGGAATACCGGGCTCGTCCTCGTCGTGATACTGGCAAAGATGGGGAGCCGGTGTGGTCTGATGAGTTGGAGGACGCTTTCCAACAGGGTAGGTTTACACCGCTATAGTTATGCATTGACCAGGGGCTAACAACCGATTCCAGCCCTCGAAGCAAACCCTCCCATGGGCCGGAGAAAGTGGTCTGAACGGGGCAAGTCGTATGGCCGCAACGAGCTGATTGCCGAGTACATCTTCAAATTGACTGGCAAGCGGAGAACTCGCAAGCAGGTGTCGAGCCATCTGCAGGTCCTTGACTCTTTCCTGAAGGGTGACCCGGATTGTGAGTTGTCGCATATGAAGGATTATAACATCTTCCTTTTACTAATGCAGTATGGCAGGGGAGCGACTTGTTCGTGAAGGACCGCCAGAACGATCATCGAGTGTGCACAGCTCAGCACCCGCTCCCAAATGGAGAACAGCAGTGGAGCACCCTTCAGCATCTAACCACTACGGTAGCCTCACACACACCCCATACCATGACCACATGAGATCTATGCAACCATACGCTGGAGATCTCCCGCCGCCACACTATACACTTGGCTCCAACAATATGGCAGAGGTCGCTGCTAGCACCATCCATGGCTTTAGCTTCGACATGTGGGTCAGCGCTCCTCAGCAGGCTAATCGCATTGACAAGGCATTGCATGCATACACTCGTTTGCAAAGTGATTTGCGCCACCCCGTTCCACCCCCCATGCCTCTTGAGCATGTGAAGGGGTGGCGGTCTTCTTTCCCTTCACTGGCTTCCATGGTGGATGACATCAACAATCCCTTGGACTGCGATATCATCTTGTTAGAAGTCAACCTTGAGCTGATGACTGACTTCCCTCCCACTGGATCACGGCTGGGAATCCAGCTCGACCTTGACTACGGCCACCCTACTGCTGGCGATGTGTTGGGAGTCAGCCAGATGGACAACTGGACTTGCAGCACACATATCTATGAAGATAGCCAGATGCTCCGGGAGAGTTACCATGACCTGCCCAAAACCCAGTCGACGAAGGTCAAGCCTCTCTTCGAATCATCTTGGTGGGCTCAGAAGTTCACTCAGTTGACTCAAGAAAAGCGCATGGCCGAGGACTCAGGAAACCCTCAAACTGTTCGCGATGCTGACAACCACACCCGTAACTTCTTCCGCTCATTGTCTGCGGTACAGGAGCTCCGTGCTACCCCGCCCAGTTCTCGCCGGCTATCAAACCAATACCAAGGCCACCACGGCGATGAAAGCAAGCGCATGGCTGTTCTTGTCTGGAAGTTCCGACAAACCCGGCCGGGCGAAGTTGGCACCACTACTTGGACACGACTAATTCCGGCGCCGGACCGGACCACAACCAACAGCCCGCGCCCAGTCTCCGGGGTTGATCTTCCTCCCCTCTCTTTGGATTCAATCCTTCTCAACAAACCCTCCCACCAAGGTGTCTACCAGGCCCCTCAGCTCCATGACCTCATCCACCACCCGAGTCAATCCCACTCGCAATGGCCTATGTACCAATCACCCCACGACAACGTGGCTCACCTTTTTAATCCCTCCGGTCACCTCGACTTCATGACATCCATCAGCAAAGCCGAAGACGGACTCAGCGACAAAATCGCCGTCACCTCCGTGCTGGACTCCTTCTCTACCAGCCTCGCACCCGAGAGCATCCCATCCACCAGCCTGCATGGCTCCAGCGGTGCACCTGTCATGCTCAATGTGCACGACCTGCCGCTCTCCCACCCAGGAATGGGCTACACAATGGGTCACGAAGCATCCCACTACGTGCCAACTCAACAGCACAGCATGCACATGCATGACAGCAACAGCGTGCTGCACGGCTTCTTCGGCTCTAACACACAGCCGCTTGATGACCTCAGTCACGGCCAGGCCTCATGGGGTGCGCACTCCACATCCATCCCCGGAGACGTCAGCGCCGGCAGCTACCACCTTCCTTACCAGCCGGAGCACCATGGACACGGACCTGTGTCGCGCGAGTCGCAACAACCACACCATTTCGACGGCCTCTTGCCCTCGGAGGACCTAATGGATAAGATCGTCGGGCGCATGTCCAATGGTCCCAGCATGCATGGGGCTGGCCCCGATGCGGGCTACGACAACACCACGGTGGATGCGGTATAACGACATAATTTACAAAACTTAAGTAATGATAATCATTCTGGGAGTGGTCTTTTGTATTTTTTCTGTGATTTTCTTCATTTCTTTTCTTTTCATTCTACTTTTGTCTTTTTTTGGTGCTACAATTGGGATATCACGGAACGTCTTGGGTGGTGTTTGGAGAAAAATACTTGGGAATACTCTCTGGAATACATTTATAATGGAATAATAGAATACTATACCAATCATCAATCACTTCACTCTCTTCCATTTGGTTCAATCCTCAAATGTAAAATTACATTTCCCTCTATCGGCTAAACTGTCCCAATCACCCACTTTAGCCGCAAAACAGTGGAGCAATTCTGGGGCTTCACAAGCCACGACAGCCAAAGGGAGACCAATTGAGGTATATTCGGTTGATTTAGCCTGGACCTTAGTATTTTGTGTTCCTGAGGATATTTTAAATAAAACTAGGCGGGGTCACTTATATACCCCTCCATTGCCCCAATTTCTTGCCTACTTCTTCTTTAGATTCCTCTATACTACATTCACAATGGTTGCCCCTACTGTCAAGCTTAGCAACGGCTATGAAATGCCCATCGTGGGCTTCGGCCTCTGGAAGGTCAACAATGACACTTGTGCCGACCAGATCTATAACGCCATCAAAGCTGGCTACCGTCTCTTCGATGGTGCCTGCGGTACATTCATCCTCCCCCAAATCAAGCCCTAATTGACACTAACACCATCAATCCCAGACTACGGCAACGAAGTCGAAGCCGGCCAGGGTGTAGCCCGCGCCATCAAGGATGGACTCGTCAAGCGCGAGGAGCTCTTCATCGTCTCCAAGCTCTGGAACAGCTTCCACGAGGCCGACAAGGTCGAGCCCATTGCCCGCAAGCAGCTCGCCGACTGGGGCGTTGACTACTTCGATCTGTACATCGTGCACTTCCCCATTGCCCTGAAGTACCTCGACCCCTCCGTGCGCTACCCTCCCAGCTGGACCACCGCCGAGGGCAAGATCGAGTTCGCCAACGCCCCCATCCACGAGACATGGGGCGCGATGGAGACCCTCGTTGACAAGAAGCTGGCTCGCAGCATCGGTGTCAGCAACTTCAGCGCCCAGCTCCTAATGGATCTGCTCCGCTACGCCCGCGTCCGCCCCGCCACCCTCCAGATCGAGCACCACCCCTACCTCACCCAGACCCGTCTTGTCGACTACGCCCAGAAGGAGGGTATCGCTGTCACTGCTTACTCTTCTTTTGGACCTCTCAGCTTCATTGAGCTTGACCTTAAGCACGCTAAGGATACCCCTTTGCTCTTTGAGCATGCTACTATCACCGCCATTGCTGAGAAGCACGGCCGTACCCCTGCCCAGGTCTTGCTGCGCTGGTCCACTCAGCGCAACATCGCTGTTATTCCTAAGAGCAATGACCCGACTCGTCTTGCTCAGAACTTGACCGTCACTGATTTCGACCTTGAGACCAGTGAGCTTGAGGCTATCAGTGCTCTCGACAAGGGTCTTCGTTTCAACGACCCCGTTGCTGTAAGTTTGGTCTCTGTGTAGTATTGACTATTAATACTGACTGTCTTTTCTCTAGTACGGCCTTGGAATCCCCATTTTCTAAGCGTGTCCAGACTCAAAAACCCGAGAGACGGAACAAATCCCGTGTCCGCCGTGTCCGGAGAGGGGAATCCTCCGCGATATTATGACGATTTTTATGCCTTGGGATAAATTAAACAATAACTTCTCAATTTCATTTTTTTAAACTCTTCAGATCTTCCATATTACCCAGAGTACAACAGACTTGGATGTTGTACTAAGAAGTAGAAAATATCTACGGGATAATGCCTAGATCTTGGTATGTGAAGGCTAGATGGGGAAGATGATGCATTAGACTAAAGCTGCACTAGCTATAGGGTCAGTGGCCACACGACCACGCTGACGAGTATAACCACGCTGTCGGTAAGCGAAGACGAACCTAGCGATCCTCGAAAAGGGCAAGGTATTGATTGCAAGATCATCATTCGTGTATCTCTTGTTTATTTTTTTCTGCTCTGCCTTATCACTCGCTCCCATAGTTAAGGGCAATCAACAAAATATCCCAGCAAGGATCCGCATACCAACGTAATCTTGATTCTTAAGACAGCCCCCATCGGTAGCTCTGCTGGAGAATGTACCGTACCAATGGAACTGGGAGGTACCACCTCTCTCTTTTTTCGTTTACTAGCTGGTCTTTGTGCTTACCTAGACAATATTGATTACATTAGCCGTACATCATTGAAATTCCCGTTGCCTTTTCTAATAGTTGTGGCCACAGTGAGGTATATCAGTTTGGTTCTGATGCCGAGTGATGCGAACTTTCCTAACGTCTTGTCCTTCTTTTTAAGCAATGCCAGATTTGTACATAGTGTTGTGACTGCCTCCCGTGTGTTCCTTTATCAGTTCCGCAAAGACAACCCAAAGTCGGGGCTGTTCCACCATATCCACCAAGAATTACTATATGAGACAATTGTGGACACATGAATTTCCTGAAATATGTCCTGTTCTTATGACCCATGGACATTTCCAAGAAAGAATCTGCCACATAGTAAGGAGAGCACACCGCCAAAGCGGCTGGGCACAAAACAAGCAGTACTTAAATCAGGCTCTGTGCCCGGTAGGGACGCCTAACAACATTGTGAATCTTGAAATACACCCAAGATTATTCCATCAATCTTGCATCAACATGCCTGAAGAGCACTCTTTCCCAAAACTTGTTGAAAATCTCAGGTCAAACTATCTCGCTCTACGAAACCGTTCTAATCTATGCCCTCCTTCGGGCAAATTGGCTTATGAGGTTCTTTCCGAAAGAATAGGGGGGCGGATGGTAGAGAGCTTTTGGTACGAAGATGAACAAGACGAAACAGCGTTCGGCACGTTTGTTCGACTCGTTGATATTCCAGGGTCTCTTTCTGGGGATATCCTTCGATTGCATAGAGATTTGCCGTTGATCGAGGGTCACTTCGAAGTCGACGGGGATGTAATCCGTCAAATTACCAATCCACCACAGCCTCCGATCCGCGAAGAAGATTCAGAGGATCTTACGCCTATTCTTGCTCGCCTGCCTGAGATAGAGATAGATGCTTCGCGTCATTTTACGAAGAAAGGAAGATACCGGAGCGAAGTCGAAAATCTCCTCAAATGCCAAGGAGGTAGTTGTCCAGGCATACCACTGTCACCACACATTATCAAGCTGCTTGGGAAATCTCCTGCCGGTGAGCTTGTTTTCGAAAAGCTCGATCCGCGATATTTCGCTCTTGGTCGCTTCTGCTCGATAGCCATTTACAAGCAATGGACTTTACATATTATTGCCGCGCTGAAAATTCTTCATTCCTTGGGAATTGTCTATCGCGATCTTCACATCGAAAACCTTTTGTTTTCAACAGATGGCCAGACATTAATTCTCGCTGATCTCGAGGGCCGCTGGGGACAGCGCAGTGCACCTGAGATAGTGCTCGAAGATACATTGGATTCTAACTGGACTGAAAAATCTGATATTTACGATATTGGCGTTGTCATCAAATGCATCATCTACGCAAATATTCCAATAACTTCAGAAGTCGAATGGCCTGTTCCTCCACCTTTTGACCGGATTGTTGAGGCGTGCACGCGTACAGACCCTGCAGAGCGACCGGAACTAATCGAATTGGAGGCCATGGTGGAGAGTATCTCAACCTAGTTGGGAAGGGGGAGGGGGAGAGGTTTGGAGATGTTATTCAAAATTTCATTTAGAATTTCTCTAATATCACAATTTAAGAAACACATGTTGAAGACTTGAAACCATTCATCTTCACTACTATCGGGAAAGTACAGTCTTCCCCAAACTAATTGAAATTCTGGCATATTCGGCAAAATAATCGAATGTCAATGCGCCCTTTGTTCGATATTTATTGGCTGGCCCGTTTCTCATGTGTTTGAGAACCCTTGTGAACGGCTTCATTTGACATTCCGCCTACTCTCTATTAGTTATAATTGGTGGACATTGAACCGGCAGAAGTCGGGGTGTTAACACTTTTTGTGAATTTGACTGTACTTTATGCGGTGCATTGTAAAGTTATAATAGTAGAAGATAATTGGTGGAGAGTTGAGAAAGAAATGCATCCGACCCCCTGCTATGCATCTGCGTTAGACCCGGAGAAAATACGGACCGCCCAAGTGGTGGATATTACATCAAAGTGTACGGAGTATATTGAGGTTACTTACGGAGTAGATTGTCCCTTAAGTCTCCCTTCAAGTCATTTTTGTTAGTTAGAGTTACGCATATTCATTGATTGTACCATACCTTGTTGTACCCCCTGGTTTCTGTCACATAGGTGTGTAGTTAGCCAATTCTGCCAAGAAGTGCCGGTTTCGACGATCCGCCGTTTTTCTCCAACTCCAACGTCTCCGTCAACTTTAACTTCCGAGCAACCCAAGTCTCACAATGGTATCCCCTAGTATAGCGCGCATGACTGGGCAGGTTCACATAACCGGGTTTCCCATGCCAAAGAACCTATCCGAAAGCAGGCTGCTACTGGCGGCGCTCCAGAAATTCGGAGAAGTAATAACATACCGCAACCTCAAGGTATGACGTCCTCTCCCGATTACCAATTACTATTTAGACAAGCCCTGATCTTACAATTCCTTAGTATGACACAACCAACACCTCATTAAACCCCAACCGCCCCATCGTCGCGATCTTCGAGACAGCCGACGCAGCAGACCGCGCGATAGCAGCTTCGCCCATAACCATTCCCCTACCAACCTCCTCCTCTACCTCGACCTCTAAATCTCACCCTTCAACCTCTACTGCATTCACATCTACCAATCAATCTTCAAGTACTCCGCGCTCACTGACCCTCGAAATTCAACACTCGCGCCACAACCACGCTTCCGCCCTCAAACGCAGCCCCTTCTACTCCACCTACAACCTCTTCAAAAACAACCCTATCTACGAAGACCTGATCAGCGACGAGACCGGTATCCCGCTAAAAGAACTGGCTGATACACTCTCGAGCAAGAAGTATCCTATCGGCGCTGGCGTCAAGTTTAATATCCAGGAGGAAAATCGGCGCATGGGCGCGACGAGTTTGGTGAATATGTGGAAGGAGGGGATGGGGATAGAGATTGAGGGTGAGAACGAGGAGCAGGATTCTGGCGAAAATCTATTTGGGATTGAAAATGTCGGTGCTGGCATTAGGGAGCCTGGGGAGGGATTGGAGGATGAGAAGCAGAGTTCGGTGGTCTGAGTTGGAGATTGGTTTTGACCTTTTCTTGTTGCCTCAATGGTAACTAGAGAGGGAGGAACCTTCGTTTTCATTTTGGATTGCTAAGACCGAAGCCGGATCAGCAAATCCAGCCGAAGATGCACTCCATTTAATGGGTGGTTACATTGGCTGTTGGCTGAACTCGTGGATGAGTTTCCCCTACTGGAATAAACTTCTACAGCCGCTGTTCGCTTTGAACGACTTCCAGGCAGAGCCTGTTCGTTCGGGTGACATTGTTTCTCGATCTGGCCTGTAAGCCATGATCACCCTGAGTTTCCTCGGTTCACGGCATGTACATGGCCAACATGGATCATTCTGTCGGGTAGATTATGTCCACGAACATATCCCCAGTGGGTAACTCAAATGGCTTGCCAGATCACCAGGCAGGTCCCTGGTGACCGCAAAAGGCAGAGAGAGAGAGAGTATGCGAATGGGTGGACCAGGCTATCGTGACAGTCAACTACATGTATAAACAGTTCAATTTTGTACACAATGAGAATGATACTTCTCATCTTCCCTGTGGGTGTCGTGTCATTCGCTGTCCGATCGAGCCTTGCAGTGACATATGGGTTTTTATTTCTAGAATGCGAATTGGAAACTTGCTACACGGAGTCGAAATTGTCCAATGAGAAAGTTAGAAGCCGACAAAGCTACTTGGGTAGAAACTCAGGTCGATTATGTATCCTCCAATTTGGTCTCTCGGTCCTTCATTCGTTCTTCCCACATTCCGTGATCCTCGTTCGCAGTTATTTCGCACTGAATAGACGCCTTCACCTGCAATTTCACCATCGAAAAACTTCAGAATAGTGCTGGTCTTTAGTTTCCTAAGCCAACTCACATTCCGCGTTTGGCAACAATTGCCGCAGACCATGCGATCCATTATTATACTACCGTACCGGGTGCGATATTTGGCTTTTGTTGTCCAGCCCTTTGCCAGTTTCGTAACCTTGCAGTGCCGAAAACGCCTCATCGGGAATCATATCAGCCGGATAGATAGACTGATTTGGTAGTCCCCACGAGCCGAACACACAAACGGCCGTCGGCGACGTAGTAGAGTGGGATTGTCGAACGCCACCTGCAGCACATCAAATAGCTGGATTTCGTCGACACTGTATGAGGTCAAGCTTAAAGATGGTTTAGAAGCTCTGGATATACCAGGCACGGGAGCACTCAGGCAGCGACAGGTCATTTTCATCGCCCGTAGGAGACCAAACCACCGACGGCTGTGCGGCTTGACTTGACGGCATAACCTCAAGATCAGACGTGTCTGATGCAATTGGGATCACAGAGGCAATACTACCAGTGTTGTACCGCAGACTAGACATCTTCCTCGCTCATCTCGCTCGGTACTTGGGCTTTGCGGAAACAGGCTTCAAGTACATGATGATTGATGTCTTGGGAATCGACGATCGGGAACTTGAATCGGCACCATTATGGAGTTGTAGGACTTCAGGATCCTTCACAACGGCAAGGTCTTGAACTGGCACCTATTCAGGGGAACCACGTGAAGTTGTAGGATCCCTTCACAACGGCTCTGAACATAGAGCTTGGGGTGGATGAGAGAGGGTAACGATCGGCGTTCGCCTCAATTCTGGCGAATAATCTCTCCTAGGTCTTGAATTAGAGATCTTTTTCCATCACTCAAAATTGGGGTATCGGGCATTACTTTCGAGTTCTGCCTTGTAACCTATAATCGGTGTGCTATGGTTGTTCACGAGCCTTGTCTGCAGTCGCAAATTGAAATGCAAGTCGCCTCTCCCACGAACCTTAAACCTCAAATGTTGCCGTTGAATAATCGTTGTGAAGCTTACACATAATTCCGAGGTTTGTCACTGCCCGAGTCCCTCAGTTTTCCTCTTCCATTTCCTTTGGGTCTTTGTATCCTGATTCTTGTCCCCTGTCTCTTAGAAACCTGCGGCTTGAATGACCTGCACTTTGTTTGTTGGCGCCGAATATTTGATGTATGTAGATATTCAAATGTCTATAAAAGACATAGGAGGAAGAAGAAGAAGAAGAAGCAATGCAGATGTAGATGATGAAACTACCTACTGTCATGAAGCTCTATATATGCCTCATGATGGCAAAGAGAGGGAGGTAAACCATCTGCAGGCCAGCAAGCACAGCCTCACAGCCTTAATGTCTTAAATAACATGCTGTGGACTTTGTCTACTTGGACGGTGACGCCCCAGGCTTATTGGATACATGTGGTAGTGAACTCTGGACGTTCAAGGGTTTTACTGCTATGACAAGATGGCATTAGACTTTGCGACATGGGTGTTCATAAAAAGATTTATAGCGTGACCGCTGAGTGCAGATGTAAGACGACTTTCCCAGTGTGGTCTCAGTGATGGCTGATGGCCTGCGTGTTGTTCGGTTGGTGGTCCAATGGTGAGCCGTCTAAAATGGACGGGTGCTCGGAGAGTGTTCAAGAAATGCGCTATCAAACTGAGTAGAGTTAGCACCGTGAGATCTCAGCTCTCAAAGGCTGGCCGAAGGTCATCCGTGGACATAAGTTGACATGGTTCTTCAAAGAAGGAAGGAATATGGAGGAAGGTAGGAAGAAGATGGGCATCTTGGGGTGTTTCATCTTTGCCTACAAGGTTAGGCAAACAAGTCATTTTGTTTGAGACCGCATTTATGCCTTAGGTAGATGAGGGCCTTACTCCCTTCCTGTTTGTCTTCCTTTTCCGCCCTCTCTCTCTGTTTTTCTCTTAGAAGCTAGCTCAATACAGCCAATAGTTCTATCTACCTAGCTTATTCTTCCTCTCATTCAGCGCGGGTAGACTATAATTGAATATCAGAAAGTGATTTTAGAACTCTATCTATGTAGCTGGAGACTGCAGATGCAGAACAGCCGATGGAAATGGTTGATCGAGATATTAAAAATTAGAAAGGAAGAGTTATAGACAGCTGATTTCAAAGACTGCACTTATAAAAGAACGCAGCACTATCTAAGCCTTTGTCTTCAAAATCTGGGTGCTATGATAAGCAGTTTCTCAATAGATACAGAGCACGTTATACTGCAAACGGAAGTAAACTACTCCGTATCCGTATAGGCCTTCACATTAATTTGAAGCCTTCTCCAGGATCTGAACTATGGAGTGGACTATAAAAGCTTCATAGTCTAGCCCAGAAGCAGGTGATTTCCGCAAAAGGGGGGAGGCAGTGTCAGGTCTTGGCACCCTTCTTGGCGCACCTAAAAATACGTGAGCGCCAAGACCCAACTTGGCGCTCGTGACACTCCGCGCCAGCGGAAACAACTTGGCGTATGAACCCCCTACCTAGGAGAAATGACATTCAAGGCCTTCTCCAGCCTAAATGCGTCGGCAGCCTGTCATGCACTGCGAATTTGAAGAGTTTTTCTTATAGAAGATATACAGGTGCTGGGCTTATGCCTCCTCTAGCCGCCTACCCCGGGTACACCGGGTAAGGGGGGGTCTTGGCATTAACACACTCTCATTTACCAAAGGAACATTGAACGCCAAGCGCCTGAAAACTGGGCAGTGCTGAGAAGAGCTGCACCCAGAACGAAGTCAGGCAGCAGGATTGGTCGTGCCAATGTCTTGGAACATCACTCTGTACATAATCCCGCCGATACGGCGCCTGCCTGCCAAGTGGCTGGTTTCATCGTGATGATTCGATATAATCTGATGGGTTCCATTGTTTTATTGCCCTTTTGTTCCAGGAGATGCACATTCATATTCTCCTCCTAATCCCAATGCACTTGACTTCTACTCCCTATCTCTTAGTCCCATGCATTTCTTCCGATGTCGGTCACCGCTCGGCTCGCGTCAAATGAGGCCTGTAATTATGTCTAGGTGGCTATTAATCCTTTTGGCCTGCCTTCTTACGCAAAATGTCCTCGCAATTGAGGTTAACCCTGAGGATGAGAGTGGGTTTATCTCGTGCGCTGGCTAAGCACTTCAAATGACTGACATGTACCTCTCCCGATAGCCTCACTCAAAAATGCCGCCAAGACCGTCGCCACCACCATGATGGATTTCTACAATGACCGCGACTCGAAAGATATTCCAGGAAAGATGGACGACACCTGGTGGGAGGGTGGCTCGATGTTTATGACCCTCATCCAGTACTGGTATTTAACAGGCGACAGCCAGTTCAACGACGCCATCCAGGAAGGCATGTATTGGCAAAAAGGCAACAACGACTTCTTTCCAAGCAACTACTCCCAATACCTGGGTAACGACGATCAAGTGTTCTGGGGATTAGCGGCGATAACCGCCGGAGAACTAAACTTCCCAGAAAGAGAAGGCGAAGCCTCGTGGGTTTCTCTAGCCGAGGGTGTCTTCAATGGACAAATTCCTCGCTGGGATATGAACAATTGCGGTGGAGGTCTGCGATGGCAGATCTGGCCTTACCAGGATGGGTATAATTTAAAAAACGCTATCTCCAACGGCGGATTGTTCCAGCTGTCAGCGCGTCTGGCACTATACACCAAGAACGCGACCTATGCCGAATGGGCCGAGAAGATTTGGGATTGGAGTGCGACTACGCCGCTGTTGAGGAAAAACTGGGTGATCGCCGATACCACTACTAACGCCGCGAGTTGTAAGGATCATGGCGATCATCAATGGACTTACAACTACGCCACGTATATAAACGGTGCGGGCTATATGCACAATTACGTATGTCTATCCCATGTCCAATAAGTTGACTATCTAAGCTAACTAGTTTTATAGACCAATGGCACCGAAAGCAAATGGCTTGAAGGCGTGACAGGTATGATCAAGACATCAAATCAGTTCTTCCCTGACTCTGGTGGAAATCAAATCTTATCCGACATCACCTGTGAGCCCATCAATAAGTGTGACCGCAACCAGAAAACCTTCAAGGCCTATTTCACTGGCTGGCTGGGAGCCATGTCGCTGATCGTACCGGCCAATGTCACTGCGGAGGTAATGGGCAAATTCAAAGTCTCCGCTGTCGCTGCTGGTCAGCAATGCTCCGGCGGAAGCGATGGGAATCATTGTGGAGTCCGTTGGACGAAGAAGGCGGAATGGGATGGGACTATGGGCTTGGAGCAGCAGCTGTCTGTCTTGGGTGTTCTTAATGCTGTCATGGTACCATTCAAGGCGGCTGGCCCTTACAATGCTGACAATGGTGGGACATCTAAAAGTGATCCACAGGGGGGCACCAACAAGCAGGCTAGCGTGGGGCCCGCACCTATCACTGGAGGTGATAGGGCTGGTGCGGGAATCTTGACTGCGATCTTCGTTTTGGTCTGGGTCGGGGCTACCTGTTGGATGCTCATTGGGGGCGAGTAGATACTCTCGAATGGGAAGGCGTTAAATAAATGTATATTTGGAATCTTGATACCCTGAAAAATTCAGGCTTTTTGGTGTTCTTTTGAGGCGCTAATAACCTACTCACAATTATACCCTCGGTCTTTTGGTCCCTCTCAGTCTCATGTGGAGTATATATTGGTGGAAAACAATCTACGAACTCGCCGTCTACCTATAATCGCCTCAAAAAGCAACAGGCAAGAAGATAATAAGAGTTCGTAGATCTAGATGACAGATGATTAGGAAGCTATTTGCTAAATGTAGGAGACGGCATTATTTCTAGTCGCCTGTGCAAATTTGAGCGTTGAAGAAACCTTGAGATCTTGATACCGACTTGCTTTCTTCCTTACAATCCCGTGGGGGTAAAGCGTGGAAAGGGCAAAGGATGATGAATATGATGTAGAGACAACCTTGGAAACTGTGGAAGTACAGAGTGCCTATCAAGCAGAGAAAGATATCCTGGACAAACAGGAGTGCGGGCATGCTTCGAACAACCACACCTCCAACATTACGTCGCTATAAAGGTAATCCATGCCACCTGCAGTGGCGATCTCTCTTTTTTTTCCGTTTATCCTTTCAGACCTCCTCATCCTCTGTGGTCTCGGGGTCGTTGTTATCCTTCTGGGCCTCATCGCCCTTTTCAGCTGCCTCTCTGACACTAACAAGCTTAAAGACATGTCCCTCAGCACGTTTAAAGCGCATATACGCGGCATTAGTGGAGATGCCATAGTATCGGCCGACAGCGGCATAGTCGATCTGGGATATGGTAGTTAATTTTAGTGCGCAAAGTAACTGATGAGCGAGGGACGAGCCACCTTGATTCCCGTTTCCTTGATGCAGGTAAGTACGAACTCGAGTCTCTCTTCTAATACCTCCCGACTAGCTTCCGGGGCAAGCTTGGCACGCTTGGTGACAGGCTTAGCGACAGCATTCTTCTCAGCCTGAGTCTTGGAAACTCGGTTGGAAACCATGCTGAAGATGGATGGCTAGTTGCTGCTATGAGATTTTGATGTAAATGCGAAGAGAAAGTGGTATCTAGAAATATTTGCTTAGATAAAGGAACTCGGGGAGAGGAGGGAGAAGGAAAGCAGGGAGACAGCGAGGATCAAATTTATATCCTAATCTAATAGCAAACAAATTTGGCATATCCTTCCTCGTCTCTTCGACACTTCTGACAATATTCTGTGAGACACGACCTCAGTGCTCAACTTACAGAAAAAGCCACCACTGAAGGCGACAAGAAGTAGCCAAGAAGAAATTAGGAACTTGGTGATTCAGATGACAGAGATTCACAAACAACTACCCCAAATTGCATTTCGGAGACGGGGTAATATGGAAGTATCTCTGTTCTTCATATACACTTCAACCAATTTCTAACCTCGTTTACGACGCACTCAATGCTGTCGGTACAAGAAGGTCGACAACTATTTGCCGGAATTTCCACGAGAAGATACCAAAGGCGTCGAGTTATCACAGTATCAAAGCTCGAGACATCAACGGGCGTCGAATTTGTTTACTCAGTGTCCCAATCCAAGTGTCGAGTTTTACATTCTGAACAATCTCTTCCTATTGAGGGCGGTTACTTCAATGCGCTCGCTATTTCTTATTTGCTCTCTGGTTGTCTCTCGTTTAAAGAGACTCAATCCTTTGTGCCGTACCCAGGCGGACAGTTGCCGGCTGCAGGTGCGCCAGCAGAGCTCTTTATGGCTAGGAACCATTTTTTTGCTTCAATTCGCTTTGATCGAGGATTTGCCCCGAATGATTCCATGTCGACCATGGTTCGATCATCCAATGACACGGTATCTTTCAGCCAGATCACTTCTGCATACGGCGGCACTCCCTGCGCTTTCACCATCAACAAGAAGGGCACTCTGGTGGCCAATGTATAGTGCCATAGTATAAAGAGATTCGCAGAGTGGAGCCCTCGGCAACCTAGTCGCTGACTTGTAGGTTAAATAGCCCGGTCAGGCTAGTATATCGTCTTCGGGTTTGAGCAGCATCATTTGGGAAGAGTAAGCTCTTCAACTCAACTGAACTTAACCCTTCAAGATCAGGTCGGACTCAGGACCAATCGTGGATGATTGATTCTAAGCAGATGAGTGATTGTTAGAATTCCAAACCCGAGGTGTTGGCCGAGCACAACCTGCAGCGTTGCTCACCAGCTTCTGAGCGATCTCAGTCTGCGAAAGGTGCTTTCTGGGAAAATCTATCACCCTACCAGTATATTTATCGGGAAGAATAGTGATAGCGGGGTCCACTTGCTTTATCGAACGATTGCGCATTGCCTGGACCTGGCGGGCAGACTCTTGCCAAGAAAGCTTCTGTTGAGGTGCTAAGACATTATTCTAGGTAGGGTTGGGTTCTTTCAGTTCCGGGTTTGAAAGAGTTTTGCATAACGTAGAATGCAGCACCGTGTTTAATAAAGCCGGAAGCTGGGCATCGTGCCATCATTCTCCGCGTTTGTTCAATAGGGCGCTCGATGTGCGGCCCCATGTATAAAGAAATTGGCCCCAACTCCTGGCCCCAATGTCCCACCTCCCTAGAACAGTCTACTTTACAAAATAGAAAGATTCATCCACTCCGAAAAAGGTCAATGTGATGGCCACACTACTTCCTGATCAGTCCTGGCTTCATGTATGTGACTTGTAAGGTATGACCGATCCTTTTCCCCATAGCTTAATGTATTTTATGCACTGTCATAAATGTCGAATTTTTACACGAAATATACCATTACTCTATCACGATCTTGTTTACTAAGCGTGTTCTGGAGTAACCTCTATTTTTTATAGTGTAATTAGCATTTTGGCACAACATAGGATCACAGTGTTCTCATTTGTTTGTATGTAATTGTAACAATGTGCATTATGTTTGGAAATATTGACGCTAGTAGATCCACGATGGAAGTAGGTGAATGTTATTAAGGTAAGACTGTTGCAGAATTGGACGGCTATACTGCTTCATCACTAACAATGGAGTACAACATAGTGCGATCCTACGCTGGCCGTGTTTCCATTGTGGGCCACATAGAGACAACCTTGGAACCCCATTTTCCCTAATTATGGGCCTTGACTTTCTGTCTGCGCCAATCAGAACAAAAAGCTGTGCAATTTTCGGACTACACCATATATTAGGGCACCCAAAAGAGCGGGTGATCTGTGATCATCACTGAAATCCCGTTCTTTGTACTCCGTAATACTAAAGGGAATTTCGGTCCCTGGTCCCGAATGCGTGGTTTGGGGGCCGAGGATGCCGAAGACCCTAAAATTTAGGAAGAAGAAGATTAATCTTTATCAGGGGGTTACTCTCTTCATACAACATAGTGATACTCAAGGTCTTCACTTGTGAGAAGTAGTTGACTGTTCCTCTCAGCACTCATGGCCGACCTCCACGAGGACTATGGACCGACACTATGGGTGGTGATCACGGTCTTCGTTGCATTGTCCACACTTGCGGTTGCTGCCCGCTTTGGGGCTCGACGACTGCAAAAGTTGTCTCTCGGTGCAGACGACTGGATTATCTGCGTGGCCCTTTTCTGGAACTGGCTATTATATGGGCTATTCGTGGGATGTTAGTGCTACGATTATACCTTTGATCATGGCTAAAGGAATCGATCGCAGCTCTAACACTGACGGGCTTTTAGGTCGAATTAATGGTCTCGGAAAGCACCGAGAAACACTCTCGCTAGAACAAGTCGTCGCATTCGCAAAGCTCCTCTACTTTTCCCAGATATTCTACGTACTCGGCCCCCCGACTGTGAAGCTAGCACTGCTTTTTCTATACCGACGCATTTTCCAGCATTCAAATTTAATACGATTAATCGATGGCATGATCGTTCTCATTTCTGTGTGGGTAACTGTCATGGCTTTCCTCGCCATTTTCAATTGCAAGCCGATCAGTGCCTTCTGGACGGCAGATGGAACTTGTCTTGACTTCAAGAATTTGGCCATTGGCTACGTATCTGTGAACATAGCCACTGATTTTGTGGTTTGTCTGATGCCAATTCCTAAAGTGTGGAATCTTCAGATTCCGAAACCGCAGAAGATTGCTCTATCACTGATTTTTTCATTGGGTCTTTTGTATGAACATTCTTTTTTCCTTCAATCTCACTAGAAGATACAGCTAAGTGCACTGGCGGTATTCGTGCAATGCTAACACATCATTCTCTGTCAGTGATTGCACTGCAGCTGTCGGCCGCCTTCGCCTCGCGATGCTTGTAATCGGCCAGTACGACATCACATGGCTCTACTCAAATGGTTACATGTGGTCCATTATCGAGATTTCAACGGGCATTATCTGCACATGTCTACCAACGATGCGAGTACTCTTGAAGATAGCCTTTGGTGGCGCTTTTGCAAGAATCTTTGGCACATCCAGCGTGAAGGCCAGCCATCAGCCGTCAAGCAATACACCATGGTCCAGAACAAAGGAGTACTATAATAGTATTGGGGAGTCAAGGTTGGCGGAGGTGTCTTCCAACACTCATCATTCAAAAAATGGTTCTGAATCGCATGGTGCAGACTGGGACATCGGCTCGCAGCGGATCCTGGTGATCGATGAGGTAAACGTTGAACTTCATTCACTCAAGCAAATGCCACCTGCAAAGGCAAGATAATCCGTTTTTCTAACTAAAGTGTTTATATCTTGCAAGAATCCCATTCCCAATAAGAAATTCATTCAACTATAATGCCTAATCCTGGTGGTGTTATAGATCTGCTTGGCAATTTCATACATCTATGATGTCCCCACGCAAATTATCCAGACAGCTTAAGATGATTCAATTTGTTGAGCAAAAAAGTTCCACTCAAATACACAAGGTTTCAAATTGACCACACAACTCTGTTCTTGCGTTGCCTACTTGCCTTTGGTTTCCGTGTTAGTGCATCTGGTCGATCTGGGAAGGCAATATTCATGCCGTCAAAGCTCACTAAAGTTATATTCGATGATTAGTTAGATCCTTTCACCATATACAGCCAAACCCCGTTAAATTGTTCTCCAATTTGTAAACTCAATCTACGCTACCGGATTATTTTGCCATAGTAAAGAGCGTCAAAGCTGCCTAAGTAGGTATAGCGCCCCCTATTTCGTACGTATGAGCAATGGAGAGAAGCTTCTCGGCACTAGAGGTCTCGCTCAACTGTCCAGATTCAATTTAGACTCTCATCGCTGTGATAGGTTCTTGGTGACACCTAATCGCATCAGTGTGCTGAGTTTGCCTCAATTGACCCGTGAGGTAGTTGAGGAAAAAGCCGCCCAATTGCAATCAAGCCGGTCGTATCTGAACTCCACACTCGTTTGGCTCTGGGATATGGCCGTAGGCCCTTGTTTGGATGCACTAGGTATTAGAAACGGGAGTGCAGATCATGAGTGGCAGCGGGTGTGGTGGATTCCAACTGGATTGCTGTGCAATTTTCAGATACATGCAGCAGGTCATCATTTTGATCAAAATACTGTGCTTGATGGGGCTGTTTCCTCATACAACTCGTCTATCAAGGCACTCATTCATGGGCGAAGAAGTACCATAACACAATTTCCATCACCAGCTTCGTGCGGGAGCGCTCTTTTAGTGAGAATGCGAGAAACACCAAGGCAAAATATCTTGCCTTACGCTGCGAAAGAGTTGGATACTCTGAGCGGGCTCTTTGTATCCCTAAAATGAAAGATGGGATTGCAGACAATCCAAGTTTCTCAGTACCATAGAAACCATG
Organism: Penicillium italicum; assembly: GCA_002116305.1. Classification (NCBI taxonomy): domain Eukaryota; kingdom Fungi; phylum Ascomycota; class Eurotiomycetes; order Eurotiales; family Aspergillaceae; genus Penicillium; species Penicillium italicum. The sequence continues at coordinate 304,014 of KZ108075.1, read as the reverse complement.
TTCTGAGACACTTGCAAAAGTGCATGGCATTTCACTTCGCAGGTCAGGGAGAGTCGGATCCTTTAGACCCTTCCAATGGCCGTTTGCTCCTTGAGGATTGCCAAACCGATCCATTGACTGTTGCAGACCTCTTAAACTTTCATCTCCGGGAAAGCGCACTATTCCTTGCATATTTGTTCGCTTGCTCAACGGGGACTAATGGGTCAGAGACTCTAGCGTATCTGGGCGTCTTGCGTTCATTTTGGACTTCAAGTCCTGGTGTCGGACAAGACCAAAAGTAATTAGCATCCGTCGTGCGGCCCAGGTATGATTTTGGATTTTAACTCTCAAGGGGAAAGATAAAACGGATTATTCTCGGCAGGAGGGTCTCATCTATCCCAGCCCATTACCGCCAGTGTGCCAGTCCACAAGTTCGAGTTTCTTTTCCGATGGTAAAGGCTAATCAGTGACATTCATCGATGGTGTTTGACTCGGTATGTTTGAATGAAATCCTTATAACACATGTACTTCTGTGGATTGGGAAACATCTCTGCCTCGTACAGATCTTCGACATACAATTGAATTGGAAATTCTATTCGTCAGTAGACTTGATCCGAATGGATTGGAGCATGTGGATGGCCGGAACATCACAGTGGATTTGCGAACCATGCATCGGATCATGCGGAACGAACTGGACGAGGGTTTTCTTATAGGTACGCCGCCCACTCGATGCTCTGCCAAGTTCCGCAACGCCGAGGTTTTCTTAAATGGCAATGCAATAGAACGAAAGGGGGATTGGCTTATGCATTAGTGGCATGCAGCTGCATGGACAACACAGCAACAGTCACTATGCATGATGAGGCCGCAAGTGGACTCACTCTCAAATCCGATATATTTCCGAGCCTAGGGTGCGGCGAGAGTCGTCAAGTTAAGAAGCTTTCATTGAGCCATGAAATTCAGAAGGAACTTTGTGAGAAAGATGTGGTGAGATCTTCCTGCTGAAAATTTGGATAGCAGCCAAGGTTTTTCGCGTACAGCCATTCGCCAGGTTTTCTTATACTAGCAGTTGGACTCTGCCATACTCGGTCTTTAAGATTTGAACTATGGAAACCGGACGTGAATTCCCCAAGCAACAAAATTACGTATAGGAGATTTCGAAGACGAGTTGCTACTCAATAGGCAACTTGCAATGGAGAGCCGGCTAAGGTCGGCCTCAGAAGCAGTCTTTTCGACATTGATTTCATAGGTCCTCACATTCTATGCGTAAAGAAACACAATCCGCTTACACTTGAATATAGACCGGAAGACGCCAGAGCCAATAGTCAAGTAGACAGAGTATAAAAAAGACATTAAGGCATTACCCTCGTTCCCCTAGACTCGGACAAAAGCTGTAGAGTGGAGGACCACGTTAGCACCATATCCGAAACCATGTTCATGCCGCAAGAGAGACACAGACAGGGAGGGAAGCCACTTACTAGCATCAATCTGCTGAATATTCGGCAACGCCAAGCGCACCTTATTCCGATAAACAGCCGGCCCATTCAATTGCAACGGGTTACCCTCAAAGTAAACAGTCTGCAGCTTCTCTTTATCCTTGAGCTCACGCTCAACTTCCTCAAAGCTAGCAAGCTGATTATTCGACCCCCACAGCTCTTCGAGATTCTTGAGTGAAGAAAGATGTTCGAGATGGGAGACCTGGTTGTTGGAAAAGTCGAGCACGCGCAGTGTCTCGTTGGATTCCAGTCCCGAAAGGTCGGTTACTGCATTGTGAGAGAGGTAGAGCTCTTCGAGCTTTGGGAGCGCGGAGAGACCCGTGATTTTTGTTAGGCGGTTGGATTGGATGGAGATGATGCGGAGGTTTGAGAGGCTGTCCAGGTTCTGCAAGGGTGTCAGCTTCTTTTCTTGTTAAGGTATGGTGGATGACAATTGCTGACCTTCATTTCGAGGATCTTGTTTTTCCCAAGCCAAAGCTCTTCCAACGCGGTCAGCGTTTCCAAGTTCTCGATTTCCTGAACAGACCCCATGTCAGCTTTTCCATTGTCCGTTTTGTATGCGAGTATCACGTATTACGAACCCGAATCTTATTCGCGCCCAACTCCAAGTTCTTGATTCCGGTCAATTCCTCCAAGCCCTCGATGCGGGAGATTTTGTTCTGCACAAAGAAAATCTCGGTCAACTTCTTCAGATGCGAGACATTCTTGATGTGCTTGATTTTGTTGAAGCTCAGATCCAAGCTCGTCAGGTTCTGAAACTCCTCCAGGCCCTTGATGTGGGAGATGAGGTTATCGTAGAGGTCGAGTTCGGTCAGACTGGCGGCGACATTAGGAGGGAAGTTGATGCGTGATATTTGATTCTGGCGCATGCATAGTCTCTGTATATCCCAGCGCGTTAGCCATCTTGGTTAATTCAAAAGATTGCCGTGCCGTTGCGCTTTTGCGCTTTGAAGAAAAAGTGGTACCATGTGCCCCTCTTCGATAGCAGACACAGGCGGATTTCAGGGTCGTTGAGGGTATGTACCTGGAGTTTATGGAAGCGTTCCAATCTAAGAGCAGAAATCGACGATATCCGGCAATGCACGAGGTCGATATCCTACAGCAGAAGAATGATTAGCAATCACGTCGCGCGCGCGTCAATCAGGGAAGTCCAGGGCTATGTGCCTACCTCTGCATTAACATCTTCGTCTGCCAGTAGATCTGAACAGCTGTTAGTCTATCGACTCGCTAGTGAGAGCTCAGCACTGAGCAATCAATCATCCAGCGACCGCACCTTCATCAGCCTCAATCTCCTCGACCGGGGGTGCATCCGGATCCGAGTAATCGGAATCCTCCAGCGCCTCCGGGTTTGTAATAACGGCCTTTGGCTCCATTCTCATTTTTCCGTCCCAGCCCTCCTTGTTCTTCATGATTTCAGCCAGCGTGAGAGTTGTGGGATGTTTGGAGGTGGGGGGTGGAAATCGCGATTGCGGGGAGCTTTTGGCGTTTTAATCAAGAGACGATCGCCAATCGGGGATTTTAGAAATAAAAGGGAAATCCAAGGAGATGGGCTCAAAAGAACAAAGAGGTAATAAAGAGGAAACAGAGAGGTTGCACTGATTGGTTTCGGGAAGGTTGAGGTCAACTAGTGACTACATCATCGTCTTAATGCGGTCTCAATGCGGAATGGGCCCGAAGCATTTCAACTTGGTTAACTACTCACTTACACATATATTTACTTTTGGTAGATTCCAAGGTTATAGTTGGATAAAATTAATAGGTGAAATTCATTTCTACTCTAATACAACCTGCTCCATTTGGTTTTATGGATACGTCGTCTCGGGGCTATATACAGCATCGAGAGCCGTGACTGATCATGTACATTGCATGAAAGAACCACTCCAACTTAGGCAGCGTAAAGAAAATTATTAGACACTGCTCACTATGAAGGAGATGCATAACACTGCCAGGCAGAGGTCCCAGCAAAGGAGAGGACACAATGAAATGCATGCCCGTGTATTGGTGGGCTGAGATCAAGGCAGTAAGCATGTAGCAAGGCAGAAATGGGAAAAGAAAAACATAGGGGGGATACAGCGGGGGCATGATAAACAAGAGACGCCTGCAGAATGCATAAAAAGCAGACTTGTTGGGTGTTGGGATGGGGAGAGAATACAAAGAAAAAAAGGGAAGATCAGGACATGAGGGGGTGTTGATAAAGCACAGAGGAAGAAAAAAAAAAGGAAAAAAATGGGAGTGGGCTCGCTCGGAGCGTAGTGAGATACAAAGTCAAATTGCAATGCAAAAGGTCGAAGATGGTCAGGTTAGTGTGCTATCCAAGAACGACAACAAATGCAGGAGACGGGGCCTTGGCCCAGTAGGATACCAGTTCCATCTGGGTCCATGTTCGGTCGTCGAGAAGGAGAATCGGGTCTGTAGTAGGAAATAGGGCGACTACCCATCAATGGCAGCAATGATGGAGGAACGCAAAAGGAAAGGGCTTTTCTCGCGTAGAAAAGAAAACAGTTCGCTCAAAATGGATATCTCAGGCGTAAGAAGATCCCATCGGGGCATCTACAGGGTGCAATCCAGGACCATGCTGACATCTTGGACTTGGGCCCCTGCGAGATCCTCGAGAACAGGGATGAGATCGAGCAACTCATTGTCATGAGCGTCAGAGAACCAGCTACTGATAGGAATCGCATGCTCAGGGTGGAAGATGTAGGACGTGGGGGAATTATCAATGATGATGGTTTCCTTCAAGTCTCGACCGACTTGTGAAAGATCCTGGATAATTGTTAGCTTGTTGTCAATCACTAAAGAGGACAACAGAGCTCACCTTGACGTAGTTTCCCTGGTGGTTGTAACAACTCTCTCGGAATAGGCGGTGATGAACCACGTTGTGAATATCCAGTTGATCAAGCAAAGGGTCGCCATACTATAATTCGGGTCAGTTTGTCACTCGCCAAAGCCACCTGGGCATCAACTGTCAACTAACCTTTGAAACAGAGGCAGTGAATACCACCACTTCGTAAAGCTCACCAACGCGCTTCATGAACGCATCCACGCCAGGACGTTTGATCACATAGATGTTGTGGTATTGACCTTCGATCTCAACTGGAATAGTGAAATCGGCACGCTCCAATACCTGTCAAATCAATGAGTGACATGATAGAATGATTTGCGCATACGCCTGGGGCGCATACTGAAAGTGAGGGGGACTTACCTTGAAGCTGCTATGAACCAATGTTTCATCGAGATCGAGAACCAAACACTTTCGGCCACTTAGGTGGGGCAAAGGTGCAGGGAGCAAAGGCTGCGCTACATCCTCATATTGGCCTCGAGCAGGAGGGGCCGGGGGTGCAGGTGGCAGCGGCGGTGGTGGCGGAGGAATTACCACGGGAAGTTTCATTTCTTGATGAGATGTGACTTCTTCTTGGCCGTCGGTGCCAAATTCTTTAGGGAGGGTTGACGTTGATGCAGAAGTGAGGTCCTCGATGGTTGATGTTGATTGACCCTCCCAATCGTGAGTGTTCGCATCTGCTTTCACTTCAGGCACTGATCCCATCACAGTTCCTGTTTGGGCTGGCGGGGTGATATCTTTTGTCTGATCTTTCTGGCCAGAGATTTCGGGCTGTTTGGTATCCGCAGAAGGACCGTCAGCTTGCACGCTAGTCGTGGCAGGCTGGACGTTGCGGTCTTCTTCCCTAGGCTGATCAGCGCTGACTGTGGAGTTTGCCTTTTCGTCGAAGTATGGCTCTCTTGATTCTACAGTGCTTGAGTCACCAGTAGGAGCCTCTGTCTTGTCTGGAGTAGGCAACCTGTTGGAAGCAGGTGGCCGCATGGCTGTTTTCTTTGCTGGCAGAGTAGTATCATCTGCATCAACATCCGAAGAGGAGCAACAGCCCAAGAAAGCCAGGAACTTTGATGGACTTTTCTTTTGTTGAGGCTTTGAGGAGCTGTCATCGGGCATGGTCGCCACCTCTTTGCTCTCCTCCGCATTCACTCCGTTCTGAGTTTGGCGCGACCGGCGGCTACTTGCCCGGCTGTGATCCCGTTTTGACCGCAGGATGCTCACTTTGGAACTCCGTCGAGAAGGCTCATCTTGCGCTGCATCCTCAGTCTTTTCCGACCCCTGTTGTTTGTTCGATCTCGAGGATCGTCGCGACGGGATCGGAATCAGCAAATGGCGTTTCTTCGGTGCGTTGGTGTCTTCGGCAGCGGTCGGTGTGGCCTCATCTGGGAGAGCGGAAGATGAGGCCGGGTCGGAAGGTGCGACAGAGGTTGCGTCCTGGGTCTCGGTCGCATCGTTGTCTCCACCCTGTTCGGGCTCAGGAACTACGGAAGGAACGACGTCAGCGAACATTTCCCCTTTGGGTGCAACACATGAAAAGTAACAAGCACATTCACTTACCGGCTGAGCCTGGTAGGCCGGAGGTATTCATAGGTGCTTTGTTTGCGGATTCCAGAGCTGAATCTCGCCACAAAAGTTAGGGTGGGAGGGGGGTAAGGTGCCCTAAAACAAAAAAAAAAAAAAAAAAAAAAAAAAGGAATGGAAGCGAAACAGATCCAGGTCTGAAAGGCCGAGTCAATGCCAGAACTCTCTAGGGTCGAGAGCGCGGCTAATAGGGGACGTTAACACGTCTCCTAGATAATAAGCAAGCGCTCTGGGAAATTCACACGTACCGCCTTTGGCCCCGGGGAGTGATCCAACACCCACTATTGCACTTTCGAAAACGACAAGCTAAACGAACAAAAGAGGGATGTGATATATTTCTACCGGTTTCAGGAGGATTTTCGGGGGAAGAGGAGAGGAGTCGGGGGGATGTCACGTGAACCTACGGTGTGGGAAAACGGGGCGGAGGGAAATGGGATCTGTTTCCTTTTTCCTTTTTTTTGGACGCTAAACAGGGCTAAGAAGGCTAGCAAGGCACAGGGGCCCTTTTTCACGCACTACTACAAGCCCTCAGCGGCTACGGCAAATGCTGACTTGCTATCACGCTGTGCAGAGTTGTACCCTGCACTCGGCCGATGCTCTTTTCATCTTCGATGTGGGATTCTTATTTCTTCACTCCATACATCATACAAATAACCTCATCACACAGGGCCTGAGTCAAAAATAAGCAGAATCTTTTCAAGATGATCCCGATCAGGGCCTGTGGGGTGATCTAATAGTGGATATCAAGTGTGATTGTTATGTCCGGCCCCTTTTTAATGGCCACTTTTATGCTACAATAGCCACTCATCTACCATTAGGAGGAGCTATGGCCTTCCAAACGTGATGGATTTCATTTGATGCAACTCACATTACATCCAGTTCAAAACTCAGGCCGTAATCTGCAAACTTCAACTTGGGTTATACCTGTTGGTGTTGGTTCGAGTTCTCGAGTTTCGCTCCGTTGGGTTGGAATGTTTCATATAGGGACCATAACAAAGGATATCAAAGAAAATGATATGGAATATTTGGTAGAGACTAGAGATGGGATCCATGGGAACATCACCAGGGCCAAATTCATTTCTATTATTATTCAAGTTGCCCAATTTCCCACATCCTAGAGAGTTCATTGGAAGAAAAGGCTGGGCTGCAGAAAGAGTACAGTCAGCTTCCCCACGTGAGGTGCTTCTCCGCATATCCGAGGTTCACATGCAATGATGCAAACCCCCCAAATATTCCCCAAATATCCGTATCAACCTTCATTTTCTTGCCTTGAGATGCATTCTCTATGGTTTGGAATACACTTCAAAATAACCTCATGGCCTTCGGTCGAGTCTAGGGATCACCCCTCAGTTACCTCGTGAATCGGAGGTCTCGGGCCATTTGAAGATGGCCGCCCAGTCAACCCTTCGGCGCCCGGAGGATCCCCTCCTAGCGTTATATCGTCATTACTCCGAACTCGTACGCTCCAAGTTCCACCGCACATCCAAAACCACCCGCTTGATTGCAACGATAGCCCTTCTTTTCTCTATCATCACCTCGGGTTATGGAGGCTATAAGTGGCTCCGAGGGAGAGCCAAGGAGCGAGCCCAGGGTCGCCGTCTATTACGCCGGAACTCTGGTATCCGGGGTAAAGATGGATCCCGTACCATCTACGTGCCATACAAGGACTCCCTAACCTCCAAGGTCTTGATCCATCCCACCAAACCGACTACCTTTGACGCTCATAGACGACTATTCCTCAACCCCCCGGCATCGGCTCGCAGCAAAGACGATGGCTCGGCAAGCCAGATCCCTCCCCCTACAACAAAACCAGGTCTGAATTTGGCATTCCTGCATCAGTTCTTAAGCTTGGGTAGCATCATGGTCCCAAGATGGGGGAGTAAAGAGACTGGATTGCTGATGAGCCACGGCTTTTTTCTCTTGATGAGAACATATCTTTCACTGTTGATTGCACGGCTTGATGGTGAGATTGTGAGGGATCTAGTCGCTGGAAAAGGGAAGGCTTTCCTTTGGGGTATCCTTAAGTGGTGTGGGATTGGAACCCTAGCTTCGTATACCAATGCGATGATCAAATTCCTCCAATCGAAGGTGTCCATCGCCTTTCGCACTCGGCTGACCCGCTATATACACGACTTATACCTAACCGACAATAACAATTACTACAAGTTGATGAACTTGGATGGCGGAATCGGTCAAGGTCCCGATCAGTTTATCACGCGAGATCTTACCCTGTTCTGCACGGCTGCCGCATCACTATACTCCTCGATGGGAAAGCCAATGGTAGATCTTTTCGTATTCAACTATCAACTGTATCGCTCACTTGGCCCCCTTGCCCTGAGCGGAATTTTGGCTGGGTACTTCAGCACAGCCGTGGTGCTCCGGAAACTGTCACCACCATTTGGAAAGCTCAAGGCAGTAGAGGGCAAGAGGGAAGGAGATTTCCGTGGCCTGCACTCTCGACTTCTAGCCAATGCTGAAGAGATCTCATTCTACGGCGGAGCTGACACCGAGCGGGTGTTCTTGGTCCGAAGTTTCAAGGAGCTGCAGCGATGGATGGAGGGCATTTACAGTCTCAAAATCCGCTACAACATGCTCGAAGACATGATTCTGAAGTACTCCTGGTCGGCATTCGGTTACTTGATAACCTCCCTGCCCATTTTCCTTCCCGCCTGGGGTGGCTCGGGGGGTGCAATGGAGTTGGCCGATGCACCCGAGGGTATGGGTCGTGAGCGAGGCCGCATGAAGGAATTCATCACCAACAAACGCCTCATGCTTTCGCTCGCCGATGCTGGAGGCCGCATGATGTACAGCATCAAGGACATCTCAGAACTCGCTGGCTACACCTCTCGCGTCTACAGCCTTATTGCCACCTTGCACCGTGTCCACGCCGATGCGTATTACACCCCACGAGGCTCGCATCCCGAACTATACTCTCTTGCCGATTCCCAAGGCACCACCCACAACGGCTTCGACGGTGTCCGCCTAGAGCAGGTCCCGATTGTCGCACCATCCCTACACCCAATGGGCGGCGACGAACTCATCGAGTCGCTCTCATTCATCGTCCATTCAGGCGATCACCTCCTCATCTCAGGTCCAAACGGCGTAGGCAAGTCTGCAATCCCCCGCATTGTGGCCGGGCTCTGGCCCGTATATCGTGGGCTTGTTAGTCGTCCTCGAGGCTTCGGCCTTGACGGAATCATGTTCCTCCCCCAGCGGCCGTACCTCAGCGTCGGTACTCTGCGCGACCAAGTGATCTACCCTCACACAGAGGTCGACATGCGCGAAGCTGGCGAGACAGACGCAGCTCTGCAGAAGATCCTCGACGACGCCCATCTGGGTTATTTGCCACAGCGTGAAGGCGGATGGGACGCTCGCAAGGAGTGGAAAGACGTTTTGAGCGGCGGTGAGAAACAGCGTATGGGCATGGCACGGCTCTTCTACCACGAGCCGCGGTATGCATTCATGGACGAAGGCACTTCGGCTGTTTCCTCGGATGTCGAGGGCTTGCTATACGATAATGCCAAGGAGCGAGGTATCACACTCATCACAATTTCAACGCGGGCGTCCTTGAAGAAGTACCATACCTACAACCTGACTCTTGGCCTGGGTTCCGAAGGCGAGGTCTGGGAGCTTGAGAGAATCGGTACTGAGAAGGAAAAGCTTGGTGTTGAGAAAGAACTGCAAGAGCTGCGAAAGCGTCTGGATAAGGTGGATGAGTGGAAGCAGCGCCGCGAGGAAATTGATCAGGAGCTTCAGAAAGTTTGGGCTAATAGTGGTGAAGTTGCACCACCGCCTTATCAGGAAGAAGAGCACTCTGGCTCTGAGGCTCTAGTTGAAGTAACTGGGAATTAAATGTACACAGCCAGCATGGAAATTTTCAAAGATCCCCAACGTTGGATCGTTAGAATGATTTTTAACAAGCCATCTCCCTGTGCACACTGGGAATATATCTGAGTCTACTCATGTTGTTGACTCGACTTGAAGCGGCAAGCGATATTTCCCCTTTTCTCACCGCTCTGTTAAAGCGGCAACATCTCTTATCGATAAGCGACAACAAAGAGAAAACCATCCTTGGATGGGTCTCCATAGTAGTTCGTCCTATCAACAACTCTCCATCACTTACATTCTCGTACAAACTCTCAAATTACTGTCTTCATCCAAATCCTTGCGCTGTATTCTTTTTCTACCTGTTTTCCTAGGCATTGCTGAGTCATAACTCCTTTACAATTCAATCTGCATACCCTGGGCTTCCCAGTTGGGGAAGACAAACATGTCTTCTAGCGAGGATGATGACTCCAATGTCAATGTTATCCCTATGGAGAACTTTCCTAGCGATGGAGATATGAGTACATGGCCTGGGGGTCAGTACATTGAACGCGATGACATTCGCTGGCGGCAGTTACTTGCTGAGAACTGGCTCAAAAGTATGGGCACTTTTGAAGAAGGTGAGTTGGCTACAGGTTTCTTTTCATGTTTTGTTTAGCGTACTAGGTTTGTTGTACTCTAAATTTTTACACGTTGCATCGATTGGGTGACTGCATCTGTCACTTCATACAACTGTCGTTTGCTGGTCCGCTCCTTTTACTTCATGCTGGCCTACTCTCTCCTTTCTTCTATGTTTCTACGCTTCATAACTCCATTCTCAGACTAACAGCATAAATCAGGTGTCAGTCATATTATTGAAAAGCTGCCGGATGGATACTGTCTATTTCAGCGACCTCGTGGGACTGATCCTGGCATCGTAAGATTTCCCAGTCCTATTTTGATTTATGCTAATAATCCCATGTGAAGTTTGATCCTTTTCTCTTTGGCCATCCAAGCGGTCAATATTTCCAGTCACAGAGAACTTTCTTCCCGCATTTTCTGTGTCTAATCAAGAACGAGCTCGACAAGTGTAAATGCAAGCCCTGTGAGAAGATGAAGAGGAGCCAAGGGACCGCAGTGCAGGGCACTAGACGTGTTATGCAGCCAAGTGAGTACTACCATACATCTAAATGTTAGATCGCTTATTGACAAACATCGAGTCATCAACGAGCGTCGACCCACCGATGCAGAGGGACCAGATTACTGGCGAATCCTGGTCATGAAACTGAAAGATCAGGGAGAAGTGAATGAAGATATTGAGCAGCGGTTTAATCTCGACTGGGCATTGACCCACGAATGGCTTTCCGATTACTTCACGAAACTCGTTCTGGATCCGGCTTATGTCCCTCGTCGTGGTGAGCTCGTTCTCTGGATATGGAAAGGTCTCGAGGACGGTTGCTTGATGCGAAACCCCGAGTCTGGCCTCGTCGAAATTTTCGGCAATGACAATAAGTGGCATGGCGTACCCAATTGGCGTGCCGGTGTGGTGACTCAAACCCCGGATGATGAAGGTCACATGGTAAACATCATTGAAAATTCGGACAGTCCACGCGGGCTAAGTTACTCGGGATTCCGTGTGGAGACTCTCCCAGATCCCCTGGGGATTGATAAGTCTTACTCCGTCCAATACGCCTATGTTCCATTGCGGAATATCAAGCCTTTCAACACATGGCAACTCTACCTCGATGGCCAAGATCGGGATGATATCCATCCATCTATTGAGAACGCCATGACTGTGATGTCTTCCTGGAGCATGGTTCACAAGTTCCACGCCATCGGCAAATGGCCCAACGTTAGGATCCACTGCAAAGGTATCTTCATTGGAGCCGAGCTCCTTGCCGTACACGACACCGTCCGTCTAAGGCCACACGGATTCCATAACGACCAGCTTAGAAACGGAACAGTGGGCGAAGTGACAGACGTGATGGTTATTGAAAAAATCGCACTCTGCCTTTCGGAGTGTGTCGACGACGACGAGGAGCAACTAGCAAAGCACTTCACAGCCCTGATCTCCGGCAAGGTGTTTACCACTAATCCCAATCACATTACCGAAGAAGGTCCATTTAAAGGTACAAGCCCCGTGCCATCCACGACCGAGACAGCAACCGACCCTATCCCACTCACCACGGAAGAAGCAACCGCTACCTTCCGACAGGTCGGCATGAGCGACTACGGTCCTTGGTACCGTATGGCCGACGGCAAATCCTGCAACGTCTCCCCCCACTGGATCGTTGGTCGCTGCTACGAACCGCTCGCAGCAGAGCTTATGTTCGGCACCCACACCCTAGGCTACGACGTACCTGGCGTGATGGAAGGTCGTCAGTACTCGTCACAAGTCGATGTGCGCATGCCTGAAGACCATACGTGGTTCTGGGGCGACTGCCGGGTGGAAACGCTCGGACTGACAGAGATCAACGGCGTGGAATGCGGTCTGACAGCAGCGCAGCGCGAAGACCCGCGCAAGTGGCAGGCGATTATCAAAATGTCGCATGGCGAGGTCAGCCATGCTCTCCGGCGTCAGGCTCAAATTCCTTCTTCTGGTGGTCGACCCTTCAAGTCTTCGTCTTCCCCCGCTCCGAAGGGTTCTAGCACACGCCCGAAGACTGGTCTTGCGCACGTTGCGCAGACGAGCAAGCTGGTCAGCTCTGCTATTGGCAGTGCGCCAGAGACTGAGGATGACTCCTATGAGGAGACATTTGAGTATGCCGATGGATTGGCTGATGATCAAGTGTCTGGTGGTATGTCTGGGCTGGGGATTCAGGGCGGTCCTTCTTCTGGGGAGGATAGTGATTATCATTTTGCGTAGATTGATTCGAACTTATGTCCCCGTTTGTTTTCGCTCCTTTTAGCGGCATATGCAAGATACCCATGGGCGTTATGGAGGGATGGTTCTATCTTAGCCAAATGAAATTATGTGCGAATTGTTTGATGTTCATATGGTCATGTAATTCAATGTATTCTTATGGATCATTCCCACAGCTATGTAATCTTGTAGAGCAGACTCGATGTCAAAGTCTAGAAGTATTTCGATCCAACACATAAAAACTTAAAAGAAAGACAGATTCCATGGCCCTTGATATTTATATCTATGTCAAAAGAGGGACATGCTATAGCCTCATATAAATCCAAACAAGCCCTAGATCTCACTCTGTCGAGCAGAATTCCGTCTAGCAGACCTCTTCTTCTCAGACCGAGGATAATGAAAAACAGGAGACACAAAGAAGCTGTTAATGTTATCAGCAACACCAGCAAAAGCATTATACTAAGCCAAGAAAGCACCAAGCGAAGCAAAGAGCCCACCAGCCTTTATCAGCTTTTCATTTGGCACTACATCCGCATTGGAAAGATGCCCGAGTGAGAGCAATAGAAGAGCGAGATCGACGAAGAAACAGAGGGAGAAGAACGCGATAGTGGATTTGAGAGTAAGCATCGTGGTCAGTGTAGTGAAGATGAACCAGCCCTAAGGAAAACAAGTTAGCCTTCCTTTCCCGTCGTTCTGCCCTGAATAACAAATAATGTACGAAGAGATAAAGCGCAAGCCAGTTCTAAAACATTGCATGAGACCCATGATATTAAACCCACCAAGGATGAAAGCAATAGCCAGCGAGATCCAGAAACTATCGTAGGATGAGAGCACAGTCGCACCAAAGGTATCACCGATAGCCAATTCCCTGACATTGTTAGCAAGAACCCGTCTATACTTCACGTTCACATCATGTAACATGTCTAGGAAACATACCACATGCCAGCCAAGAGCTGCACAACCCCACCATAAGCCAAAGCAGGCCGACGATGATAAATAAGCGCAGCAATGGCCCCGACATTCATGTTGAGAGCCCCTAGCACAGAACTGGCAAGTGCGAATGCGAAAAGACCTAGTGGAGCTGGTTTGGCGAGCTTACGGTCTTTAGGACCGCCGTATAGGCCTGGCTGGGGATCACTACCGAAGGCAAGGTAGCGGCTTGAGACCGTGTTAACGTAGGCTAGAGGGCTGAAATGGCCTGTTTTGTAGTAATTTGAATTAACCTCATTCCAATTAAAGCACACACTAAAAACCAGCGTATCTAATAATTCTTCTGCACAACACCCCTCGCAAACTCCGCAAAGCTCAGCCCAGGCTGAACCTCCTCTGCAAGATTCGGCTGTGTAAACACAGCAAGAGTATTCCTCGCAATCTTCTGTCCAGGGCTAGCCTTAGCCCCCTTAACAAAATGCGGCACGGCCATGAACTTTCCGCGCGTGATCAGCTGCAAGGCCTCACCAGTCTGGAAAGCGAGACAATCCTTGGGAATATTGACTTTGACGATTTCATCAGTGCGCGAGCGGATGTATAGTCCAGCCGAAGGGTCGGGGGAACGGGGAAGTTCAGGGAGAGGGGCAGATGCAGACCCCGAAGATGGATCGAGAGTTGGAGGGGAAGCTGCTTCGTCGAGGAACATGGCCGATGTCAAGCCGGTCAGACAGCCGTGGTCGAGATGCGTGGCGCACCAGTCATCGTCGCTGGCCTCAGCTTCAGCCTCGTCTTCCTGATTGCCCGGGAAGTAATGTAACAGTCGGGCCTTGGTTGTCAGGCTGGTTGTCACGACGTGGTGCAGATATCCAGGCTTGTAGCCTTCGATGTTGGCTTCTGCATACCGGTCACATGCCTTGGCGACCAGAGCCGCGGTATCAATAATCAACCCGCATAGTGACTCCACGCTACCCCTGAATTCGGGTAGTTTGGTTGGTGAAGGCCATATGTTTGGCGCGGTATACTGGGGAAGATCGGGGAAATCATCTGCAGGGGCGCTGTCTAGAGATGCATCCTGATAGAAGGCGCAGTTCACGTAGTAGGAGCCCTTGAGCGTGTCGAAATGGCCTGATTTCAGGGTTTCTTTGCCGCAGGACCAGCCGACCAAGTATTTGGATTCTGGGCTAGTGAGGGAGTCCATGTGGAGGTTAGTTTGATCTTGCTGTTGGAGTCGCGGTAGTGTCCGAGTTCTCCGGGTTTTGAAGACTTACCCAGTTCAGGTTCAGGCAGAGCCGCCAGATACGAGGCATTGGAGAGAACCTTTGTGCGCAGTTCGCTGAAGGTCGAGGGTAGGTCTTTGACGACGATGATTCCCAGAGAGGACGGTCCGAAGGCTTTGGTTAGAGTGTCGAAGGATACAGTTCCTGCATGTCTTAGTATCTACTCTTTTTCTTCTATTCTCCTAAACACACAACTTACCATCTACAAGTTCCTGCAGACTGACAGTCACGGCCTCAGCCTCCGTGTTGGTCTCCATGATGTTGTAAAAATCAAAATTAACTTCCCCGCTTCCAAGAGTTTACCTCCCGCGCTATCTCTTCAATATAAAAAGGGTGCTCTTCGCCTATCTGCACTAAATTTGACAGGATATTAGTTTGACGCAGGGAATAAAAATAAAATCCAATAAGAGTCGAGAGTTCCATATCGTCTCATTCTTGGTAGTATCGTACAATCACACTTATATTGTTACAAATTCCTCACTCGCTATTCATGCCGTCTAGTCACAGCCCTTAGATTACCAAATGGCAACACATCGGTAATCCGCTTAGCCCCCGTGAACAGCATACACAGACGATCAACGCCACAACCCCATCCGCCGGTGGAAGGCAAACCCCACTCCAGGGCTTCGAGGTAGCTCTCGTCTATCTCGCCGGGTTCACCAGCAGCCTTGCCAAACCGCAACTGGTCCTCGAATTTGCGGCGCTGCTCGAAAGGCGAGTTCTCCTCCTCGTATGTATTCACCACTTCCTTGCCTTCAATGAAGAGTTCACCGCGCGCGGCGACGCGCTGCTTGGTTATTGGGTGGATGAAGGATTTGGAGAGTGGGGAGAGGCATTCAGGTGGGTTGATGATGAAGGTTGGGTCTATGCATTGCGATTCGACGTAGATACTGCATAGTTCGTCAAGGAGGCGGGGGAGGGTCGGGTTCGTTGGAAGTGGGAGGGAGAGTTTGGTGAAGATGGCGCGGACTTTATCTAGGGCCTCGGGGGATTCGAGGTCGGGTAGTTTGTGACCGGTGGCCTCTTCGATGCCGATAAGGAAGTCGATGCGGCGGAATGGTGCCGTGAAGCTGGCCGTGGTGGGGTTAAGAGTGCCTGTTGTGTTCATGGCGCGGATGTGAGCTGCCATGCCGGAGAGGAGGTCTTCGGTCGTGGTCATTAGGTTCTCGAGGTTGGCATATGCCTGATAGAATTCACAGGTGGTGAACTCTGCGTTGTGGGTTTTGTCCAGACCTATCTTTCATCAGCTTTGCTAGACAGGTTTTGCATATCTGCGTAAACACACCCTCATTGCGGAACGAAGGCCCAATTTCGAAAATCTTCTCGAATCCGCCAACCACCAACCGCTTGAGCCATAGCTCCGGCGCGATTCTCAGCGACAGTTGGCGATCTGGGAACTCAGTCGCGGAGGTATAGAAGGGACGAGCAATTGCGCCGCCTGCCACAGCCCCGATGATAGGGGTGCTGACCTCCATAAAGGATCGATCGATAAAGAACTGGCGTAGATACTGTACAAGCGCCGCGCGGGCTCGAATGATATCGGCCGTCGCGGGGTTTGCTAGGAACTGGACATGGCGAGGGTATGGAGAGGTCTCGTGCTCGACATTATGAACGGGGACATCATGCAGACACGGCGAGAGCAGCTGCGGCAACTCACTCACGTCGATAGTGAGCTCTCCTCGTCCAGTGCGGTGCGGTCTACCGGTTACAGCTAGAACAGCATTTAGCGGGCGACATTCGAGTCAAGCCGGACGGAGACGAGACATACAGAAAGCGTCACCGCGACGCAGAAGACGATAGAACTTCTTGAAGTCTTCGGGAGAGACACTGTCCAGACGACGCTTGTTGCACATCACCTGGACTTTATGGCCGTCTTGCACGATATCGAAGAAGATCAATTTGCTTCCGGCGAGTCTATAGGTACGGATTCTTCCTACTATTCTAAGTACATTGGCATTGTAAAGGCCAGAAGGCAGAACCTACCAGAGACGATGATTGTGTCTTCTACTGAATCATTGTTGGCGAGCTCGGCGTAGCGAGAGCGAAAATCGGCGCAGCTCACTGTGCGTGAGTCCACCGCCAAGCGAGGGTATGGGTCTGCGCAGGCATCTTTGATCTGCTGTACGCGTTCCTGCAAGGCCTTCCCTGGTGATGCTGCAGAGCTATTCTTCCGAATTGGCTGTATGGTTAGTCGTGATGTAAAGGGAGTCTGAATGCGTGATTGTCTAGCGAGTCGCAGTCCTGCACTGAAGATTTTGGGTTAGCAATGTTCAAGAAAATTGACACAATTGATCCAAAATTAAGCATTGAGCTTTGTCAGATAAAATCCAGTACGTTCAGTGCCCAGAAGGACATCACTGTAGCGGTTCTAATGCGGGGATAAATCATCATACAAGGGGAGATGGGAGATGGTGGGAAATAGTGAGATAGTAAACAGTAAATGCAAATCTTACCTGTTTTGCAGGCCAAAGCCAGAAAAAGCCCATCTAGGGCGAATTGAAAGCATGGCAAATGCCAATGGCTCTCACATTATTGAGAGAAGAAGAAGAAGAAGAAAAAAGAAAAGAACCGGCAGAACCGAGTTTTTCCACGCGGGTGGCCCAAGCTTCTCCGACCTCCCGTGCTCCGAATACGTTGGACTCTCTGGTGCTCTACTCCACATATCTAGCCTCTTATTACCATCTCCATTCCATCTATTCATACATCATGTCTTTCCTCTTCGGCGGTGCCCCCAAGATGTCCTCGGCAGAGAAGATCGCTGCCGCCGAGACAGAAGTTGAGATGATCTCAGACATGTTCAACCGGTAAGTTGAAGCTTTAATACTCAAGCGCTGTATCTCGATTTAGAGGCCAGAAGACTGCGGAAACCCCCAGTCCAATTCATCTTCAAATTACCTATATCCCGAAGCTATTCTAACTTGTTCCCGTTGCGATCATAGCTTGACCGAGTCCTGCACCAAGAAGTGTATCCCCGCCGATTACCGCGAAGGCGACCTCAACAAGGGCGAGTCCGTCTGCCTCGACCGCTGCGTGTCCAAGTTCTTCGATGTCAACATCAAGGTCAGCGAGAAGATGCAGGGTGAGGCCAATGCCAACAAGGGCGGCATGGGCTTCTAAACGCGTTGATGAAATTGCTTGGGAAGAGCTCTGGTAGCCTTAAGGCTAAAGGGCTCGGTGGTCTTTGTTTCTATGTAAGGCTATTTGACTGGTTCGGCCCACTGGAACTGGGGCTTGTTTTGAATGATGGTTCACGTTTATACCATCACGGGATGGAAGGCACGGTCGCCGGTCTATCTCTGACTATGTACAATATGGTGGATAAGGGAAAAACAGAGAATGAAAAAAGAAAAATCATTCAAGTTTCATCTTTGGGCCGAGAAGCCCATGGATCGCGCTATCCATGCGGCCCAGGAAGTGTCGTGGTCTTCCTCGCCTTTGATCAGGGCTTTGATTCTCGTCTCAATGTTCACGATGTGACGGTCGAAGTCGCTCAGGCCGGCTTCCATGTCCTCGACTTTGGACTCGAGGACGTGTAGTTCGTAGTCCAGTTTGGCGCCAAGCAACTCAACGCGTTTCACGCCATCGGCGAGGTGGTGGCTTTCATCTGTGAGGATGTCACTGGATCGCTCGCGCAGTCTCTGGTAGTCGCCGAAGCGTTCCAGGTAAACTGAGTTGAGCTCTTCGTGTCGGTCATATAAGAGTTGATTGAGACCGTCCACGGAATCCACTTGTCGCTCAACCCAAGGCACGGTGTGCTGGCTTAGCTCCTGAATCCGCGAGCTGAAAGTACGCCCCTCCGAGGCAAGCATGTCTTCTTGAGCGATGGCCTCCTCCAAATTATCAGTTTCTTTAATGGTTGATTCCCCGCCTAGAGGCTCCCATTTGAATACCACTTCTTCAACTATACTGAACGACAGGTGTCGTGTGCAGAAGTTGTCTCGCCGTTCAATCTCACTTTCAAGGCTTTTGAACTCTTCAGAACTTTGCGGCCGCCGTAGGGCCATGACAGCTATCCCACTGATCGAACCCTCCCGGTCACGTTCGCGATCTGTTGATGCTGCCGTCGACCGAGACATGACGCGTTCCATATCAGAATCTTCCTCAATGATTGGAGGCTGTGTCATGGGCCAGTCTTGGGCTTGAGCTTGTGTTTCTGGCTGATCTTCTGGCACAGGTTCGATATGAATTTCGGGAGCTTTTCTCTCGGGATCGGAAGTTGGCAAGGGCTGAGGTTTCTCCTCCTCCTCAATGAGCTTTGCAATGTTGTTTGATATCTTTCTTTCTGGCCGGAAAACAGAGTCAGTCTGCGTTCTTGTTGACGGTGCCTCGTTGTCACTGTCGATGGACGGATGGTACGCAAGATCGTGTGTCAACTCGGAGCTGTCTCTTGAGGAATGGTGGTGGTGGCGAAGACCCTGCAGTCCAACTGCATCTTTGAACCGTCCTAACCCTGCTCGCGCGTCTGAAACTCGTCCGCTGACTCCTTTCTTTCGATGGTCCTTTTCTTCAACGGTCGGTTCTGGTGTCTTCCAAGAGCGTTCCGGCCCCGAATTTACTCGCTCGGCATACATATCCTCTGTAGAATTCTTCTTGCGACTGGTCCAGACATAACCGCCTTGGTCATCAGTCGTAAACATCACATCCGATCCAGTTCCGCGAGTGAACCCGTCTTCGACACCACTCTTGCGCGGCTTACCCAGCCACAGCCACTTTGCTCTCTCGCCATTGCAACACTGTACAAAAGTGTCAAGATCCAGTGTTTCGATATCGGCAATGCCACCTTTGTCGCGGCCGCGGACCATTCCCATTACCATCTCACCACCCTGTCCACTGAGCTCGGCCATAGTCGACTTCACTGCATCGGTCCAGCCTTCTGCATTGGCAGCCTTGGTCGTCACGCGGTGTAACCGGTCCAATGTAAGTCGGTCCAGTCTTCGCGACCGCCTCATTTTTTGAGATTTTTGAAATCCACTGACTCCTCTTTTAAGATTTGGGAAGTCGAATGCGTCTTTCCCCACTGGGGCGCCATAGGCGTGTAGTCGATTTCGAGCTCCGAGCAACGTGCCCAGCAACGCAGCCACACTAGTAGGTCCTAAGCTGCTGTCGCTTGGCTCAATATTGTACAGATCTGTCCCGATATCTGTCCACCAATCGCTCACAGCTGCCTCGGTCACATCACATAGTAGCCCATCCACATATTCTGGGGCTAGCTTGTCAAACACCATCAAGGCGATCTGACACTGTTTAACCAATTCCATGACAGCAATGTATAAAGGAACCCTCTCGCTCGTGCGATACAGCTGATGAAACTTGGCTTCGGTCGCTGCTGAGGGAGGTTGAAGCTTCAAGCCCGCGCGGCCTGCGCACCCAAGTCTCTTTAAGTTTTCATTCACAATGAAGTCCTCCTGATGTTTCTTAATATCGCCGTTGGGTATGGAAATTAGACTCAGGGCAGAAGGAAATGAAACCAAATCCGTAACCATGACTGTCCCTAGTGGTGTTTCCTTCCTTCTGGCGTGACATTGCTTCATGGCGTCGAAGTACATCCGCAAGCGAGGCGACCATGTCGCCTCATTGGTCGGAACACTCAATACTCCCACAATCACTGTATGCGAAGGGTCACCGGTATAGGTCGAGATGATGAATGTCGGATGCACGCGAGAGCAGGCCCATTGCTCAACGACATAAATTTCATAGCCTTGCAGTGTTACACGTCGCTGGAGCACATCGGTCGAGGGGTCTTCTTCGAGGTATCGAAGGGCAACCGCATCTGTGAACACAATTCGCTGGTGGCCTTGCGGTGAGGGACGTTCACCTCCAGTTGCGTGTGAAGCGGCCTCCGATGGCATAGAGTCGGTGCGATCGACCGGAAGGACACTCGGGGCGTTTGCTTGCATGGTAGCTAGTCACTGTCAAGCCTTATTTGCGAAGGGGACAAGAGTGAAAAAAAAGCGCGCCGATCCCTCAACCCTAAAACAGGTCACTCCTCCTAAGCTGAAGATGCGAAGGGAGTGCCGAGCTTCCTTCGATCCTCCTGCACTCTTGGTCAGGTAGGAACAACTTTGACATATCCAGGTAACGGGGTTTGAGGCATATTATGAGCCTAAGAAACAGAAGGAAGGCAAATGTAACATCGGCGAACGCCTTGAAAACCGCATCAAGGGTGAAGAAGTGGCGACGTCATCCCCGTACCTTAACGGCGGATAGTCATGTGATCCTGGCTGCCTCTTGTAGCCTCAGGCAGCAACATTTGTATATAATCCACCGTAGATATATCACCTAGGACATGCCGGTGACACCAAAGTTCGAAACTAGATCAGGATTGAGTGATGTCACTTTCTCTTCTGTGCCGATATCTACAACTGCTTGAAAATCAACCAAGGTGACTTTCCCACTCATGCGATCATTGAGAATGCATGTTGTGTCTGCCGGATTCCACTAGCCGAACGCAATTCGACCGGAGCGTCTAGTACTACATTCACTGGACACGTAGGCCTTCTCAGCAAACGGCAGGCTGTTCCAGATATTAATTAGGTGTTCCCCTGGAACTTTCTCTAGAAGACGGATTGTCCTCGGGGGACTTTACAGAGTAGATGAAATCACCAGAGGACATTAAATCGGGTATAGGACTCGAAGCCACTTGTTTGAAGCTCTCAGAGGCTTTCGCAGAACGTTTGCTTTTTAACCGCCTTCACATGCTCTAAACAAGACGGTTGAAAAGACGTTTGAAAGATATCACAAGGCCGCATAAGCGGGGACAATCCTTGTATCGGACAAAAGATATCTGAAAAGAAATTATTGGAACATGTTGCTGTCTTTGGGAAGTCAATCAAGTGAGTTTCAAATAGGAATTGCCACAGGTTAGAGGGAAGGTCTTGGTATTCGTTTCACAAGCACAGAAATATATAAATATATGTACATTTTTAAAAAGGCCGCCAACCGAACCGAGGCTATAGATTACAGCCAAGCGCCTATGCAAAAGAACCAATCGAGCCATGGGCTAAGGGAACAAGCCAGATCCCAAAGCCGTGCTCATCTCGAGTTGTTGATAACCCTTTGGATTGTGGAGATTCCTTTGAGCGGACGGCATAAGATCGACGATCAAAGAAAGAATATACCCAGTGAAGACAAAGGCGATGACTATGGAGCAAATGAGCATAATTTCAGGCATTGGAGAAGAGGAGAACCATGTATATACTCACCCCATTCAAGAGTAGCAGCCGTGTTGTTCTGCTGGTAGTGGGTATGCTCGGTGATGCGGAAGACGATGATGAGGGCCAGCTCGACAACGATGAATGAGGATTTGATAACGAAACTCGCCATGAGCATAGGCTCCCGCAGAGCGTGTGAAATTCCAAGGTAAATATAATCCAAGCACATCAAGGCCGCGCTGAGAAGGAACCCCACACTGGGACTGTTAGTACGTTGGTAACGCATATGTATATCGGTCATGGCGGGGGTCATACATGAAGATCGTCACGCAGACATCGTGCATGAAATGGTGAGCGATATTATCCAAGACGGAGAGCATAATCAAGCCGATGCTTCCAACGACTGTGAAAAAGAATGAACCGTGCGTGCACGCTTTGTTGATATATGATTTGTTTTGAACATGTCGGTAGAACGAGAGGTTTAAAAGAAGGACAGTTGTAATAGATCCGATCATGAACAATGGCTTTAATTCTTGAGCTCCAATATCTGAAATGAATCTGTTCGTAGCTGTCAGTTGAAATCTTGGCATGATTGTGGAGATGACCGAAGGAGGCAAGTGCTCACGGGATATTCTGACCAGGCTTCATCAAGCCATATCTCGGTTCACCGATCATAGTCCAGTGTCCTAGCATCGTGAGTAGCATTGCTAAATCCGGGGTTAGATCATTGTGCATTGCGACCGTGGATAATTGAAGATCTCACCTAGCCAGGTGGACGCGGCTACGGCCGGATAGACCCAGGATGGGGGTGACATTTTGTGTGCGTATAGCTAACGAGTGTGTTTTGGAGCAGTAATCATAGTATAGTTATAGCGATTGTATCAAAGAGCGTGGGCTGGTGAAGTTGGATACCAGCCATACCTCTCTGCTCGAGCAGTTGACAAAGAGAGAAAGTGATCCTTACCTTGGGAGTCAGGCAACGAGAGATTGTGCCTGTCGATCTCTCTCTTCTGCCCCCTATGATGATTGTCAGTTATGGTATGTGGGTCTACTAAGGAATTGGCAACCCCTTGATGATTGTTTCGTGTAAATGGCACATGTTTCGTATCCGAACATGAAAGATAGAAATGGGCTCAATGTTTACAAAATTAGCACAAAGGCCATGTATCAATGTTACTTTCTTGAAACTTGGCAGGTACATAATGGACTTGGCATGCTTTGACTGATGTGTGAGAGTTGAATGAAAAATCCGATTGCTTGTTGATCCACCAATCTCCATAAAACTTGGAATCAATAACGGGTTACGGAGTACATATCCCTCAGTACCATTGGTGGGGCCGAGGATAGGGATATGTTACTCGACATTGGAAAAGCCTAGGATCAGATCCATCGTACGGAATATGATACCCAGATATGGAGGTGGAAGTAATCCTTTCGTGCAACAGCAAAGGATGTTTTCTCATGGTACCCATCACCTGTAGTGTTTCGAAGTTGCATAAAAGAACCGCTGTGTGTTTCTTGGCAAGCCTCGGGATCTGAAAGGCAAGCCAGTTTGCTGTTTATGAATCCAGGTGTGAGACCAGAATAGGGAGTAGCCGCCGCTTCCGTGACTGCGACCGTACCTGCAGCGTGATTTCGGGTGCCAATATTAAAGGAGGCCAATAACTAAGCACGGAGTGGGTGTCTGTCACTTCGATAATGGATGTATCGTAGGGGCGTATGCGAGGACACAGACAGGATGTGGAGATGGAATCCTGGATGCTACCCATGAGGTCGATGCCCACAATGACAGTGAGGTATCTGGCTGGGACACTGTTTCGACAGCAACTTCACGGTGGGACAAGATAGGATCTGCTTTTTTTTGGCAGGAATGCAGCAGAGGTACCTAGACTGTGTTCTATTAATACGTCAGTGAGTGTAATTCCATCGCATACTAGTATTCACTTAAGTTGTATCAACTGGCTGTCCACTAAGGAGCAGTTCATCAGCAACTTTGTTGTATACCTGCACCGGCCTGGACTTGCCGGGTGAGGGTTAATGATGCAACCACAAGGGATAGATCGACATCCTGAGACATTTGCCAGCTCAAAGCTCAGGTATGTTACATCAGTAGGGCAGTATTGCGACACACATGACCTTTGCAAAATGGATAATTCTTGTGAAAGTAAAGTGGCAAGAAGGCTACGACCGAGGATAGAAGACACAACTTCACAGCGAATTATCAAGGGGAGAACTGCTCGCACCGAAAAGATTCGAATGCCCGGGGCGGGGAGGTTGCCGATTTTTTTTTGTTTTCGGGCGCGACCGGGGACGCGAAAGCCCGTGTAGACACTCGAGACGCGACAAGTACGATCCTGGCAAAATTCTTCGCACAACAAATCCACTGACGAATTTCTCAATCTTCTACGATCTCTTCTCCAAGAGCCACCAACATGGGTAACAAGTAGTGAAAAGACTCAAGATGCTTGAGGGTGACAAAGGTCTCCCATCTAAGAATCATATTCAACTCGAGGGCTCAAGAGCCAAGGAGTTGAGGCAAGGTGGTTTCAAAAATTCCCAAGCGTGCGATTAGGCTCACTTGAAGTAGTCAATTTGGTAGTTTTCAACTAGCAAAAACACGATCTCGGATGTCTCCTCACTGATACGTGTAAAACCCGTGCACTAGGATGAAGAAGAAAAGAAAAAAGAGGAGGAAGAGCTGGGCAAGGAGCAGGTATTTATACCCAACCCCCAGCTTAAGGCAGCAGCAGGCAAAGGTGGGTAACGAGCTCGGATTATCTATTTTCCGAGTTGTGCTGGAGTGTTCGGATAATTATTGTTCCGGGTCATAAGCAAGGGAGGAAATATTGACGGCGGTATGCCAAGCCAGAATTCAGAGAACTGGGCAAGGTGGCAACGACGCTGATATACCAGTGAGAAGTTTATAGGAGCTTCCTTGCCAGGATTTCAGCCCTAACAGAAAGCACCTTAAGCCATTTACTATCCTACAGAATACAAATTAAGAGCGTAATCAAAGTCAAACTCAGATATTAACGAGAGAGAGGAAATGGACATTGTGCTTCGCATACATGTGGCGTAAGACTGTAACTATGACTTTCAAATTTAAAACGAACATGTCTGCACATCGACCATGCACTAGTTAGACCTACGCAAGATTCCATCACGCTCCATATCACTCGCCATCTGTCCGGATGGAGGGGTGAATCACGTGGAAAGTCACCCGGAACAGCTTATCTCTCTGTTGGATTTCGAGAGGTTTCGTCTCATTATCATCTTTTTTTAAAAAGTGGCCTTCATTTGAAGCAAATATTCCAAGAGCTGCCTCAATAGATTTATATTATACATTGAATCCAAGTTGCAAA
Organism: Penicillium italicum; assembly: GCA_002116305.1. Lineage (NCBI taxonomy): Eukaryota > Fungi > Ascomycota > Eurotiomycetes > Eurotiales > Aspergillaceae > Penicillium > Penicillium italicum. Next base: position 278,741 of record KZ108075.1, on the reverse strand, counting down.
GTGCCGAGATAAAAGACCTCTTATCTGAAGTTCACCACATGGCGAGACTCGGCAACCGAGCCTGTCACCTCCGAGCCTGTCAACCGAAGCCCATCTGCAATGGAAGCAGTGCAGAAAGAACACAGCCGACTTGTCAAGAGGACTGAAGGCGCTCAAGGCATCAAGAATGTTCAGTCTGCAATTGATGCACTGCAGTCTGCTCGTGATGCCATAGCTACTGGTCGGTGGCCTGCAAACGTGCCCCCGCTAGGTTCCCCAACTGACGACACCGATTTCTTCCCAAATAGATCCATCCACTGCCTCTGCCACCCTAGCCAACCTCCAAAGCTCAGTCAAATCTTCCTTTGACTCTATCAATGACAGCTTGAAGGAGACTCACAGTGGCCTCAACAAGTACACCAAATCTCTAGATAAGGTAGCAAGGATACTGATCACTCACGTACTGCCACTAATCTGACATCGGGAACAGCTTTTCAAAGATCGACCGCTGCCTGGGACCGACGACGATGGCCTCTCCACGCATGGGAGCCTGATCAACCGCGCCATCGCCATGCATCTTCTTCGCGAAGGCCAGTTCAGCGTGGCCGGCACCTTCCTCTCCGAGATTACCGAGCAGAAGGCAATGTATCCAGTCTCCCAAAATGGGAATAGAACGACCAATACGCCCGCTAGCCTGCTCGACATCGACGAAGTCCCTTCGACCGAGATCCGGAAACAATTCGCCTCGATGTACCATATCCTACAACAACTACAAGAGAACAGGAACTTACTGCCTGCAATCGAATGGTCAAGGCAAAACCGGGAGGCGCTGGAAGCCCGAGGCAGCAACCTCGAATTTGAGCTCTGTCGACTACAGTATGTATGGCTGTACCATGGCGGAGCGAACAGCCAGGGAACCGCAAGCGGATGGTTAGCTGCACTCGAGTATGCGCGGCGGGAGTTCCATGTCTTTGTGCCCCGATATTTGAGAGAAGTTCAGCAGCTAGTCGGAGCGATGGCGTACTCGCCCAACCTCGGCGGATCGCCATATGCAGCTCTCTTCAACAACAGCTCAGCTTGGGATGACGTAGCTCACTTCTTCACTCGCGAGTTCTGTTCGTTGCTGGGCCTATCAGCTGACTCGCCGCTTTACATTGCTGCTACGGCGGGCGCGATCGCTCTACCAACTTTATTGAAGCTACAGACGATTATGAAGTCAAAGCGGACGGAGTGGACATCCGAAAACGAGCTTCCGGTAAGAAACCCGCCACTCTGTGCGAAAATCAACGCTAATTTTAATATTGCCAGGTCGAAATACCCCTCCCTCCCCAATATCTATTCCACTCTATCTTTGTTTGTCCGGTATCAAAGGAGCAGGCGACCGATGAGAACCCTCCTATGATGATGCCATGTGGACATGTCATTGCGCATGAGTCGTTGAAACGCCTGGGCAAGGGCAATCGGTTCAAATGCCCGTATTGTCCTAGCGAAAGCCACCCTAAAGAGGCCAGGAAAGTATTCCTATAACGTAGGTCTTCTCTGTCCTTCCCTGTCCTTCTCTTTCTTTAATTTCTTTGTCTTTCTTTGTCCCCATATCTCTGGGTATTTTCTTTCCATGGGAAACAGCGAAAGGACGGGTAACTTCGGGAACACCGAGTCTTGTCAAGGGCGTTTAGCGTCGGCGTTCAGGGGCTCATTTGTTGCGACATTGTAATGCAGGTCCATTCAAAGCTGTACGGAGCACTTCAATTTAATTCAAACCTGACATTCGAACGTAACCAAGTTCAAAGGTAACTCAACCACCTCCCCATTCGAAGGCTATTGCCCGATAGACGTATCAATTCCAACAAAGACAGAAGATCTGAATTTGCCCCCGATACGAAGCGATCATCCACCCGCAATCCACAACCATTTCCCAAATAGGAAGCCGTAATTTCCTTTGTCTCACTCCCAACATCTGATTGGCCACATCGAGGCCCGTGACCACGCGCCAATTTGGCGACTCGAAAAAACCCCTTTACGCGGTCGAAACTTGTTGTGACGCGTCTTTCGCTGGGCTCTACCCCTCTACGCAGGCAAATTGGAGCTATCCAGTAGATCATCCGTATACAAAACGTCCCCAAGTCCTGTAATCTCCACCCAATACAATTTAAAGTACGATATGACTTATCTCTGTAACAAACGGGAGCTTGCGGTTCTCACTTTGCCATTTATAAATAGCACCCCATCTGCCCCCCTGAATCCATCCACGGCCGTCTCTGTATTCTCCCCAATCCCGTCCCCTATCAAGACCATAATATAATAGCAATGTTGTCCAAAAGAACACCAGAGAGTCCAATTCCTGGCCGGTATCGCGCGGCCAAGGCTTCAGCTTTCACACTCCAGTCGCGCAGGATTCCTCGCGAGAGAACAAAAGACCGAGCACCCAAAGACAAAGAGCGAGATAGCTCTGGCTCCGGTTCAGGCTCGATTGGCAGTAAGACTCGACGAGCCGAGCAGCGTCAAAGATTCGATAAACCCCCAGATGTAACGTCAGTCCTACCTACATGCAATTATGGATGTATATCCATCATCATCATCATCATCTACACCAATCCACAAAGCCATCCACTAACCCAAACCCAGAACACCCTCAACTAGCCCAATAGTAATGATCCGCGTGGGCCCCGAGAAGCGCCTCTTCGCCGCCCACGAAGCCATCCTCCGCGCATCCCCCTTCTTCGCCGCGCACTGCAAAGCCCAAACACCAAACCCAAATGCGCCACGGCCCAGAATCGCCCAACAACCACCAAGCAAGCGCATCGACCTCCCAGAAGAGCAAGCCGAAGTCCTCTCCTGCGTCCTCGAGTACCTCTACAAGGGCGACTACTACCCGCGTCTGCGACACAACAGTCGGACCCAGACATGGCAGCTGGAGGACGCAGACGCGGGCGTTGGTGCTGGTGCCAGTGGGGAATTGGGACAGGCGACGGCGACGGTTTTTCATCATCGGGCGCGGGGGGTTATATTGCGGGATACGGCTATTTAGTAAGTGATTTTCCTCTCATTTCTTGGTCTTTCATTTGATTATGAACATGCATGAGTCTGCTGTGAATCCTAACGCAAGTTTTTGTGCAGCTGCGCAGCGGAGAAATACAACCTCCCCCATCTCCAGCGTCTCGCGCTGCGCAAGCAGGGCCTGCACACTGGGATCCAGTGCAGTACGATACTTGCGAGTGCGCGGTTCGCGTACGCCAACACGCCGGATACGGAGTCGAAGCTGCGGGCGCATTACCTTGCGCTGATTGTGCGGTCGAGGAGTACTTTTATGCGGAGTGGGACTATGCAGGCGGAGATGGAGCGTGGAGGAAAGTTGTTTTTTGATCTTTTTGTTGCTTTGTGTAATCATATGGTGAGTTTACATTCCCTTGGGATTTGGGAGGCATGAGGTGCTAATTTGGTTTACGATTAGGATGACTATACTGGTCAATCGGTTGACAGTTCGGCTGTGACGACTCATTGTTAGAGATGTGCTGGGAGTTTGGGGTTGGGTGGTAAGTTGGTTGGTTTTTGACTAATTGCGCGGTTTCTATTCTATACCGCTGCTGGCAGTGTTCTATACCCGTGTATTACTATGTTTCAATATCTAATGAATGGAGAGAATGTTTGAAGGATAAGTTCTCCAAGCAATGGATTCGTAAGTTCGTAAAGATAGGATCTAAAGTAGTCTAGCAAGCCTGATTCTGGTTAATCTCATGTTTCAGGCAAGCGTGGACTGGATCCATGAGTGATATTGGTGAAGCCGGCGCTTCGGTCCGAGCAATGGCCAAGTATCATGCTGCTGGTGTGCAATGTGCATCGCGTCAGGCCAAGATCCTTCGGCAGTGGCGTTACCTGATCAGCCTGAGTATCCTGGTGTGACGAACAATATGGCTGTATGAATGTAAGTGATAGGCGGATGCATACCTGACGACTCTGAAGGTTATGGCAATCAACGAGGTGGTTGTCAATGGGCATTAGACGAAATGGGGTTCAAACACGTTGCAGTGCACTGCCACAAAGAAGCGTCTTTAGACACCTGTGCCAGGGAAAGCGCTACCTCCCTTGCTCAAAACGATGATGCCTCGATCACGTGCAATGTATCCTTTCATGAGTCCCTGAAGCGTCATGTCAGTACGCAATGAAGGATTGACCATACTTGTCAGCCTACCTTGTAGATGAGGTTGGAGAGTAAACACTCCACCTCATCAATATCGATGCGTGATCGACCACTTGTAGAAGTGCCCACACGGAGAGCTGCCGCAAATTCATTCACATGGACACGGGTACGTCGAACCGGAGATTGACCCTCCTTAGGTTCGTCGAAACCACCGGCGAGGAAAACTTTTCGGAACAGGTTGCGCAAGGCAATATCGCGCCCACGTTCTAACGGCAGGTAGATACGTCTCTTGACAAACTCTGCCTCGCCGTCAGACATGGACTGGTCGAATCCAACCAAGTCACCCTTTCGGATGCAGTTCGACAGAGACCGGAAAAGCTTCTCGAGGCGTGGGAATGGCGCAAGAAGCTCCTTGCTAGGGAGCGTGTGTGTGGTCACGAGGTGACAGGGAATAAGGTAGGTGAGAATCAATCTATCAGTTGTTAGTGGAAGCTTGTCTGTGGCTGGAGGGCTACCAACTCTCGATTCTTGATTGCATCTCGATGGCACATTTTCCAAGCCCATGTCAGGTGTTCCTCGGCCTATGTTGCAAATAGTCAGTCCCGATAATGGTCCACGAACACGGCTCTTATTAATACCTCTGTATAATTCTCATCCAAGAAGTGGATGACCCCAACGTAATATTCAAACGTGACAATGTGGGATTTGGGGAAAGCTTCGGGAGGGGGAAGATCGGCCGACGAGGCTTTGATGGCACGGAGCAAGTTTTTGGTAAGGCCGACGGAGTTGATCTAAGGGAGAGAGATTAGCATTTTAATAACGACAGTGAGGTCGACATTTGCTACCTTGAAATATGTCTTGAATAGGAGATTGGTCATATTGTAGATCCCCCACTTGCGGGACTCTTCGAGGGGTGCTCTAGGTCTGGTCAGCAATGGAATAACTCAAAGAATCCAATCATATCCTTACCTATCACTCAGACACAGAGTGAACATCCGATTGATGACCCGAGCAGCCTCCTCCAAGTTCGCATTCTTCTCAACATCAGCTGCGATGTCATCCTGGAACCCGAACCCAGCGGAGCCTTGGGAAGCCGCTTCGAGATCGGCATTGATCGCAAAAGTACGCAAATACTTCCCGACTGTGTACAAGCATGGCAATGTCCAAGCCGGAATGCCGGCAGAGCCCGAGTATCCCCTGATAAGGGCATTGGCGACCTTTTTCCAGGCATTGAAGACTGTAATGACGCTGGCACCTGGGAGGCGATCTTCACATCGAAGTATTTCGCCTGTAGCTTCCCAGTAAACAACAAAGATGTCAACCCAGGCAGCCTGTTCGGCCTTTGGTAATTTCAGACTTTTCCCGTGGAAGAGAGCATAGCTGAGATCCTTGGATAAGTATTCGGCGTTGGAGAATCGGTAGAAGTCACGCAGCCGATTGCGATCTTCAGGCGGCGCGGTCGGGGCGAGCACTGCAGCTAATTCCGGGCCGGACCCATTGAGGTATGCGTTCTTGAACGCGAGCGCGAGAGAGGTCATGATGAACTGCGCTCCGGCGGGGGAGCGCGTTGATTAATTTGATTGGCAAGTTATCAGTTGAAAAGAAGCATTCGAGGTGGGGTAAGGGTTGAGATCCGACCTGACAAAGACAAACAAGTGTCTTCCCCAAAAGTATGGCGTTCCTGATGTGGGGAAGACGAGACAATGTGGCTGGTGGTCTGTGGCGTAGTTACAGTGGCGCAGCAGCGTTACCAAATGAGACTAGCGCATAACGGAATGCCTCCACTCGCTTAGGGCAAGGGCGGCAACCCTAAGCACAATTGGAACCTCACAATTCTCAATTTCCATCGACGGCACACTAACGACTCATCCACCACAGCGACAATCACAGTGAGTACCTGCCATTCGATTTTTGTCGGAGATTAATACTAACATCAAACTCTTCCAGATGGGTGAGTGATTTCTATTCCCTTCCCGATACCCCAGGACTTTTTTCGAGACAACGGTGCGCGCATATGCTTGGAGGAAATTCGAGACCCAAAGACCCCGACAATATCGACATGAGACAATCACAGAAGAGGAGGACGCAATGGCAAATCGACGTCGCTTGGAATTGTTTATGAAGGAACGCACAACGCTGTCGAGAAGGGCTACGCATGGTTGAATCTCGAATTTTTCAATATCCACAAAGTCTTCTCGAATTCTCGCCAACTTGCATCGCGCACCGTTTCATCTCACGAACTGAACCTCTGGACAATTGGAATACCACTACGAACAATGACTGACGGATTCCCAGGGCGTCTTACTGAGTACCAGGTCATCGGGCGTCACCTGCCCAACGAGGCGAACCCCACGCCCAAGCTGTACCGCATGCGTATCTTTGCGCCCAACACTGTTGTGGCCAAGTCGCGTTTCTGGTACTTCATGGCCCAGCTCCGTAAGCTCAAGAAGGCCAACGGCGAGATCGTTTCCCTGAACGTGGTATGTTGGGATTGAACATCCGAGGATATGGAATGGTGCTCATGGTTTTGTGTTTAGATCGAGGAGAAGCGCCCCCTCAAGGTCAAGAACTTCGGTATCTGGATCCGCTACGACTCGCGCTCCGGTACCCACAACATGTACAAGGAGTTCCGTGAGATGAGCCGCACCGACGCTGTTGAGGCCCTCTACCAGGACATGGCTGCCCGTCACCGCTCCCGTTTCGGTTCCATCCACGTATGTTACGCTTCTTGAAAGCTTTCGATAACGACCACATTCTAATTATGATTTCCCTGCAGATCCTCAAGGTTGTTGAGATCGAGAACAACGACAGCATCCGCCGCCCCTACATCAAGCAGCTCCTCCAGAAGGACCTCAAGTTCCCTCTGCCCCACCGCGCCGGTGGCAAGGTCGGAAAGAAGGTCTTCGCCTACTCTCGCCCCTCTACCTTTGCTTAAATGTGATGTTCTGGGTGTTGGGTTTGGAGTGTGTGGATGAATGACTGTTTATGGCCATAGCATGCATGAAAGATGGTCGCGTGGAAACCACCGCCCTTCACAGGCGAGATGGTTGGATGTCTCTAGTTCCCCGTATGGTGGCATCTTAGGTTATTTTGAAAAAATCATCGGGTTTCTTGAATTATTCGAGTTCCAGTAGGACAATGGGCATGCATGGGGTAGCCCGATTTGATAAGTGCCAAGACATACATATTACCAGAGAGATGTCAACCTGAAATAATAGGCTGTTGGCCTTCGACTTCAAGGTTTCATGCTGGTCTATTCACAATACGGTCGTGCGGATGTACACAGTAGTCATTGCAAACTGTCTACTGCCAATTATATAGTACTGCAAACTACGGAGTACTTACACATAGATCTATGGGGATCAACAATATCATCAAATACGAAGAACTGTTCAATCCCATCCTCTACTGTACATTACAATTTTCATCCCGATGGAGTAAGTGTAAGTGTCGGAGTTTCTTAGTTTCGTCCGAGACCGAACCTAAATGCCTTGTAGATCAGGCATCAATCAGCCATCTTCAATCGCCATTTTAGTTGGAAGTCTTCGTTGTAGCCCATCAATAAAGGCTGCTTAGTAAATTTTACCTATCTTTACTCAAACACTCATTGGAGAAAGCATTGGTCTGTGTAAGTCACAATACAGAAATCTGTTATTGCGTCATTCGAAATCAGGTTGGGAGGGACCTCAGGAGCTGCCCAGGTGTCCGCTTTCGCATATGTAAGCCGATTTCTTCGGGACCTTTCGAGGCTCCCAGGTTCCTCCTAGTTTCCTCCTTCCTTCAATTCCCCCAGTTCCATACAATCATGTTTGCTCGTCAATCTTTCCGCTGTGCGCAGCCCTTGAAGCAGGTTAGTTAAAATAGGTCCCCGATTCAATGCCAAACAATACTAAAAGCCTTTCAATCAGAGCTTCCGCAAATACTCTGCGGAGGCCGCTCCCAAGAAGTCCAACTTGACCCCCATCTACGTTGGTGTGGGCCTCGCCGGTCTCGGTGCTGGTCTCTACCGCTACAGCACCAGCGCGGTTGCTGAGCCCAAGGACCGCCCCAAGGTCTTCAACGGCGAGGACTGGGTGGACCTCAAGCTGACCAACATTGAAGTCCTAAGCCCCAACACCAAGCGTCTTCGCTTTGCGTACGAAGACAAGGAGGCTGTCTCTGGCATTCCTGTCGCCTGTGAGTAGTCTGGATCCGAAGATAATTGTCAATCGATCACTAACCGGCATATAGCTGCTCTGTTGACCCGTTTCAAGCCCGAGGGTGCCGAGAAGAACGTCCTCCGTCCCTACACCCCCACCAGTGATGAAGGTAGGATTGATATGAACCCAACGTAGTTTTTGTTTGTTAACACATGGTAGATATCCCTGGCTACCTTGAGCTCATCGTCAAGGCCTACCCTGGCGGCCCCATGTCTGAGCACATGCACTCCATGAACATCGACCAGCGCCTATCCTTCAAGGGACCTATTGTCAAGTACCCCTGGGAGGCCAACAAGCACAACCACATCTGCCTGATCGCCGGTGGTACTGGTATTACCCCGATGTACCAGCTCGCCCGTGAAATCTTCAAGAATCCCGAGGACAAGACCAAGGTCACTCTGGTCTTCGGTAACGTCACCGAGGAGGACATCCTCCTGAAAAAGGAGCTGAATGAGTTGGAGAACACCTACCCCCAGCGCTTCCGTGCCTTCTACGTCCTGGACAAGCCCCCTGCGGAGTGGACCGGTGGCAAGGGCTTCATCACCAAGGAGCTGCTGAAGACTGTCCTGCCCGAGCCCAAGGAGGAGAACATCAAGCTCTTCGTCTGCGGCCCTCCCCCCATGTACAAGGCTATCTCTGGTGGTAAGATCAGCCCCAAGGACCAGGGTGAGCTCACTGGTATCTTGAAGGATCTTGGTTACAGCAAGGACCAGGTCTTCAAGTTCTAGTTTATTGTACAATATGTAACTAGAATATGTCACTAGTTGAATATGCTATAGAATAGCCATGTACATTGGTGCATCTTGTTTTTCAGCGTGTTGCTGCATCTCTGGCTGGCTTCGGGCAGTCCTTTAGTCGAAGAAATACATTTTGCCTCCAAATATTTAATGCGGTGTATCTGGCAGTCTGGCTTATCTTAACAGGGCGGAGAATATGGTAAGAACGAACTACTAGAAATAAGCGCAGAGACCATAGTGAAGATCGGAAGATTGGTAGATATATACATGGGCACACTCACTGGGGGTCCTCGCAAAAATACGCACGAATCACAGTGAAACAGCCTCGAGTCACTACTATTATGTAGTAATGTAGTAACGCAGCAGTGAAATGAAGGAGTCTACACCCAACGTATGTCAAATAATTGCCCATAAATGTACAAGCTGCCCTAAAGGCCTACATCCATAGATGTATATATCATGTACTCAGTCGTAGACAAGCGACGAGACCAGACAATAGACTGTAGAAGTACAATAAAAGCAATGCACCGGAGATAAAAAAGAACCAAAAAGGCAGTTTGAACGAATTAAAATAGGAAGTCAGAACAGGCGTTCGTACTACAAGCTCGACACCTTGTGCTCAGCTGAGCCCCTCATCTACAGGGCTTGGGCGACCCTGATGTTCAGATTTCGGCGGGGGAGCGTAGCCCACACCTGAACATGTCCCAGCCCCCCTGAGAAAAAAGCAGGAAGAACAGAAATCCGACGAAGAAATAGGTGTGAAATAGATTAGAAAAGACCTACTGGAATTTTTGTAGAGAAATAAAATTAACTATCATGTATGTAAATGTTTCTAAAGTGCACAAGTATATGCCCAGGTGCCCAGGTGGGCTCCTGGGTTACCCCTCGGGGGCGCCTAAGAGCCCGTCCCGAGGTCATCCAGGGTAGTTACGTATTCATTATTAATTTAACAAACCCCCTAGGGTTTAATTATTATGGACTATAGAAGGATTTGAATTCTTATATGAATGATAAGAAATGTAATTTAAGATCTTAACCTGAGAATAAAAAAGACTCTGTGTTGCCTAAGGGGTGTCTCATGACAGGGCCCAGAGCCTAAGCCTAAAGCAGAGTGAAATGCCCTTCGGGGTGCCTTTGCTATTTAGTGGGTACACCCCTCGGCCCTTCAACCCCCCGGTCCTCTTCCCCCCTTCCCCCCCCGAAACACAAGAAAATTCCTCTCTTCTTCACCCTACTTACTCTCCTCGGCAAAACAATGGCTTCTAATCAAGATGATACGACCGTTCAGGTCAACAAAGAAGAGCTTAGACGGGCTGGCGACTTGGTAATTTTCCCCCTTTCAATTTTTTACCTGACTTTTGCATTTTCTTTGTTTCGGTTCTTTTTTTTTCTGTTTTCTTGTGCGCATCCCCACTGCGCGCCTGCTACGCGTCGCGTTCGAGGATGTATAAAGCTACCCTATAAGCTGTCGAAGCTTAACTTATACCATCTTATACTTCTGTATCATGTTGGCAAGCTTCATGTGCAAAAAAAAAAGAACATTCCCCACCCATTCCCACCCGCCTTTAGACCTGAGGAGCTGTCTTGACATCACACGCTTCTTGCTAATTTATGTGCTGCCTAACTGCCCATCTTAATTCCCTGACCTTATACCCATACATAGCAATGACCAAGCGCAATTGGTCCTGAAATAACATCGCTAACAATGCCTATAGATCGTCATGCGCCTGATGGAGGTGCAGTCTTACATCGCCGACCTAGGCAAGGCCTACGTCCAGCATGTGAACAACATCACTGAAGGACGCGATGCCAACATTGAGCTCCCCCTCGGTCCCTCTGGATTCATGGGCCCGGACATCCCCTTCCGCGCCGGCAGCCCCGGCGCCAAGTCCGAGGCTGGTGGTCCCAAGAAGCGCAAGCGCGCGCCCGTCGACCCCAATGCGCCCAAGCGTGCCTTGACCCCCTACTTCCTGTACATGCAGCACAACCGCAGCAAGATCGCCGATGACCTCGGCAATGATGCGCGCCCCAAGGATGTCGCCGACGAGGGCACCCGCCGCTGGCAGAGTATGGAAGATACCCAGAAGGAGGTATGTATTAGCAAACAAAGCACCCCAAGCTTGATATTGTTTGCAAGTATGCAGAGCTAACCCATCTACCCAGGTCTGGAAGAAGATGTATGCCGCCAACTACGACCAGTACAAGCGTGACATGGCAGCCTACAAGGCCGGCAGCAAGATTGACGAGGAGCACGACCTCGATCACGACCACGATCCCGCTGCCAGCCAACTGCAGCAGGACTTTGCCGGTGCCGAGCCCGAGGTTGAGGCCGAGGCCGAAGCTGAGCCCGAAGAGTCTGCCGAAGAGTCGACCGAGGAGTCCGAGGAGTCTCACTCCCCTTCTCCTGCGAAGGAAAAGACCCCCCCTCGCAGCACCACCAAGCGCCGTCGCAGCGATACCAAGGCCAAGGAGGCTGAGACTCCTGCCAAGTCGCCTGTCAAGCGGGGCCGTAAGGCTGTGGAGCCGGTGTCCACACCGGCTGTCAAGACACCCGCTGAGAAGGGGCGCAGAAGCAAGAAGCGCAAGAGCGAGGCGTAGATGAATTTGGTGCTTTCTGATTTCTGATTTGCTTGACTATAGGGTCAGATGAGATGGTTTCGGTCTGGTGAACTGGATGTGTAACCCTCCCCCCGGATTGCGTTTTGAGCGGCGTTTGGGAAAAAACTGTACCTACTTACTACTTAGCTTGAACTAGTGAATTAGACTGATCATGGGATGTGGTTCTTATATATCCTTGTGATTATCAATATCCAAAGCAGGTTAGGGCTATATAGTTACCCCTCTATATTGCATGTCACATAGTTTGCGGGTCCAGCCTTTCCAGCTACACAACCTTGAGCTATAGGTATTAAAGCAAAGCACAGAACCAAATTAAAATCAGCAGGCTGAACTAGATAATCTAGGCTAAATTCAACCAAATCCAAGTGCATTATCAGTTTGAACAAAGCCATGACTAATGCCGCCGAACTCCGTTCCCCGACCCAATCGGCCTTTACGGGCACCTATCATCGACAATGACCTTATCGGAGGAGCAAGCGCATTTGAAATGTGCCGCATCCCCACATTCCTCGCCTTCTCGACTTTCTTTGGGATCTCCTTGAATTGTATCTCTTACACCTTCACTTCCTCTGAGGTTTCAAGTTTGCTCCGAAACTGCCTCCAAAACCAATAATCCTGCACGCCAAGAACTGCCAGGTTCAGGTTCCACATGAACCATGAAGCTTATTCCAAAGGAGGCAAGTCGCACATACATTCCCCGAGAGAGACACAGCTAACAGCCCTGCAGCTTGACAAGCTTACCATCGCCCACCTAGGCTTCTTGGCACAGCGTCGTTTAGCACGTGGAGTGCGGCTCAACCATGCAGAAGCAGTGGTATGTGTATATTCGAGGGTGTAGGACACGACCACTGATCACTAACGCTTCCCCGACTAGGCCCTGATAGCCTCAGTGCTACACGAAGTACGATACCCCCACCTAATCCCCTCCAATCGCACCAGGAAATACCGTATACCAAATACCAAATTGATCCAATGCGCAAACTAACACCAAACCCCCGCAGTTAATCCGCGATGGCCACTACTCCGTCGCCGACCTAATGTCCATCGGTAAAACAATGCTCGGTCGCCGCCACGTCCTCCCCTCCGTACTGGCAACCCTCGTCGAGCTCCAAGTCGAGGGAACTTTCATCTCCGGTACTTACCTGGTAACCGTGCACCACCCGATCAGTAGCGACGAGGGCGATCTCGAGCGCGCGCTATATGGCAGTTTCCTGCCCGTCCCCGCACCCGAGGCTTTCCCAGACCCGGACCCGCAGGATTTCTTGCCTGAGAAGATGCCCGGCGCGGTTATTCCTGTCAAACATGCGCGCGTGGAGTTGAGTGTTGGCAAGAAGCGGATTAGGCTCAAGGTTATGAGTAAAGGAGATCGGCCGATTCAGGTATGTACATGGGACTCGATATACAGAGCCGAAAGGGGGGAAAAGGAAGATTGGAACCAGTGATGCTAATGACAGTGTTGATTATCAGGTCGGATCACATTACCATTTCATCGAGACGAACCCCCAGCTGCACTTCGATCGTTTGCAGTCGTACGGTTTCCGACTGGATATCCCCGCAGGTACATCGGTCAGATTCGAGCCTGGTGATACGAAGACGGTCACGCTTGTCGAGATCGGTGGAAATCGCGTCATCCGTGGTGGAAATTGGTTGGCGAATGGACCGGTGGATATGAGTCGAGCCGACGAGATCATATCCAAGCTGCAGGCGGCTGGGTTTGCGCATGTGCCGGAGCCACAGGCGGATAGTGCGCTTGTTTCTGGATTCTCGATGGAGCGCGAGGCGTACTCGCGCATGTTTGGTCCTACGACGGGGGATCTGGTGCGGCTTGGGTTGACAGATTTGTGGATTAAGGTTGAGAAGGATATGACGAATTACGGAGATGAGTGTGCATTTGGTGGAGGAAAGACACTGCGCGAGGGGATGGGACAGGCTTCTGGTCGCTCTCATACCGAGTGTGTTGATACCGTTATCACGAATGCGTTGATAATCGATTGGTCTGGTATCTACAAGGCTGATATTGGTATCAAGGATGGGCTCATTGCTGGTATTGGCAAGGCTGGAAACCCGGATGTTATGGACGTCGTGCATCCTGATCTGGTGGTGGGCTCGTCTACGGATGTCATTGCTGGAGAGAACAAGATTATTACTGCTGGTGGTATTGACTCGCACATCCACTTGATCTGCCCCCAACAGGTGGATGAAGCTCTGGCCTCGGGAATCACCACTTTCCTCGGCGGTGGCACCGGCCCCACCACTGGATCAAATGCGACGACATGTACACCCTCGCCGAACCTCCTGCGCCAGATGATGCAAGCATGCGACAGCCTACCGATCAACCTAGGCATCACGGGCAAGGGCAACGACTGCGGAAAGAAGAGTCTCAGAGAGCAGATCCTAGCAGGCGCAGCAGGTCTGAAGCTCCACGAAGACTGGGGCTCCACCCCAGCAGCAATCGACAACTGTCTCGAAGTCTGCGACGAATACGACGTGCAGTGCATGATCCACACAGACACACTGAACGAATCCGGCTTCGTCGAGCAGAGTATCGGAGCCTTTAAAGGCCGCACAATTCACACCTACCACACCGAAGGCGCAGGCGGCGGCCACGCCCCAGACATCATCTCCGTGGTCGAACACCCCAACGTCCTCCCCAGCAGCACAAACCCAACCCGACCTTTCACCCTCAACACCCTCGACGAACACCTAGACATGCTAATGGTCTGCCACCACCTCTCAAAGAACATCCCGGAGGACGTAGCCTTCGCGGAAAGCCGCATCCGCGCAGAAACCATCGCCGCCGAAGACGTCCTCCACGACCTCGGCGCCATCAGCATGATGTCCTCGGACTCGCAAGCAATGGGCCGCTGCGGCGAAGTAATCCTCCGCACCTGGCACACAGCACACAAGAACAAAACGCAGCGCGGACCGCTCGGCATCGACGCCGACAGCGGCGCGGACAATTTCCGCGTGAAGCGATACATCAGCAAGTACACGATCAACCCGGCTCTTGCACAGGGAATGGCGCACCTCATTGGGTCCGTGGAGGTTGGCAAGGTCGCCGATCTGGTAGTGTGGAATGCAGCGACATTTGGCACGAAACCTGTGTCTGTTCTCAAGAGCGGGATGATTGTTGCTGCGGAGGTTGGAGATCCGAATGCGTCGATCCCGATTGTCGAGCCGATCATTAAGCGGCCGATGTTTGCTGCCCGGGTTCCGGCTACGTCTATTATGTTTGTTTCGCAGGCTTCTATTGATGCGGGCATTGTGCAGACGTATGGATTGAAGAAGCGGATTGAGGCTGTGAAGGATTGTCGTTCTGTTGGGAAGAAGGACATGAAGTTTAATGATGCTATGCCGAAGATGAAGGTTGATCCGGAGAGTTATACTGTTGAGGCGGATGGGATGCTTTGTGATGCGGAGCCGGCCTCGGAGTTGCCTTTGACGCAGGCGTATTATATCTTCTGAGCGTTTGGTGGCTTCTTTTGTCTTGCATACCCTTAGCTTTTCATTTTGATTTTTACAGTTCCTATATACCTCGTTGGCTCTTCCAAGTTTTGTTTTTACGTGATTTTAGCATGATATAGGAATTCTATATCCTTTACTTCTACTTTTGAATCTACTTGTCTAAGATGCACATACAATTCAATAAGGTAACATTCTTTCTTTCTATCTTCTCGCCTCAAAACCCTAGAGAACCCAACATCCCCTCAATAGAATCAAGAACAATCCCATCCGTCCTCCGCCCATCAGTATTAACAAGGATATCGGCCCAGTGCAACAAAGACCCAACAAGATCATTGCACATACGCGGCACGTTGTAGCTATAAAACCCGTACGGTTTCGCCAGCACATAAGGATTGCCACGAGCATTAACAGCCATAGCCATAGAGGCATCCTTAAGCCGATGAACACAACCAACAAGCTCAAGTAAATTCTCAGCAACACCCTCACAAGCTTGGGGATTACCCATTAGAATCCTCGCCTGCATCTCCAAACCGAAGATGAAAGCCGCGCGCTCGCGTTTAAAAGTCGATACGGTGCCGGATCGGGGAGGCATAGCAACCATAGCGTCGTTGGAAAAAGGGCGTCGAATAATGACAACCGGTATAGGACATACAATAAACTAACCGGAAGAATAGAACAGTAATCAACCAGTAAAGTCAAAAATCCAATTCCAAACCTATCTAAAAGCACAAGTTAGCCACAATCTGATCGATCAATCTCGCCACCGCAACAGGAACATCAGTGCAAAGGTTATCGCGCAGTCGGTCTGCAAGATGCGCACACTGGCCCTTGAGCGCAGCGCAGTGCATCGGCACGACGGTCTCGTAGAAACCGCTCTGGTGGACTAGGACGTAAGGGTGGTGGCGGCTGTTGACGGCCATCTTCATCGAGAGCGAGGCGACGATATCGAGATGTTGGATCAGCTGCAGACGCAGGTTTGGGATCACGTAGGCGCGGCTGTCGATGTCGTGGCGTAGGAAGGTTGATTGCTGCTCGAGGAGGGTTACGAGGTCGGCGCGGGCTTTGCGGAAGCTGGTGACGGCGGATTGGTTTATATGTGCCATGGCACGTTAGGTGAATGGAATAAACCAAGTGATCGTTGGGTGGGGTGTGGGATGGGGCCTAAGGGAGTGCTATATAGATCTAGATGGAGAATGGAACTGTTAATGCTAGTGAATGTATTGGGACATACCTGGATACTGGAAATAAGATGTATAGCTAATGCTAGTGCCGGTGCTGGCGCTGGTATGAGTCCGCGACTCGATCGGCCGGGAATATCGATCTAGATGAATCCGAGGTTAGCCAGTGCATGCTCGAGGTCAAGTGCGATGTGGTGCTCGGTGTTGACAACGGGCCGGTGGATATGGTCATGGAGGGTCTGAGCCATCTGGCGAGTTTCACGGCCGACCTCGTCGCAGAGCCGGGGGATAGTATGGGTGAAGTGCTCGATGCCCTGGGAGGTGACGTAGACCATGCTGGCGGCGTCAATAGCAAGAGCCTGGGAAGCCCACTTCACCTTGTCGGCCTGAACCTTCAGGGACTGGATGTTGAGGGCGATCTCAATAAGGTAGTTGCCCTCGGGCATCTGGCGCAAAGTGGAGATGTAGGAGCGCATGTTGTTCACGAGGATACCGCGCTCCTTGCGATACTTGAGAATAGCTCGAGTACCGCGGAAGAGTTTAGTAGCGATAGACTCAGGCATCGTGATGGGAAGGCTGTGGTGCTAGAATGGGAGAAATGAGTAGATGAATGAGATGGATCACTTACTTGGTTAGGGCTAGTGGAGTAACTGTGTGGTGGAGCTGTGAAGCTGGAAGTAGAGTAGAGGAGAGACTGAAGCGGATGATACCTCGAAATGGTCATGGAATCGGGGCCTATTTATGCATTTGCATCTGGCTGGGTTGATCAGACTGGAGACAAAGTATTCATTAAGAAGAAAGGAATGAAATTGGGGGTCTTTGTTCTCTTTGTTCTTCATATCTACAAGCAGTCATTATGTTGAAAGAAGCTGGTATACAAGGAAGGTGGTTCCATGGTAAATTCACCAAGGCTTTGTTACAATTTTAGCCTCGTAAGGCCATTGTTTGGTTCTTTGTTCTCTATTAACTGTGTAAATGGGAGCGGTAATGCGAATCATGAAAGATATTGCTGACATCGATGGTTTAATCGCCGGGTTTTTGGGGTTTGTCTCGACAGTGTAGTCTAGTTTCGGCCAACTTTCGGCCAACTAGGGCCCCCAACATTGCTGTTTATATAGGCCTGCAGGGCTGGTGTACTACAAGTGAGGAATTTGGAGTACGTAAATCCTTTTATAAGACAGTGATCTATTCCTATGAAAGGAAGAAAACCCCGTGACGGGTCTAACTTCCATCGTTCCATCGGCAAAATGCCAGATGACAAGATCGATAACAAGATAGTAGAAAGGGGTATCATGCACAGTAAAATTGAAGAAGATAGAAAAAAATGATGAGGAGCAGATCCATCCGCCTACGAATATGAAAAAAAGATCAAGCCTAAAGCTCAATCTCCTCCTCACCATGATTATCCGCCGAAACAAGCGACACATCCGTCCACGCAGAGAAAGTACCTTCGCGCGCAGCTAAGTAAGCAGCAACACGCGCACGGCGTGATCGATTCAAAGTTTCTTCTCTTCGCACTGGGTCTGGTAGACCACTTTCAACAGAGTTTTGCTCCGGGGAGTCAAATGCTGACTCCGAGATTGAGAGAGAAAGTATGTCTGTATGTTGACTGTCTGCTTGTTGGGTCATTGGACGAGGAGATGTAGCACCATCGCCAGTTAGGTCAATGATTCCTGTAGAAGTGCTTGGTTCGGACCTAAGTCGGAGCCCTGTAGTCGACGGTTCTAAATCTGGCTGGTCAGGTCTGCGCGTATCTTCTTCTTCTTCATTTCCCTCATCACTGGTCATATTGAATCTGTCTTCTTTTTCGGTCGGCCATGTAGATGGGAGGGGATTTACATGCAAGAGGCCAGGCTCTGCATGTTCTTGGATATAACGGTGTGCTTGACGGATTTCGTTGCGCTTTACTCTGGCCGCCTCTTCGGATTGACTCAAATGATACAGAGAGTCCTGCTTCTGATCGTGATGTTGGCTTGCATCGGCGGTACCAAGACTGAAATCTTCAATGCCACTACTGGTTTCTTGTGTGGACTGTGTGGAGAGGTCTATGTCGTATCGGGCCCTTTTTCTTGCACGCAAATCTCCCTCGTCGTCAACATCATTAGCTACAGTCTGCCGCATGTGAGTGTCATGTGAAAAATGGGTCCCTGAACAGAGGTGGCCGAACAAACGTCTGATGGAGACGTCTTCGTTCCAGGTCGTTGGATCCACGGTGCATGGATGAACGTCCTTGGGCCGGAAGGCAGCTACGAGCTCGCATAGTTCGGAGTAGGAAGAGTGTCGTGAATATGGGAATCGCTATAATGTCATTAGAGATAATCATCGAAAAGGAACAGTAGTGCCACTTACTATCGTGTTAGGCAGATCTGGCTGTGACGACCGGCTGGAGGTAATAGATGGACCATGGCTTAGAGCGGTCACCAGGTTCTTCAATGGAATTTCGCCCTCCTCCTTCACACCGTATGTGTCAAGCGATAGTGCTTTCTTTCTTGACCGGAACGCATCTAGAAGAGCATTTCGCATTTGAGAAAGGGCTTCTTTGTCATGGACGTGTTTAAAACACAGCTTCTCCAGCTCGGCCAGTGCAAATTTATCCGGGAGCTCGAGTTCATGTGTTTGGTACAGATCACCTATACCACCGCCTGCGCCAACCTCCGGGATTTCTGCACCACCGGTGGTGCGATTCACAATGGGCACAATATAGACCGTGTTAGAGCCGCGAGCTGCGGGGCACGAGACTCCGGGCTCACAGCTGTGAATTCGACTGGACTCGCTGTTGCTTAGGCAGCCTGCTACAGCTCTGTTTCCCAGCTCAAAGCCACAGAGAGCAGGAGCTTCACTCACCCCTCTATTAGCTGGAGTCTGGACCAGAGACCGATAAAGTCCCATCTGGTAACGATCCACGTGAATCTACCTCATTTTAGCCAGTGTTATAGTTGAGCTGCGCGATATTCATTGTTGATCACCTTTGTGTTCAGCGCAGCCGAGAGCGCTATCCAGACATCCTCGTAGCCGAACGTCCACGCACGGAAGTAGAAGACTGTATCGTCAGGATAAGCCTGGACTTTCTGCAGCAGCTCAGATAGTCCCTCAGCTTTGGAAGGGAACTCGCGGAATGGATTTGTTTTGCTTGCAAAGGTAGAGTCCAGATACAACTTATCCAGCCGTTTCTGGCCTAAAGTATACGGGATCAAGACCGGGTGACGGACCAGGCTGCTTACCCACCATGTCTCGGCTTAAGATGATCAGCGAGCAATTCAACCAAAACGAGACATCATGAACTCACCTCGGATGTCACCCGTATAGATGATTGCCTTCCCGTCCCCTTCAATTAGAAACATCACAGCCCCGGTGCAATGGTTGGCATCAAACAATGTCACCTTGATACGACGCAGGGGTGTGAGTTCAATTTCCGTTGGGGTATTCAGTGGAACTGGACGCTGTTGACGATGAGCTTTTCAACTCTAGTGAAAGTTCAGAACACGATACTAACCAGAAGCTTGGCAAGATGCTTATAGTGGAGTCTGCGTGACTCCAAGATGCCTTTATTAAAGTTCATCCGATGGGGATACTTTTCAATCCGGAGGAGCAGCTGCACATGGTTAGTTTAAAGAATTTTGCATTTCAGTAGATTGAACGAAAACATACCTCTCGCGTGGCCGGCGAGCAGTAGATAAAAGGTGCCCGAAATGACTCGAGGCCCTGTAGATGATCGCTATGCACATGGCTTAGAAAGCAAGCTAGTGGCGCCGGCCGCTCTGGACATTTCCGAAAGTAGTCAACTGCTTCTCTTAGTCGTAAGTTTGGCTGATCTCAGAGGTGAGACTCACTGCGAATGTCGGGAAACTCTGTCGGATGATTAGTATGGAAGTGACGTGGGAAGTGTCAGCCTCACCTTCTACAATGCCATCGAAGGTCGACATGGCAACATCTAGAAGCTGAGATCAGATCTGCATTTCCAAGGTTTCCAACGTTGTCCAGGTGAAGATGTGCTGGAGTCTGCTGGACTGCTATTTATTTGCACGTGATGCGAACATAAAACCCAAAAGGGCAATTAAAAATAAGTCAGAAACCTGCCTGTTCTATGAATGAGGATTTTGATTCGATGATACTATCCACTTGTAAGTAAATATCTGAAGTCCACCTGAGTCCACCAAAAATGTGTCGCCTTAACAGCTGGCCATGCATCGTGGCCATGCCAACGCACACTTGGGACTAGTTATAAAAGTCTTGTAGGCCCTGTTTCTTCCCAATCTATTTTTTCGTTTTCTCTTCTTTCTATTTTCTTTCCTTTCCTTCTTTTTTTTATATTCTAATTGACTATCAATGGAACACTTGTGAGACCTTCAATTCCTCAAGGGTCAAAGAGCCGAAACGTCAGCTGGGCACCCGATCGTGATTCTCCTTAATTTATTACATCCATTGACCTGGATTACGAGAAATCTAGGTTGAAGAAGCATTTCTGTGTTGAGAATATTTACTGCGCTACCTCTAGCGTGTTACCCCCCACTGTAACAGCTGAAGCACCTATCCCCTTCGAAACATTCGAAACATTCGAAACATTCGAACCGTCCAAACGTCCAAACGTCCGGGAATTTGACAAAGGGCAAGGGGGGACCCTCCTGGCCTGGATATCCTGAATCATCACATTCCAAGGTGTCTGGGACGACCTGCCCATCCTTAATTTGCTCTGTTACTTCTCAACTCCTTCCACATCCGAACCTCACCATGCGTAAACCATCCGTGGGCCAGATCGTGTATAACGCCACGTTTCCACGACCTCGCACAAATGACCCAGGCTCGTTTGGTGCTCACATTTCCCGAAACCTCGTCCCAGAAGTACGTGTCGAAACATCCCTTTTCTACGGCTCGCTAGACTGCATCGAAGCACAATACCCGGGGTTGGACTACTCGTATGGACCGCATCGCATGCGACTCGGTCGCTTCCCATGGCACCGACGACTGTTCCGCACATTTGACGAACTCGGTCTGACAGAGGAGGAGATCTCCAATCTATGTCGGTGGGAAGGGACCAAGTCCGCGCGTCAGCGGTACGAGGCAGAAGAAGGGATTATCGTGCGGGACACTACAGCCCACTCCGTCCGACCGGCATCCCCGCAACCCGCGCCCTCGATCGAGATCCACTTCGACGACTGCGACTTCTGCGGGGCAGAAGAGGAAGATGACCAGATCATCGAGACACAGAGCAATGACACGGTCCGTGCCGTCGATTCCCGGGCATCCAGTTACCGGTCCGCCGAAGAGGAGCACGAAATCGAAGACGAACTCAGCGACGAGGAAATGGAAAGTTGTGGCGTAGCCCTGAACAACCGCATCCTTGCTGCGATGGCCGCTCGCGACCAAGGCACTGATGTGCCGCTGGATGAAGACTGGGAACAATGGCTGAAGGAGGCTGGAGAGCGAGGCAGTTTCGGCGAAATGGTGCATGCTATTCGTGCGAACCAGCCCTTGACTCTCGTCGCTGACAATGTCCGACTCCCACGCGGTCTTGGTGCGGCTCGTGTGGTGACAAGGGCCACCTTGTTCACGGTCCCAGACAGCATTATCGCAACAAACACTGCTCTTCCTTCTACATCCAATCCTGCCTCCGGTACGGCTCAATGACTGCATACTATTTACTCGATCAGACCCTTTGAATAGGGTCGCCTGCTATGATTCGTGTTTGCATTTTTACGGCGCATCTTGCCTCCTTCGCATTGTCTGAAGCGGACTGGCTCCTTCTTCTCCGGGTTCTCTTTGCTTTTCTTTTATCTATATCCATTGCTCTACTTATGTCTCGTCCAGCAGAGTCTCCTGCTTACGCATAGATTTCCTTGTCTGCTGTCTCATTTTCTCTAATACCCTCATGCTCCTGTTCCTTACCTTGCTTCGTTATTTGACTCGTTAGCTTTTTTTGTTATTTGCTTTGCTGGGAATATTCATATACCGTGGTAATCGAGGGGCTTTCAGCAAACAGCAAAAGGTATTCTAGCTCAAAATACATCTATCAAGTATTACTTGTGATCCTCCAAGAGATGAGTGCTGTAGAGCTTAAAGTGTAGACTGGATCTTCCTTGACATTAAACATTATTTGAAACAGCTAGTGTTTGAAAATCAGGGTGAAATCAAATAGAACACTCATGTTCGACACGAGTAAACTCCCATGCTACGCCCTCATCTCTGTCACTGCTGACCACCAGCTGTGTGCCCCCATCTATCCGCATCGGCAAGAACCCACTGCCCTGCTTCACAAGGAGGACATAACCGCCATCTGGATGTTCTCGCACACAAAAGGATTCCCAGTCCCGGTGCGACTTGGCCCACGCGATGAGTTTACCTTTGTTATTGTGCCCGATAAAGGTGCCAGAAACCATGTTTTGAAACCCTAGCAACATCTCGTCGGATTCGACGCACGACCAGAAAATACCGCATCCATGCTCGCTGTCTTCAGACACAAGGCGTAAGATTCCATATTGGAGCCCAATAACAAGACCTGTATTAGGGTCACGAATAACGAATGATCTGCCTTTCCAAGGACAATTCCTAGAGCGGGCTGTAGTCAGGTGCCCCGAAGTAGAACTGACGGTTGATCCATCGCAAACACTACTGTATATGGGTGTATCGCATCTTTCATCTTCCGTGGTAGTGGAGGACATTGTCTCTTTGATGGTATGCTCAAATTCAAATAGAGGGAGTTTTCTTCTGTTCTTTCTGCTTGGTTTCATTTCGGGCACGCTTCTAGTAAGTCCCTGCGACTTAAGTTAGCCAATCTTACCTTGTAGATGTTGTTCGAAAAGCGAGTAGATTTACTTGCCCACTTAAGGCTCTTGTATGAAAAGTGAGGAGCAAAAATACCTTCGCATAGGAGAAGACGTGGGTTGTCCACGGGTGAGTGCGGGGATAGCTAGAACATTATATATCACGTGGTAATAGCTTCAGCCAGATTCAGCCAATCAAACAAACATGACATGCATGGTCTAGCCTAATTTGGAATAGCCCTGGGAAATATTGATTTCGATAAGCTCTCCGCTCCTAGGCCCGCTCCGCAACTGATCTCCATGCCATGAACATGAACCTCGTTTCAGCTCTGTGTTTGATTGAATTTTGTTGATAGACTGCGCTGCTTCATACTAAACTTGGTTGGCACGCATTCCTCTATACAATACAGTATCTCCACAATGATCAAGGCAATCTTCTACAGTAAATTCGACACGATAGAGGGTAAGGGCCTCCAATACCATGATAAACCTGCAATTATTCACATACTGGCTACACACTGACCACATACTGTTATACAGGACCCAAAGTTGTCCACCAAGTCCCAGACGGAGCCATTGTCCCCTCCCCCACTGCGCCCTCACAACCACCCTTCCTCACCTTCTCCGATGTCTCCTTCTTCGTGATCCCCCGCCAGGAGCTCTGTGGAAACCTTTTGCAAGTCTGCACAAATGGATATCGTATCCTCGGCTACCCAATTTGCATGAAATCAGTGCGGTATGACCGAAATGAATTCATCTTCAACTTCTGCATAGTCCTCGCCGAGGAGGACGACTTTAGCACATATAAGAGCGTGGTGCAGAAGCTAGCAGACCTAATGCATGGTCTGGAAGAGCAGAATGGTTTCTTGTCTCGCGATTTCTCCAAGAGTGGTGAAGGGAAAGTGCATAGTCTCTGTGAGATGTTGATGGAGGACTTGAACAATTATTGCGAGTGCATGATTCCCATCGGTATGTCCATGGACCCGTTTTGCATATCCCGCTGCTGACTATCCTATCCAGACGAATTAAATACTCTGAACATCAAGCTTTTCCCGATATATCCCTCTCCGCCTCCCGTCAAAGCCTGGCAAGTACCGCTCTTCACATTGCGATACCAAGCCTTCATGGATGAGAACTGGGACTTGACCATGCAAAGGGTATGTGAAAGATGACACTGCCATCATGGTTACAAACACAAAAGCTGAAACCTGCCAGATCGTACCACATATCAACGGCGTCAACAGCGTCCGCATCATCTCCGTCCTAGCCGACACAGACTTCTCCCTCACCTGCCGCGCCCTCCGCCATCTCCTCTACTACGGCTGCCTATTCATCCTCGACATCTTCTCCTTCTCCGCGATCTACGCCCCAACCGCCCAATTTAGTCAAACAATAGGTTCCGACGAAGCAATGCAACTAGAATGTGCCCGCTACGTGAATCTCCGCTTCGCACCACACCCACCAACCGGCCCCTCCTCCCCTCTCCCCCCAACTCTAATCCCATCCCCAAGCGCCAACGGCAGCACAAACGGCAGCACCGAAACAGCCGCCCTCTCCAGCTCCCTCACAGACCCAACACCAAGCCTCGTACGCGAGGAATCCCGCTTCGACGCCGAAGAAATCTGGCCCCTCCTCGGCACCGAAGAAACCCACACCTCAACCTCCCCAGCATCCACAAACGCCCTCCACGCCCCCGCAATCGTCGACGGCGCCGCGCTGGTCGAGCTCTACGCAAGCCTCAAACAAGGCCAGAGCGTCAAGCAATGGTACGCAGCGCACAGCCGCTCCCTGGCCAACATCGACATCCGTCGCTTCGTCACCTTCGGCGTGATAAAGGGCTTCTTGTACCGCGTGCATAAATACGCATGCGCAACGAGTCAGCCTACTCCCCCGCCGCGCGCCTCGTCTTTCACGCCGACGGCGCTATCCTCGCGCGCAACTACGGGGAATAATACCCCCTACACGGTCTCGAGTGTGTCAGAGGACGCGTCTGTCTCGGCGGTTCCGAGGAGAGAGTCTAGTTGTGAGCGGGCTGGGTCGGTGGTTAGTGGGGGTCGGAGTGGGAATGGGAATGGGAGTGCGGGGGCGCCGTCGGCGCTTTGGGAGGAGGAGGATGAGGTTGTTGGGGATGAGGTTCTTGGGAAGTATCTTGATGGGACGCATTGCTTTGATCAGGTTTGTACGGAGTTGGAGATGAGTGAGAAGGAGTTGACGGCTAGACTTAAGAGGTATCCTTGGGAGGTATTGATTATTCATAGATGAGTTTTGGAGATGTTTCTTTTTTGATTTTGTTTTTCCTGGATTGCGAAAATTAATCGATACCCTACTTTTGTCATTTTGGTGTTGATGCTGTTGGATATATATATAGGGCATAGCACGCACAAGTGGAAACAGGAATAGTCGGCCGCGTTCGCGGCCTTGTTATGTCTTTTTAGCTGGTTTCTTCAGATGTCTCTTTCGATATATATGAAGAAGGTAAGAAAGCATGCTTTGTGCAAGAGACTTTTCTACGTATAATCAGGGACTACTGGAAGTTTGAAGATTAGAAAATTGGGGTTCATTGAAAGCTTAAAGCTTAAGAATACTACCTAGACATAGTCACATCTAACTAGCTAGATGCACGTGGAAAATATCCAGGGTGTATCTTCAAGCGGACTAACATAGGTAGCCACGGGGTTCAACAATCGATGAAGTGGAACAGAGAAAAAAAGAGGTATCCGCTAACGCCACGCCAGTCCATCATGCATTCGTATCGTATCGTGCGGGGAAAAAAATCAAAACAGAGCAGAGAGAGTGGATTTATTCCTCGTCCCAGTTCTCAAGCTCGGCTTTCTCGTACTCAGCCATAACTTCTGGGTCGAAGATCGACTCTCCCTCGGAGGGAATGGTAGTTTTGATGTCGTCAAAGATAGGCAGGAATGCCTCGTTCCAGCGACGACGACGGTCCATGACAATCTTGGCAGCGTCTCCGACAGCAGGACGGGAAACGCCCGCTGTGCCAGCGACGTGGCTGCCGCCACCTGCGCCGCCAGGTCGGTGCTTGGGCTGAGCACCCTTCTTGCTCTTGCCCATAGTGCGGGTGCGCTTGAGATAGGCTTGTTGGACCTGGGAGTCGAGATCGTCTTGGATGGTAGTGAATTCAAGCATAGCCATGTGCTCCTGGGCAATCTTCAGAATGCGAGCTTTGCGCGCATTGTTGGTGACAATTTGCTTCTTGAGCTCGCTTTGGAGGAGGCGGAGTCGCTCAGCAACTTCATCATCGTAGTGAGCGTCGTAGTCTGGATTATCGTCAGCACCGAGGAAACCGATGAATCGCAGTTCGGCTTTGGCGCGTTCATCAAGTTGGGCATGATCCAGCTTTGCGACCGAAGTTTTGAAGTCGTTTGGATCTGCGTCGCGGAAGGTGGTTGCAGCAGGAAGAGGCTTGGGTTCGCCTTTATTCTCCTTCTCCTTCTCAACAGTGGGTTGATCAATGTCCATTGCGTCTCCACCCAATCCAGTCACACTAGCGGTATCCCCATTTGCAGTTGGGCTGGAATCTTCGGGAAAGGTACGGTGCTCGTAACGGAGGAGAGAGCAGAGTCGGCTGAGGAGAGGTCCAACCGAGACTTCGTTGGTTTCGGCTTTATCATCAGTCAGCTGTTCAATGCTGCCACGACCTTGATTCAGAGGCAGCTGGTCCTTGTCATCTTGGCTCGAGTCGTATGAAACTCCATCCTCCTCCGCCCAAATTTGACGATAGTTTTTCTTTCCGCGACGGGGCATGATGAACGGAGTAGTGCGATCACCCTGCGGCAGGTTAGCTTGTGTTGATTTGGGATAAAGCTGCATTTGACTTACCCTTTCTTTTAACCAGGCAATGTCCTCCTCGGTAAGAGGCCGGACGTAAGGTTCAATGTAAGTCTGGAAAGTATTCGCACTGACTTGGTTGGAAGGTTTCGCGTTACTGAAGTCCTTGTCAGGAGCCACACCAGCTGCCATGTGGGCAAGATCGGTCTTGGGGAAGTGGGCAACGCTGTAAATCTCTTTCTTTTCATCGTCCGTCATGCCTGGGAGAACATCTCGAATGTTGTAAATGGTCGGGTCGTCAAACTTCAGCGGGTTATCGCCAAAGACTTGCACTTGAGGAATCGCAGGTTGGGGTTCAGGTTGGTGGGAATCAGCACTGGTGTCAGACCCGGGGGTCCCGGGGGGAGGGCCGTCGCCAGCGGTGGTCGTGCCGTTGGGGGACATCATCGACGGAGGTGAAAGCGAGGAGCTTTCATCCGATATCGCATTCTTGGAGTTTTTCGATGCTGGAGAAGCCGCTGGTGATGGTTAGTGAAGGTTGAACGGTGGGGAAAGTGAAAGAAGATCAGAGTTGTGGAGATGGGTCGGTAAAAACAAAGAGTGGGAAGAAAGCGCCGAGTTGGGTCTCTTACCTCCCTCAACCTTAGTTTCAGCTCCATCCTGACGCGCTACCTCATGTGCGCCATGATTTAGTGGCCGATCCTCCTTTCCACTTGGGCGCTCTTTTCGCTTCTTCAGCTTCCCGCCCTTGTGAATATCATCATCCTCTTCAGTTTCACGTTTCAATTTGGAGCGATCTCGAACTTCACGATCAAGCTCCTGATCCTCCACTTCCTTGCGCTTTTGAGACATTTCGCGCATGCCGGCATTGCAAACCTCGCCACGAAGATCGGCCATATCACTCAGACCCTTCAGGTGCTCCACCAATGCCTCTAGTGTTTTCGAATCTGGAATGTTCTGCGCGGATACCAGGTCCAACACATCGGAATACTGCACACTAGCCAAGTCAATGTGCTTGGTGACATCATTCTCCAAGTAGCTTTGGATAGGCAGTGCTGGGATAGTGGGAGCACTAGCGCTGGACGGGGTGGTGTTGCGGCTACGCGACTGGCGCGCATCGCGGCCTTTGCCCTTGCCTTTGTATGCGGGCGGCATGGTGTTTCTTCAGACTGACGATCGGACGAAGAAAGAAGAAGAGAAAAATTGATTAAGACGTCAAAGACAGGATCAACGAAAAGAGAGAC
Source organism: Penicillium italicum (assembly GCA_002116305.1). Taxonomy (NCBI): domain Eukaryota; kingdom Fungi; phylum Ascomycota; class Eurotiomycetes; order Eurotiales; family Aspergillaceae; genus Penicillium; species Penicillium italicum. The sequence continues at coordinate 250,635 of KZ108075.1, read as the reverse complement.
TGGTCGACAGAAAGGATCCTAGGAGGTGTGAATGGAACTAGACAGACACATGCTGTCGTAGGTCACTGGGAACGAAGAAGAATGAAAGGAGATTGACTATCCCCCGAAGTTGTCTGATCATGAGCTAAAGCAGATACAGGGCAAGAGATCCTCTCGATTCTCAAACACGGATGAATCAACACTTTCCTGAGATGATGATGGTTGGCGGTCGCTGGCGGTCGGCCAGAGTATATAGCACGTGATGGCGATACGAAGCCTATCATCACGTGAACTACATTCGATTCATTGGTGAGCCCTTGGCAATGGACATCATTGGAAAATGGCTTTGAGATAATTCATATATTTGCATTCTATAACACACTATACAGCCTGCGCCTCGCTTGCGCCTCACCAGTTGAAGGCTCTCACACATGGCTTAGAGCCCAAAAATGTGGTTAAGGTTGAAAGTTGACACACATTCCTATAGTTCTGCGGAGGGAACCCGAATGTCGGCTACTCCGAACACATTCGAAGGGATGAGGCATTAAAGAGCGAACAAGGTCTCTTATGAATTGCAAGCGTTGAAGAACTACTATTAATAACAAAATCTCCATAGATCCCAATGCCAAGTTTAAAAGCTTGAAAAGTTGCCTGTTGATGATCATCTCCATAAACGGTCTACCGCGAACGGCCATGTGTAGCGAAGTATCCGATGTAGACCACGCGCTCGGCCATTTTTATTTGTTTACTCGTTCACGGATATTTCTTTGAAATGTGAAACTCAATGTATTTTGGCCAAGACGTTTTGCCTCTTGCCTCGTGGTTGGAACCAGGCTTAGTCTACATTCTTGTGACGGTCCCGCTTGGCTCTCGCATACTTCCGCCGATGAGCTCTAAATAGCAATGGGGATGTATGGGTTGTTTCAGGGCTTACTGACGTCTCAAATGACTTTGCCTAAAACCGTAGTGGTTGCCAGTTTCCAACTCTTCCATATTTCTGTTTGTTTCCTCTATGCACCCGCCTTCCTCACTGGCCTCAATCATTTAACCTCCTGTGTATCCTAAGGGTATTACTTGACATTCATCGTCACTATTCACTTGGCTCAATATCAAATTGTCATGTCAACTGCTACCATGTCTACGCGACAGAACTCCGTGGGTAAAGTGGCTACACTTTGGGCAGGTGAAGGGCAAGCTTCAAATTCCACCTCGTCAGTCGAAGTAAGCATATCTTGTTCATTCAAAATTTGACAACAGCTTCCGGGGCTGATTCTAACTCGTAAAATTACATAGGAGAACGTAGCCTATCGGTTTGTTCTCGATCGCAAGGTCCAAACGATATCAAGCAACAGCATTCCCAAGGACGGATTGGTATCAGGGCTCTTGTTTGTACCCAGTCTAGAGCCACACGATCCTTGCTATGACATTACCGCTTCGTCTGTGCCGTTTAATGTAACCCGCTATGAAGATGTGTCAGACTTTGGATACTCCCTCGTTGGCCTTGCTCCGTGGGTAACTGCCGAATGTTCGCTATCATTTCTATCTGCCGCCCAAAAGGTCGGCACGCATGCTATGATCTTTTTCCAGCCATCAGACAACGAGACCGGCATACCACCTGGCTCAAACGACTCTCGCTGGGCAATCAACGACGGTGATAAATGGAGAGTGGACAACAACTACCCAGTGTATGCCATTTCAGGTCCAGCTGGAACCACATTGATCAATGATCTCACGTGGTATTCCAATTCAACAACCGGCGACAAGAGAGACAACTCGACCGCAAAATTTGCACTACAGACCGAGACGAACCGATTGTTTGCCAGGATTGAAACTGGTAGGTCACAAAAATCCGTTACTATCGAAATTTATGCTCACATGCTGTAGGTGAAGAAACCACAACCTCGTCGACGAGCGTCTGGAGTTTTGTACTTGCAATTGCAGGGACAGTTCTTATACTCAGTATCATCCTGATCATTATTTATAGACTTGTCCTGCGCAAGAGACGGGCTCAGCTCCAGAGACGAGTTAATGCAGGTCAAGTCGATATCGAGGCTTTGGCATTGAACCAGATGACGGCTCCTCAAGATGTTGTTAACAAAATGCCACTTTACACATACTTGGAGATCAAGCCTCCAGCAGAAGCAACGCTTCCGCAAGATGACACATCGGCCAGCCCAATCGAGCATGGTTCTGGCGAAAAGACCAACTCCCTATCATCTAAAGAAGATCACCATGCTCAGAACGATGCTAGCATCCAGAAACCCGAAGCAGCAGTGATCAACCCCGGACAGAATGATTCTTGCAGAAGCAAGTACCGCCTGAGCCATACCCAAACAACTTGTGCTATTTGTCTCGACGATTTTGTTGCTGGGTCATCTACGGTCCGCGAACTGCCCTGCGGACACATATTTGACGCAGCGTGCATCGATCCATTCCTGATCCAGAACTGTTGCCTATGTCCTTTATGCAAGAAGAGCGTTTTGCCAGCGGGATCATACTACATCTCTGTGACCAATGAGATGGTCGAACGAGAGCATCTATCGAGGCGCTCGTGAATGCACCACATGAGACTGCTTTTGATTCTTTGATTTTTGATTCTGGAAGACTACCTTCTGTGCCAGCATAGGGAGAGCGAGGATCATTAGTTGCATTTACTGAGCGAGGCGATTTGACGATCTTAATGTTTTTGCATGATAAGTTGATAGTGATTGAGTGTCTGGAAAATGAATCTCAAAATCAAACAAATTTGAACAAGTTTCCATTTATAGAATTCAGTCGGCCACTTTGTAATGTATGGCCTCTTAGGTATCCTTGACGGAGAGGGTTCTAGTCTGTCTTTTTTTGCATCTGGTCATCGGCCTATAACACAAACCCCACAATAAATATCTAAGAACAAAGTATAGAAAAACACGATCCTTGAACAAGTTCCTTTTCATCTTTAACCCTTGATTTTCAGAAAATGAACGAAAGCATAACAATTTAAAGTTTGCAGCCTGAGGCAGGAGTGACATTGACACCTGATGCTTATGGCATCAATATTGTCCATCCCGTGATTGGCCGCAGTGGGTCAACTCGCTAATCGCTAGCGTCCCACACACAACCTCTGCCTCTAGACGTTTTCCTCCTCGAACTTTTTGCGACAACGACAACCGACGACCTCGTACAGCCGACAAGGTACGTTCATCATTTTTTATTCAATCCAATCCCCACCGCCAGTGCATTTCTCTGACTTACAACCGTCCAGATGGGTGCCCTCAAGTACGTGGAAGAAATCCAGAAGAAGAAGCAGTCCGATGTGATTCGCTTCCTGCTGCGCGTCCGATGCTGGGAGGTGAGATAAAACCCTTCGTCCCCGATTGCCTGACATCTCCGCCGAGCACTCGTGTGCGTTGCCTTAGGATATGCCGTTTTCATGTGGTATTGCTAGGCGGCTAGAACAAAAGTCATTCGGCGGAAATGATTGTGGCACGCAAGAAAACCCTTCTGGGATTCATGTGTCTTGCTATACACTCGTTGAACTTTGCTGAGAGTGCATAATATAGCTCCGCCAGCTGAACGCCATCCACCGTGCCTCGCGCCCCTCGCGCCCCGATAAGGCCCGTCGTCTCGGTTACAAGGCCAAGCAGGGTTACGTTATCTACCGTGCCCGTGTCCGCCGCGGTGGCCGCAAACGCCCTGTCGCCAAGGGTGCCACCTTCGGTACGAATATCTTCCTTCGAGAGCAGATTTTTAGAGATATGTGGAAGTTGAAAGGATTTTTTTGGCTAATGTGCGATTGTGTGAACAGGCAAGCCCACCAACCACGGTGTTAACCAGCTCAAGTACCAGCGTGCTCTCAAGTCCACCGCTGAGGAGCGTGTTGGCCGCCGCGCTGCTAACTTGCGCGTCCTGAACTCCTACTGGATCAACCAGGACTCCACCTACAAGTACTACGAGGTTATCCTTGTTGACCCCCAGCACAAGGCCATCCGCCGTGATGCCCGCATCAACTGGATCTGTAACTCCGTTCACAAGGTGAGTTTCGCTCGAAGTCCGACCATGATTCTCGAGAGCTTTGCTGATCAGGGTTTTCTTTCTAGCACCGCGAGTCCCGTGGCCTTACCGCCACTGGCAAGAAGTCCCGTGGTATCAACAAGGGACACCGTTACAACAACACCAAGGCTGGTCGCCGCCACACCTGGAAGCGCCAGAACACCCAGAGCTACTGGCGTTACCGTTAAGTGCGGTAGTGCACTTTCACAGTGGTTTCGGTTGGAAAATGTTGGCAACGGCATGTGGTCATTTATTCAGGCACTTCTTTCCCAGACAGTGTTATCCACGCTGGGCTCAACTTTAATGCAGACCAGCCGGTTCTGTTGTTAGCCAAAAAGCCATCTTGTTCTATTTTCAATTCCCCTATTAACGAAGTATGACTGGTTCAACTCCACGCCACTGGTATTGTAGAATGCGTAGATTTGAATTAGTGTTGTTTTTTACTAGTTCTAGGAACGCATGTATCCCCATAGTGAGATCTGATTGGTTTTCATCCCTCGTTGTGCATCGAAACGTCAATTTTACAAAATTAAGCCATTCTCCCGCCTTTTTCTGAGGTACATTTATGAAACAGAGAAGGGCAAAATATTCGTGAATAAAAGAGATGAGACCTTTAAAAAGACATCAGAAGGCTGCAAATGCGGCCGAATATTCTCGTCTCTTTTGTGTTGTACTTGCGGGGGCCATCGCCATCAGATAGTAGTGTGCCTTGGCGGATCGCTAGCAAGTGGTCTAGTGCATTTGCGGCTAGGAGCTAAACCGTATTGTTCTTGTAAATCAGGGACTTTTCGTCAACTCTTGTCTTTAATTAACGGATTTGCGTCCTACAAAAATAGATCTGTCGCCTGCGATTTCAGGCGGCCATTCCATAAATAGAACTCGAGTGCCTGAGGCAGGACGAACTTCCCCCCGGCCGCTTTCCCAATCCGTCTACAGACTATGAAATGCTGCTGTAACGATCCATCACTCTTCTATTGGATTTCGAGGTGAGATAGTTCTTTATTTGGTGAGGCTTGACGTGCTAACTGAAGGTCCATCCCTGTAATAGACCTACCTGTCATTCACCAAACAAAGAAGCCAAGCTCACTGTGCTCGACTGACTTTACCCCCCGACTCCGTCCTCCACGATCTATTCGCATGTGTCTGGCACGAAGACCAAGATCCACGAGCTGGATACCGCACTAAATAGGTTGAATTTGGTTAATTTAAACCCACCCAAATTGATGCGCCTCTATGCCGTCCCGGTCTGAACGTCATCCGGCTGTCCCTCCGATCTCAACTGCTAGCAACACCACCATCCCTGGACTACATCCTTCCCAAATCCCTGGGCTCGAAATCAGCCCACGCCGTCCAGTTCGGCCTCGCGATGCTTCGGTCATGCCCCCGTTAAACGGTAGTACGCCCAAGGGTTCGTACCATCGAGGGCATTCACGCTCGATCAGCAATCCGTTCGCTGGTTTTGGACGGAAACGGGATAAGACAGCTGCTAAGCGTGCGACTTGGGACTCTGACGATGATGATGACGATGCGGTAACCTATCCCTTGGAGCCCGAGTCGTCAAGTCCCCGGAAAGGTGCAGCAGGTGGAAAGGACATCGCCGAGGGCAAATGTCAGACTTGTGATGCGACTGTCCGGTGGCCTCGGCACTTGAAGGTGTTTAGATGCACCGACTGCTTGATGGTCACAGACCTCGAACCGATTTCTAATGAGTCAAAATGTACCCCCACACAAGGGTCTCAGGGTGAAGCGTCCAAGTTGGGAAGCAAAGGTAACTCCACTAATGCTAGTTTTGCTTCAAAGATTTTTAGAAAATGCTGATTTATTCCCACAGTGTTTCCTCTGACGGCCAATCAAACTCGTGGTATGATCGGAGGGTGCCTCAATATGTATTTCGATAGCCTTCTGGACAATGGCTCTCGGTCATGGTTGTCGCCGGAAGACGACAGAAAGAACAAACCGCTGCCTGATCTTCCGCCAATGCAGGCTCATGAGCCCGGTCCAAACAATCTCGCACCCCCGCGCACTGGGGATTCTCGGAGCCGTAGTGCTTCCCACTCTAGTGAACGGGAAACGTTGACGGCATCAAAAGAGAATTCAGGTTACTTGACACCACCATCCGTTCCCTGGGAGGGAAATGACACGCCCATCAGAGTCCGAGCAAATTCAGACCTCCGATCAATCCCAAAGCTAGACGGTCACCCGCAAGATGTCTCGCAAGCTGGGAACCCGGAGTTTCAAAGCTCCGACAATCGGACACACATCTTCAAACGGCTGGAAAATACTATCGCCACTGCTTTCAAAGGTTGTGATTGCCTCAACGAATCTTTCACCACCTACCCCCCTCCGCGATCAGCCCGAGCAGCTAGTAATGGAAATCCGCCGAGAATGAGGATGGAACCGACTGCAATGCCCGAGCCAGCAGCGCATGATGCTCCTGTCTTTGAACCGGATGCCAAAACTCTTCTTTTGGGAGATTTGACTGAGAACTCTTCTTGGTGGATGAATGAATGGGCTGAGGCTGAAGGCCAAAATCCCGCGTATTCGAAAGAGAAGAGCGCCCCAAAATCTCGGATGATATCATCGCGAAGTCCTCGGATCAACTGGACCGAGTTAGCCCAGTGGTATCATTCGATTCTGTCTGCGGGGAATTCTTGGACTGAGCTCTGGGCCGCCAAAAAACCCGACCCCACACGATCAGAAGCGGATATGAATCGAGCCAAGAGATGGGCGTCTATTGACCCGTCTTTGATCGGGAGACAAATTAGCGAGTCTCGCTTGCACTTACAACGAGCACTGTTGAAAGCTTCCGAGGCTCTGCTCAAGCGCCCGCGGCGTGTTTTGAAGAAACCAGAAGATACTAGGTTCTTGTTCATATTGCTAGCGAATCCTCTATTGTCTTCACCTGGGTCTTCTTGCCAGCATGCGCCCACCTCACCGTCTCATCGAGACGACAGGCGCCCCTCGCATCCAAAAGACCACGTGAAGTCGGCAACCCGAGACGGAAAAACCTCGCAGAAAGAGTCGCCCAAAGCCCCTGCTCGTGTAGAGGGTTCCAGTCACCACTATGGCATTATCAAACGAATTCTGGGACTCATCTCCAACCTGCCCAATGACTGCCATCACTACATCGTGTCTTGGGCTTCCCGTTTCTCTGTCAGACATTTCGAGCGACTGGTAGAACTTGTTGGTGGATTTCTCACTTACCGTTTGAGTCGCCAGCATGGGCGAAAACGCCCTCAAAAACCCCAAGACGGGGATGATCTAATACCTAGCTTCGCCAGTGCTTCGGGAAATACTGCCGCGGAACTTCACGCTGCGATTAATCGAAGCACCACGAACAAGAAGCCTACTAAGAAGACCGAAGACCCCATCGTATACGCCGAGGACTGGCAGGTCAGAGCGGCGGCAAGAGCAATGTCGCTCTTCTTTACGGCTAACATCTCCTCTGCAACGAGGAAATCGGATGGTACCCCGCGCAGCATTGAAATGCCTAAAACCCCAGGCCCTCGTCAAGGACATATGATTCCGATCAGTGCATTTTACAACACACTGCTGGACTATTCGGATCTAGTGACGGACTTCGAGACTTGGGAAGCTAAAGTGTCGAAGTTTTCGTTCTGTCAGTATCCTTTCCTCCTTAGCATCTGGGCCAAGATTCACATCATGGAACATGATGCGCGTCGTCAAATGGAAGTGAAAGCACGCGATGCATTTTTCACTAGCGTCCTCAACCACACAGCAGTTAGTCAGTACCTCGTGTTGAAGGTACGGCGCGAGTGTTTGATTGAAGACAGTCTCAAGGGAGTGAGTGAAGTTGTTGGTACTGGTCAAGAAGAGATCAAAAAGGGTCTTCGGATCGAATTTTCGGGCGAAGAAGGCATTGATGCTGGTGGCCTACGGAAGGAGTGGTTCCTTCTGCTTGTCCGAGAGGTCTTTGACCCGCTTCATGGTAAGCGTTCTCTTAGTTTAGAGTGAAGACACTCGCTAATCCAAAATAGGCCTCTTCATCTACGATGATGATTCGCAGTACTGCTACTTCAACCCTTATTGCTTTGAGTCATCCGAGCAATTCTTCTTGGTTGGGGTTCTTCTAGGTCTTGCCATTTACAACTCCACAATCCTTGATGTTGATCTCCCGCCGTTTGCGTTCAAGAAATTGATGTCGGCGGCGCCGCACGCCAACGGGCCACAAACGGCTACCTCCATGCGTTCGACCTTCAAATGCACCCTAGAAGATCTTGCCGAGTACCGGCCAGCTCTCGCCAAAGGACTACGGGGTCTACTAGAGTTCGAAGGCAATGTTGCCGAGACATTCTGCTATGATTTCGTCGCCCAGGTCGATCGGTACGGCGAGATCATCAGTGTGCCACTCTGTTCAAATGGCGAGAACCGGCCGGTGACCAACTCTAACAGGCGTGAATTTGTGGATTTGTATGTCCAATATCTCCTAGACACAGCCGTTGCTCGACAATTCGAACCTTTCAAACGCGGTTTCTTCACGGTTTGCGGTGGCAATGCGTTATCACTATTCCGACCAGAAGAGATTGAAATGTTGATCCGCGGCTCAGATGAACCACTTGATGTCAGTTCTCTCCGGGCCGTGGCCACTTACGACAATTGGTCACACCCACGACCAGAGTCACTCCCCGTGGTGCGATGGTTCTGGGACTTCTTTGAAAAATCACAACCTCAAGATCAACGCAAGATCCTGTCATTCATTACTGGCAGCGATCGAATCCCAGCCATGGGGGCTACCAGCCTTATCATCCGGCTTGCTTGTCTTGGGGATGATTGTCCCCGTTATCCGATTGCGCGCACATGTTTCAACACGCTGGGCCTTTACCGCTATCCCACACAGGAGAAGTTCCAGCGGCTGCTCTGGGATGCAGTTGTGAATAGCGAAGGATTTGGCTTGAAATGATTTGTTTGTTTTGCTTTACTACTACTCAGAACTTGTTCTGCTTGTGGATGTTTGAGATTTTCTGTATAGACGCTGGACGTTGACTTTGGAGTGAGCTTTGCATGTTCATATTTTGCTTCGGGGTTGCTTTCTTTTGCTTTTCATCCTGCCATGGCGTGCCGGTTCTGCTATTTCTTCTTGTATTGCTTCCGTCTTGATGACTGAGAGAGTCTCTTTCACATTTGCCTTCTTGCACGTTGTTTCTATTCTAGCTATGCTACTTTGCTAAGAATACAGTACACTTGACATACACTAGGCTTTATAGATCCCCTCACCCCCTCAAGCAAGCCAACAGCTCCCTAGCCGTCCTTAATAAATAGAAATAACTCGAATTCATCAACCACCATACTAACCCTCCAACCTGGCTCCACGTAGGATGATCCACAAAAATATAGACAGCGCCATAAACAACACGCGCAATAGTATACGACAACGCTGCAGTATTAACCCTCTGCGCGGGGACACTGGCCAACGACGCAAAGAGAACGCAGGTTATCAGCAACGGGGAATTTTTCACTGCGTTAGCATGCACGACTCATTGACAACAGCTGGACTAAAATCTCACCTTATGTGTCCGTAATCATCGGTGCTTAAACCTCCATTCTTACTTCTTGTTTTCTCTAAACTTGAAAACCCCAAGGTCATGCTCTTTCTGAAACTTTGCGCAAAACAAGGAGTGAATGGGTTGGTCAACGGCCTATATCCAGCGTTCTTTTCCTCTATGTATTTAATCTATGTACCATCCAAGTCATGTAGTAATCATAAGCCAAAACGCAAGGTGCAAAGAGACACTTAACGGTACAAGATACCATCAACCATCTCTCCAATCGCCAGACAACTAGTCAAGCCCGGGCTCTCAATCCCTAACAAATTAATAAACCCAGGCAGACCCTCTTCTTCCCGAACAATAAAGTCCTGGAACCCCTTACCCTCATTGACAGCACCGCCCCTCCCCAATTTAGGGCGAATACCGCAGTAATCCAACGCAATAGCATCAAAATCGACACCAGGCAGATAAGCCTTGATCTCCGGCAACGCCTGCTCCAAACGCGCAGCGCTCGGCACCAAATCATCAGGACTATCCACCCACTCAACATCCGGCCCAAAGCGAACGCGCCCGCCCATATCAAGCGTCAGATGCGTACCAAGCCCACCAGTGCCCGGCAAAGTCACCGGATAAACCAAAACGGAAGTCCTAGGCCTGGACGACGCATACGAGAAATACGTGCCCTTAGCATAATGCGGAACAAAATGGCGGTCTTGCGGGAGGAGCATGTTACTGATCTCGCACGCGCCATGGCCAGCACTGTTAATCAGCGTCTCGGCGGTAATGGAAGTAACCGAGCCATCCTCATCCGAGACAGTGGTGATCTTATACCCGCCGCGGCCGCCGTCGATAGCCTCCACGCTTGTCACACGCGTTTTGAACGCAATGTCGCCGCCGCGGTCCTCAAAGTCGCCCTGCAGATAGGTCATCAGGGAGTGGCTGTCCACGATTCCGGATGTCTCGCTCTCGACGATGCCTGCGTCGGCCTTGACGTCTGGTTCGCGCTGCTGCGCTTCCTCGCGTCCTACTAATCGTGTCGGCGCGTCGCCTAGTCCTTGTGCGTGTGCGTGGATTTTCAGGCACGCTTCCCATTGCGTGGGGGTTTGCGCTACGATCCATTTCTTCGTGTTGCGGTGGGGGATGTTGTTCTGCGCGCAGAGGTCGTAGAGGAGGTTGCGACCGCGGATGCAGAGGTTGGTTTTAAGGGAGTTTGCTGGGTAATAGAGGCCTGCATGGATTACCTGGTTGGTGAGGGGTGATTGTTAGTTTGGCTGGGTTGTGGTGATCTGTTGCGAAATGTTGGGGTGGGCTTATCGCATGGGATGCATACCTCGGAGTTGCGACTGCTTGTCTCTGTCCCTGGTGCGTCATGTCGCTCTAGTAGAATGGTTGAGGTGCCTTCCCGAGCTGCGAGCTGTCGTGCGGTCGCGAGGCCGACGATACCTGCGCCAACTACCTTTCATTCAGATTAGCCTTGGGTCTCTCTCTTGGATCTCGAGCGCAATTTACCGCATGAGTGAAGTCCGCATTGATGGATCGGGTGCTGGAAAAGTAGCGAGTGGGAAGCTTATTTTTAAGCTTAAAATTTTGTTGAAGCAGAGCACGTGCGGACATATCGGGAAGGCACAATTGACCAGCAATCTGAGGAAGGAATGATAGATTGGAAGGACCACCCCTACCTCGGGAATGACCTCGGGAGGAATGACGCGATCCCCGAGGCCGAAGCACGCCAAGCCCCGGAGAACTTAGATCGAACTCTAAAGTCTGCGACCAATTGAACTATAAAATATAAAAATATAAAAGTATAAAAGATAATGTCAAGTTTCATCATTGGATATCTATAAATATGCGGAGAGAGAAAAGAAAGGCGGAGTTCAAATGGACTCTACCTAGCCTTTGGCTAAACATGGACAAAGAGGTAAAGGGAAGCTCCTAAAGGCTCGGATATAGACATGAAAGAAAGTGAAGGCAATTGTTTCCAACAAAGACTCGACAAGACGCACTGGAGTTGGTATTTAACTGGCTATATATCCCATCAATCAACTTCACAATCCCATAGTTAGCCCATCTCGAGCCAATCACCCCAACTACCCCCCAAGTTCATACCAAATCAACCATATAAACCCTCACTTCCCATCTTAGCCAAGATGCCCCAACCAGGTATGTTTTCTCGCGCCGATGGCACCATCATCCCGGAGATCGACACGACGGAATACGTCCACTGGGTTACGGTAGATTTCACTAGGTTTGGCGGACGGACCAAGCCCAACAGCGGCGAGCGGATGATGCGTCTTATGGCCGAGCAGTGCCGATCCGGAGTGGCCACTATTACCACTACGCCTCTGCATCACACTCAGCCGTGCTGTCTCTCGTTACCTGTCGTCGGAGACGCCGAGCTCGTACGTGTTCACATCATGTGGCGTGCAGCTGAGATTGCTGATTGGCATTGGGATGAGATTGTGGCCGGTAAGGAGACAGTTGATACTAAGCGTATTCTGGGTGATGCTCCTTGGTGGTCTCGTAATGAAGTGAACGGAGCCTAGTATGAACCTGGGTAGCTGGGACTTATATTTCGACTGATCGATTCTGGAATTAGATTCAATCAAGACACAATGATGTCAAGTCAGTTTTTTATTTTTTTTTAAAACAAAAGATTTAAATTTAAAAAATGCCATAGTGTGACAACAAGTAGGATGTAAGAAGAACAGTTCACTTGGTGCACACAATGCCGTGATACGCAGGCTTAGGCCGGGCCCCGGGGCTATAGAATGATGAGTACTCCGTAAAGATAGAGAAGTTAATTAAATAATCAACAAATCCTTCTGCAAGCATTGCAAAATCCCAGACAAGACATCCGTTCGTAAAATCGAAGTATTTTTTCCCCAGTCTATCATCATTCAACTGACAGATTGCATAGTACTTCATGGATATCCCGACTAATGCTCTATATGCTTTACAAATCAGGTTCTAACCCCCATTCTCCACAAGCCCCAAAGTAACTCGCCCACCAGCACTCTCCCGCACAACCCAACGATCATCCAATGATTCCACCATCTTCTCCTGCTTTGCCCACAACCACAATTACCGAATGAACCAAAATGAGAGCCATTCCTAATACAAAACCTGTCCCCCGCACCAGAATCATCGTGGTGAGAGAGAACGCCGTCACGGCCGTGACCGAACTAGTCAATTTAACCAATTGTTCGTTGTATGCCGTCTGACAGATGCGGGCGAGCAGGGCCTGGAGGGCCAACGCCGGACTTTTCCCTCGTAACCAGAATGTCCCGGAACATGCCCACATGGGTCGGATGGGCGTTTTTGAGGGTAAGAGCGGGAGTGTGAGCGAAAGGATCACGCCAGCATCGAAGGTATAGTTGAGACCGGAAATGAGGAAGGTGGGGAAGCTGACGAGGATGGCTGTGAAGAAGGGGATTGGGTCATCTCCGAGTCCTGGGGTACACGCTGGGATGCCGTAGATTACCCATTGGGATCGAGGGGTCTAGAGTGAGGATACCCCAGTGGTTGGTGGAGCTCGTGTTGCCTGGCGAGGATACGCCTAGTTGCAGGAGGGAGGATTCGGTGTTGTAGCTGAGCTATCGGTGTGGTGGTCCCAGGTAGTCTTGAGCTCGAGGTTATCGGATGTGCTGTTCATTCTGACGATGGGAGTTTCCATGGCGAGATTGGTCCGCCAGGCGGATATGCGGAGGGCTCCGACGTGGGTGGGATCCGTTAGAGAGTATCGTCCAGAGGCCGTCGGTTCGGATCGTCTGCAAAGCTCGGGTGTGGGTTAATGTGCCCACCATTGCGGCGGTGGAAACCAAGTCGAGAAAATGAATAGGGCCGAGGTCCCGAGGAAGCCGTAGAGCTGGATCAGAGGGTCTTTGTCGAGGACCGTCCAGTTTGAGCGGCTGTTGGGGACACACAAGCTGGTCTCACCCACCGTGTTTTCGTCTTTCAAGTATATTGAAGTTGGGTAATTTGCAGGTAATGTTAATGTAGGGTTGAGAGTTGGAGTCGATTCAAAGTGGATAGGCTAATTCCTCCGTGGGGATCTGTCCGGACAGATGCACAGAACTCTGCAGGGTTGTATCCAAACTCAAGTTCGTCAAAGGAAGATTGGCACAGACAACCCGATGATCCATGACCGGTACTGTGCCACGGAGCCGGCGTAGTTTGGTTCTTTACGCCTCCTCCTCGAAAGGAAGGAAGGCTCGAAAGGTGTGCCCAGTATCATGGAACCCCGACAGCCCGGCGAGTGACCAGGTGGCCGCAGGGGGCAACGACCATGCAATGTCGGCGTTATTCATAGTATGGAGGTTACTGACATTGGTGGAGTTGTTATGCTGGGAGAAGGTCTCACTGCCAAAATGAAACAGGAAGTTGGTGGACAGGAACTGGGATGCTGCTGTCACCCAGACCTCGGTGAGCACTAGCACATAAATTAAGTGCGACAGATGAGGCCGTGGTGCGCTGAGATGTTGGCAAGGAAATCCAGTGACGATGGGAGCCCAGTTGATGCGAGAGGAGTATCTCGCGAAGTGGTTGACATAGGAGGAATCTGTGCTTCAGCACCGGTGAAACCATTTCCTGTTCCGGGGATCATTGATGATGCCACCCGCAATTACTGGCGACTGTTGATTTGGCACTTTCGATGGACCGGCTGTTACATCGGCTTGATAATGGCCTTTGGCATGTCGGCTCAAGACATCGCTGGATGCTCATCAAATTTGGAGAATCGAACGTGATATTTTTAATATAGATACAGTTCGCGTGCGCTGGAGGGGAAGATGTATCAGTCAGCCTGTCCGGGGGTTCCAAGGTTGATTCGACTGAATTGGGAAAGTTGATACCTTGTAAAATTGGCATAAATAGAGCCTTGAAACGCAAAGCATCACCCGTCGGCTAATGTTTATTTAATTGATTGCTCTCTTCGACGATTTGAAAATCCAGGTCCACCGTAATCTGCCCTACCTCGGCATGATCCCTCCTGACTAGGCCCATCTCGACTTGCACGCATGTTGTCAACAAGGTCTCGTCCCCGTCAAGTGGCCTTTGTCTACGAGCAAATGACTTTTTATTCGTTGCTTCTTGTTTCTTTGACCCAGTATTCGCCGAGCTGGTGCCAAACACGCGAGATATAGCGAAGCGGGCCAGTGGATGCAATGTTGGAAGGCAGGCGCATAAGATGCCGATGGAGGGCTCAATGATGGACCAGGTGAAGACGTTGCCGGTGACCCAGGTGTAGTCATGAGATTCGAGGAAGGTTATGTAGTAAATCCGGACGAAGCTTATAATGCAGACACTAGGAAATATGAGCTTGAGCCAAAACACTTGTACTTGGGCTTGGGGGTGACATACATTCCTCCAAACAGGAAGGTGCCGATTACTAAGAGTTTCTGTGTCCTTGGCATTTGCAGCTTCCACACAATGGGGATCGGAACCAACAAGATGGCCACATCGGTGGCTACATTCACCGCTGCTAGGCTGATATATAAATTGTAGAGGTCGAAGACACATTTTCCTGCACTGGGTTCTGTAAATTGTGTCCAGTAGTATGAAACTGGTCTGCAGCAACACAGAAAGGCGATCGTGCCAGCGATAAAATATCCAATCGACAGAAACTCGCAGAACCGGAGTGACCATGTCGGGCCGAAGATACGGCGATAGAAGAGGAGGATAGATAATTTAACGAGAGGATTGCTGAGCAGGTAGACCAGAATGAAGCCGAAAAGGATGTGCATCAACTCCCTGACTTCGACTAGAGGGACGCTCCATATGTGCCTCCCGATACCGGGATTTTTACTTGCTGTTAGAAAGTCAGAATTGAGATCGCTTTGTGCCGCCCAAGGATGTACACATACCAATAGTGGTCAATGTGAAGCCTGCGGTCACAGACAGCTGTATTTATCTATCAGAAACACAACCTATTGTCGACGAATTTCTTCTCTTTTCTTTGACAACGTACCAGGGCAAGCAAGATAAACCAATCATCTGGAGTTATTCGCAGACCTTGCACTCGAAATTTTGAAAGGAACCGAAGCACGACACCTACCACCGCAAGGACAAAGGCTGCGATTGTAGGAGCAATGTTCAGTGGTTTATAATTGGCGGATAAATCCGTCCCTGGGGGAGGCGCAAACTGCGACATGTAGATAGAGAATTAGAGAAAGGCGATGAAAATAAGGTAAATACAGGAGGACCTAGCTTTAAATCTAATCCCAAACCAAGACTCTCATACGGAGTACTTACAACATACATACTTGCGTACGGAGTACTTGAAATCTCTTCGCACGCTTTGATCTGCATGATCAAGAAACGCCCCCAATACCGCCACAATATCATTTGGGCCTCCACTTCCCGTCTTGGATGAAACCCATCAAATGATTCGGCTTGTGATGTAGCTTCTAATCCTCACGGAGAAGGGTTCGGGTCTAATTCAAACCCCGGTCAACGCTAACATGTACTATCTCAACGCTAAAGGCAATTATGGAGCCAACCCCTGAGGTCGGTCATCGGACCAGGAAGTCCACCACTTTTTTGTTTTTGCAGGAAAAGAAACTGACAGGGCAAAACGTGAACCTCTACTAGTGAACTCTCTCCGTTTAACCTTTTATCAAATGACCCAGAAATGAATCCTTTTCCACAATCTATCCGACAGAGAACAAAATGAAAGATTTGCAGATATGCCTACGGAGTACGGAGTACTCCGTATTCCGTATTTGGTCTCAAATTCGGATTCGGGAATGATCGTACTTGCCACGAAGAAATAGAGATCTTCGTTCGCGTCAGACAGCAGCTGAACGATGAGCATAAGCATCCAGTCACTCCAATTGGAACTCATGCCCAGGCGTCTCAGGCTGCGTACTCGGTATATATTCTGTAGGATTATGGGGTCCATTATCAACCTTGGAAGTGTTCGCGACCGTTTTTGGCGGGTCATGGGCCCCATTACGGAGTATTAGGTCCACGGTCCAGCTTGGTAGAATACGGAGTACTCCAAACGAATCGCACGATTCTGGTTCTACCGCAACCAGTTTCTATGACTTCGGCCCCCACACCTGCGTTTTTTCCTACGCTAACCCACCTTTTTCAACTTTTAACTATGGTTCTAAGAACGCCTCTATAGCCTAGAATAATAAGCCTTTCGAGCCAACGGTAAATCGCCTCGGTCGCTCTCTAATTATTCTATCGGACGGTTAAATACGCTTACTTCTACGTATTAATTGTGCCAAGCCCGCCACCACTTACTAGGTTCAGGTGGGCCCCAGCGGATAACAAATTCTTACCGGATCACAAATTGCAAAACAAAGTAGCCTCGATATGGCAACTCCATGCAAAAGATACCTACACGCAATAAATTCGTAACTGCAATTTTCTTAACCCTTGAACTAGATAGAGAGGAAAAAAAGACGTTTAAAGAGTTTAATTGAAGCCTTAATCCCTTCGTATCAATCTAAGTAAAATTTACTACGGAGTACTCCCTAAATGTGCTTAGAATAAGGAAATAGTGAAGCTTTTCCATATAAAACTCAAAAATAGTTATATTGCTTTTTTATGACACCTTCATATGACATTTTTCAAACTAATTTCACCACTAGATAGATAAAAACTGACCCAAATTTCGGAGTAATAGATCTACATCCACTTATATTGCCGAAGCTAGTCTGAGAAGTGTACGGAGTAGTTACGATAATACTCCGTACTGCGAGTAGGTATCTATTTGTATGGAGTCATTATGTTGTATTTGAAAGATACTCAATTTTGCAATTTGCGGTTCTGTAGATGGTGGTGGGCTTGGCGCGATTATTACGCGCAATCTTTTTATTCTTTACAACATAATCTAAAATTCGTCAGTGAAGTGGTTTAACCGCCTCAGATAAGACGGAGTACCCTCCTCCGAATTTCAAAATCCTTAGTACCATAAAACCAAGTGGAGTACTCCGTACGGAGTACTTTGAAACGAGATCTTTGTCCCTCGCACAAAAGTATTGTGCGGCACCCCTATTATGGGGCCCGCTATACTTGGTGTAACGAGCGGTACTCTTTCTATCATATTTCACTACTCCGTACTTCGTACCGAGTCGGCCAACGAACTAGGCTTCTCTAGAACCCTAGAAGACCCCGACCCAGCCCAAATTTGGGTTCTGTTGTATGTACCTAGGTAGGTCGGTTTTGGGGCCAAACCTTATAGCCAAGCTTGTTTTTTGGGTTAGACTAGATAACCTAACCCAACCCCCAGTCTAAAGAGTGACGGAGTCGGCATACAACATAGAATCGTTATCGTTATATGTACGATCTAGGGCTGAGGGGAATATCTATAAATGATCTAAACCCCAAAAAAAGGGTTTCCTATAACAATTGGTCTATACATCAAGAACATTATATGTGACTCCTCTACTACTACTTAATCGCCGAATTAACAGGAACTAACCCATTCATCTAGTATTTTCTTTACAGTTCCCAATCTGGGAAAGATACTACAAATCCATAAAAAGGGTCTTATTCTATCTATAAACATGTACTCCATAAAGTATTAGGCCAACAAGTGCCCTTAGAAAAGACTGGCCTTAGTCTTGTCAGCTGTTGACTCCATGTCGCTGATCTTTAAGGGCTGTGACGCAGCTCTGCTCATTGATCACATTGGAAAAAAGAGACTGATGCTCTCCAGTGCCGCTGGAAGCTGCCTCTACCTTGCACTTGTTGCTGTTGGACTGCAATATGGTGGACCCGACAACAAAAACATGTCTTTACTACATCACCTGCGGCACGTCGCTCACATCAATCCCGTCTCCCTATCCGGCATAGATCAACCCCGGCCTATACGCAATATTGGTACCCTGCTACGACAGCCCGGGCGAGAACTACGCTAATGAGGACGCACGAAGTTGCTTTTTTTGCTTGTAAAACCAATACTGATTATCATAAGTCATCAATCAACAGTACATAGGTCCTAGCTTCTTCTGTAATTGATTAGTACAAGTTTGAAAGAATACCAGATTTATTACCAGTGGCGTGCATGCATTAGCGTAGTTCTCGCCCTGTCGTAGCAGGGTACTTTATTTGCAACCACTACGAATTGGTTGTTCGCCTACGTCATCGTTATTGCTACCCCCAACAGCCATCGCAAGAATCCAGTGGAAATATTGTTTGCATTTTGCTAAATTCAACTTCTATTTCCTACCAATGTCTGGTAGTTTTATATTGAGACCGCGAACCTGTCCTTTGAGCAGATTGACGGACTCTTTGAAATCAAACACGAGGCTGGGAATGTATAGTTAGCTAGACGGAGGCAACCCCAATAGCCCACACGGAGGTTCTTTCCGATTTAGCACACGCTGGGAAGGAAGATCTTATCAGTGAGCACTGTAAGATTGTGGCTTGAGTGGGACTTTACAGGTTGTATGTTGTATAGATGAACAACTGTCCGCGGGTATATTTCCGGAGCCATGTGTTCAATAGTATCCGTAAACTTTGTCGGGTATAGAGAAAGCACTTTTGTCTATGAAACCTCAGAGTGTCTCAGATATCATCGGAGATTCTAGCTAACAAATTCTTAATGCTGTTTGCCAATCTGAACTACCTCACATAACTCCGCCAGTGTCTCTTTCAAGCACTGGGGAAAAGATGGGTTTTGATTCTTAGAACGAGGCTAGACTCCAAATGCAGGGCCTTTTCCACCTAGAGCTGTTTATGTATTTCAATAGACATCAATGCGTCTTCTACTCCGTAGATCTTGTTTGTATGCACATGTCTCACGTCCACGGGTCACACCCGTGACATGTCACCACTTGGTTATCCACAACACGCTTACACAAATCCAATAATCCACATGTGCAGTCACTAAATTCAAAAAACTTCTTTCAGCTTGACTGGTTGCTTCCATATCCACATATTCCTCCAAGAGCTCCACCTCCTCGGGCTCCAAGAGATAAAGTCTCTTCCGCCATACATCGCAAATGTTCTCATCTTGACAAAAAGCACTTCTGAAGAATCGCCGATCGATCTTCTTCCAATATATCGCATCAAAAGCAAAATTGTTCCTTGCAGCGTACACGACCCAAAAGTCTCCGCTCTGCTAACTATCCAACATGCGACCAGATAGCCGCTAGTCTTCTACCAGCCGTTTGTTCTAGATAGCCTCGTCTTCGTATTTCCGCATTACCTTAAGAAAGATCCGAAGCGATCTCTCATACTCTATATACCAGTTATTAAGACCCCTAGCCTAATCTTTCGGCTTTTAGAGAAGAAGCCACTAAGGCGGCGCGTAGGCGAATTCGTCTAGGGCGCTATAGAAAGCTCCTAATCTGCCACTCCCACGATTCTTTCCGCTTTATCGACTAGGAAATTTTTCTAGTCGGAAATCGTTATACTTAACTAGAAATAGGCCGTTATCGTAGAAGATCTATTGCTTTCTCTATTCCTAGTCTCGAGCAGGTTTCCGGAAGAGAAATCTAGCTATAAATTTACGCCGGAAGTCATCCGTTAAGATATTTGCCTCGTTCCTTTGATTTCGGAGGTATAAGATATGTAGCTCTGCCAGGGCTATAAAATACGACGATGCTTTGTCGTATGTGGTAGTTAGTATCTTCAATCGGGGTAGCGTTCCCAGTTGCACTATTTTGTTCATAGAATAAGATAGAGGCCTATATAATACTTCCTACGTACAATTATCATTCTTGTGAAGGGATCCTATCTGGGTCAAAGAAAATGTAGATAGCGAAAGGACGATATTAGCTAGTTTTCCATAGAGAGCTTCTAGCCTGACCGGCTCGAGATCTAGATAAAGTACTAGGCGTTATCCTGCCTGGCCTCCTGGCGTATCGAGAAGATCACCTATACTTTCTTTATGGGGGATATAGTCTATGAATGATAAAAGGAGTCAGTTCCTAGGGAGACTCTTTTGTCTCCTAGCGGAAGATGGAAGGCACTGGAATGGGGATTTTATCTAAAGTTTTGGTTTTGTCCAAGAGAAATTGTATGATAGAGACCTTATTACGGACTTTTTCTTCGGGAAACATGATCGCGCTAGGCAGTGGAAACCGTTTAATAGTGGCGCAATTATTGGTGAACGTCATCTTGAAGCAGGTATTGAAACCGCCTGTGGCGAGGAAATCAAACTTGGCACATTCTAGATCGCTGAATTCTTCAGAAAGAATGACTCTAATGTCATTGTAGAGGTTCCCATCAGTGCGTAGAAGTTCGGGCCAGTCCTCCCAGATCTGGGAGCTTACTGCCTAGGCAACATCGTCGTAGGACTTGTGTGTGCTCATTTTGGGAAGACTGAATGAAGAGACAACTGGGAAAACCTAGAGAGTTATCTGGACTTTTGGCTGCAAAGAGTTGTAGGTGATTGGAAGAAAAGGGGAACCCTGCTGAATAAGGGGCTCCTCGACCTTTGTTATGGGGTGGGAGGCCATTTCTAGCGACAAAGGTGGTCATTTTTGTCACTTCCACTGGTCACATTCAAGGAATCATTTTCCTTTCCATGTGCCCAACTTGCTTGATATCAAGTGAATCTTCCAAGTGTGAATATGTCAAGAAGCGGTGAGATGTGCCATCTCTACAGGGTTCAGGTGAGACTATAACCCTTTAAGACTTGCAAACAGGCTATGTAATCTAGAGTGGTAATTTAAGTACGGAGTATGTTCCTCACATTCAAGAGTAAAATAAGCCGATAAAAAAAAAAACTTAACAATCGTCCTATATGTAGAAGTGTAATCCCTAAAATAGTGCCCCCTCTGCGGCGTTAGCCCACAAGGGCAACGCAGAGGGAATGGGGTCCTCTGCTGGCCCCCCCAGAAAAATTCACCTATGCTCTCCGGTCGACCCTCCGCGTCATCAAGAGGAAGTGAATAATCCAGACGTTGTCTGGATGATAACTAAGTTATCTGAATCTTTGGTACCTTACCCATCCCAGGGTGTTTCTTTTTTTTTAGGTTCTTTTTTTTTAAAAAAAAAGAGTGGCCAAATGTTTGTGTTGGCTTTCGCACGTTTCCATCTCAGTTGGAGTGGAAATTTGAAACCAGGCCTTTATTTTGCAAACGCCTTTTCTAAGAGCCCTATGTCTCTCCTTTCAGACTCAGTACAAGATCTTTATTATATCTGAATACTATAAGAAGTACATTAGGGAATGCCGACCAACTCTCCATTCCTCTCTTCTCAAGTCTGGGGGAATGGCACAGACATGCCGCTGCTTTCTCGGCGAGGAATCGCAGCCGAAAGCTGCTCGTCCGAGACATGGGAAGCTAATTTAGAAGAATGCTCTCAGTGAGCTGCAGTCTACTCTCTCGGCATATCCTTTCTCTAGCCCTATTCGAAGCTACTCGGGCCAGCTACTCGGGCCAGCTACACATTCGATTAAACAACAATATTAACATAAACAGATGTCTCCGATCACATCTCACTTTGGGGCCTACTTCAACTATGCGCAAACATCCGACCAATCCGCATCTTCCCAGGAACAAAATGCCCTCTCTTAACGGAAACCGACGGCATCGACTGGGTACTCGTACGCGAGAACTCGGAAGGCGAGTACGCAGGCCAAGGAGGACAGCAGCCTTATTCACGCGCGTCGGCATCGAGCGGATCATGCGCTTCGCGTTTCAGACAGCGCGGTCTCGGCCGCGTAAGCTCCTGGCCATTATCACGAAGAGCAATTCCATGTGCAACTGGATGGTGTTGTGGGATGAAGTTGCCGCATTGTGGCCAAGGACTTCCCCGATGTCAGCTGGGATAAGATACCTGTTGATGCGATGATTGTTCGGATGGTGGCGAAGCTGGAGTCGATTGATATGATCGTCGGGACGAACTTGCATGTGGATATTTTGTCGGATCTTGCTGCTGTGTTGGCCGGGTCGATTGGTGTTGCGCCTTCAAGTAATTTGGATCCCACGCGCAAGAGTCCGTTGATTTTTGAGCCTGTTCGTGGTAGTGCTTTTGATGGCAGTTGATGGGTTGTGTGAAACGGGTTTGTGTCAAGGGCATTTTGACTCCTGGTCTAGGGGGGACATCTGATACTCAAGGGGTTGTGGATGCTATTTTTTGGAAGTTGAGAAGTTGGTTAGAAGGTCTGAGACAATTCATTGTCTTTTGTTCTTCGTTCCTTCTTTCCTTCTATTCTTTGTTTCTTTGTCTTTCTTTCTCGTCTCATCTCATCTGAAATAACACATCTGATAAACTAATCAGTTGACCACTAAATATCAATGGACACAAAATAGAAATGATTACTGTAGAAACTGACCTATAGAATACACTTTCCTTTTGACCAATGAGCAATATGTTCTTGAAAATAGTCCAGAAGATCACCTACCTGCTAGTTGTATGAATATCCATTAAGAGACCCTCAAAGCCATCTCGCACAAGACGGAACAGATCAGGAGGCCATGGACCAAGAAGCCTGAAAATGCCATTATAGCAATATGACACCTGATTCCCTCATTTAAAAGAAGTAGAAACAAGATCAGTAAACTCCTGTCTTAGAGTCCAACATTTAAACAGCCCTAGCACCCAAAATCAGGACATCAGAGTCACTCAAAAAGCACCCAAACAAGCCAAAATCCACTGGGCCAACTCGAAACCATCTACAAACACACTCAACCCATCCATTTATCATCAAAAGAAACAAGGTCAGTCCCTCCAGCCACAACCCAACCTAGCCAAACCAAACCAACAATCTCCAAGGAATGTTCTACCAAAACGGAAGATTAATCCAAGAACCCGAATCCAACCCTCGAAGAACAAACTGGGTGAACATATTCTTCAACGCACGCGACTGCAGATGCGACGACCTCGGCATCATGCGTACAGTCATTACCTGTATCCGCACAAGAGTCGTCAGCATCACTGGCCATGCCATGCACCACGACGTCCCGTTCTGCATCTCGATCCAGGTGCCCGGAGAACATGATGATAAGGAGTCGATTCTTGCTGCTGCGGAGTTGTCGGCAGAATATCTTCGAGCGGAGGTTGCTAGGGGGTCGGTTCATATTAATCGATCTTTGCTTTTTCGGAGAAGATGAGCTTTTGGGATATGGTTCCTTGGGGAAAGGGGGGTTCTGATCTCGGACTCTGTGGCTCTATTTTCTGACGCCTGGAGTGGTTATTGCATAGAATGGGGATTGGGGTGTCTTTGTTTTTTCTCTACCTTGTCAACAGTATCTATGCTGTAGAAGCTCGATTAGTTTATAACGAGTACAGGCAATCCTGGAGAGTGATGATGTTGCTAGCTATAGTGAGATGAAAGCAAGAAGTACCATTGGTCTCAGACTCTGAGACGGTATGTTACGATAGCGTTTTGCATGCTGTTATGCCGTGCTGCTAGTCGAAATAGTCGATTATGTGCATATGTAGTATCTTCAAGCTCAACTGAGAAAGATCTATGGTCATAACAGAGTAGGCAGAAGTAATATCCAAATTCACCTCAAGTCATCGACTAGGCAGACCTCGTGCTACTGGGGAATCCCCCAAAGCCTCAATAGACACAGAAGCACAAAGACGACCTGGAAATAGGTGAAAGCCTTGAGAAATAGCATTGTACCGTACTTCCTTTGTTCTTACCTTTGCAGGCTCCCGAGCCGACTATAAACAATAGAAGCAACTACCAAACACAGAGTAAATATAACCAGAGCCCATATAATCCCAGAACCGAACTCGAAACCCACCTCCTTCCCATCTTCATCCTTCCCCTCCCAATCACCACACCACAAACAACCAAACCCACAAGGTAAGCAAGCAACCCCCCATCCCCACAACCCAAAACATCACCATCCTCAACTCCAACCCCGGAAAGATGCAGAGCATGTTCTACTTCGACGGGGAGCTAATCCCCGAGCCCGAGTACGACCCCCGCCAAGTCAGCAACTGGGTAAACGTCTTCATCAAGGCGCGGGACTCGGACTCCGACGACGAGACCCTCATGCGCACCGTCGCAGCTTACATTCGAACCAGCACAGCCTCCATCTCCGTCCACGCTAAACATCATGACTACCCCCTGTGCGTCTCTATCAAGGTGCCTGGAGATTACCATTCCAACAAGGCGTCTATTCTCGCGGCCGCGGAATTGCAGGCTGACTACTATTGCCAGGAGATTCGGAGTGGGAGAGTGCGGATTAACCGCGCTTTGCTTTTCCGGCGGGGGGTGCAGGATCGGGGTTGATGATGGTGTTGGTGCTGGTTTTGAGGGAGGAGGGTTGATGGCATGGCCCCAATGGGGGAATTTTATGATACATGAAGAGCGTTTGAGAGAAATACACATACCCCCCCCCCCTGCGTGAATGAAATGCATAACTCTGGTTTGTCTCTCTGTATCATTCAAGTTGAGTGTTTGCTAGATTGTAGTTTGTTTTGTGTTTTGAATCAGTGGTGAGTATGTACCTAGCTAGTACGGTCTTGGAAGCTTGGGAGTTGCTATCGAACAGAGTATCGAAGTCAGCACCCTCGATTAAATCAACTATGTTCAAGTCAGAATTCGATATCCCCTTAAGCTGTGCAGGATTCGTGTTCAGTAAATTCATCTGCAGTGAAGAGGGTGTACCGGCGAGGAAGCCCTGGTCGTTCGTTTCTGACGGATGCATCGACGCCGAAGGAACCACAGTGAGATCATGTCCCCTATGAATATTCTCCATGTGTTATTCTGCTGCTCAGGCTCGGACGGTTCCCGTGGATAAGCCATGCCCTTCCAGCAAGTGCGACAAACGAGCAAGTCTCCGTCTGTTCTCCTCGCACGCAGTCAAAGATTCCACAAGAATCAGACTTCCCTCCGATCCTCTCGTCACATATGCTTGCGAGTTTGCATTCTGACTGTTGGGTTTTCGTAGCCAGCACTTAAAGCGATATGTGGCAGTGTTTGACTGTCTCCCATTGAGTGGACATCAAACGTAGGAATCCTGAAAATTCTTCAATTTCCCTATCAGGTAGTTAGTTCATAGTAGGCAATTGAAGATCACACACAGTCAACAGAAACAGATCACGTACTGAAGCCCCTTCGTCAACACACATTGGTTAAGTTGACAAGCAAAAGCCTAAACCAACCTAGAAATCCACAATAAACCAGGCTAGATTAATGTCTGTGGCTTTCAACTTGCAACCTGGGTGCCGAAAGGATAGCCCGAGCATCCCCGGTGCAATTTGCAGTCCCGAGCAGAATTCTGCAGTCGATAGATTCAGCAACAGTGAGACAGAACTGTAAAGAAAGGAACAAATCAAACGCAGTACCTGCCATCGTAGATCCCACCCTCTGTTCAAAAAACCGCCGGTTTTCTTGGTAGATCGATGGAAAGGCAGTTCGACCACCTATGTGCATCTGTCACGAGGAACAACACCGAACTATGACGAACGGATTGAACCACAACCGATTAATGGAAGAGCTCTAATAAGAAACTTGATGAAGCAAAACAGGCCACGGCCATCCTATTGATTGTCTAGTGCTGCTCTCTCGAACCCGAGAACAAGCATAAGGACGACCGGATTTTTCCGTGAGGAATTTATAAATCTATCCGCAGAAAAGGAGAGCTCAAAAACCCCTCCCAGCCGAGTGTTTTAAAAAAAAAAAAAACCGAAGATAGCGAAAAGGTTGACAGTCAAAGGAACCACACCCAGCGCCTAGAAAAAAAGACTTTTACCAATGCCAACCTAGAGACACTCAAGATAGCCCAGTAGTGGGAGGCAAAAGGAAATAGGCCGTACTAGGGAAACCGGAAAAGAGAATAAAAAAAAAATTCCGAATGTCATACCGCATTCAACTAAACACCAGGAAGGTGACTGCCTAAGAACAAACTTTTCGAACCGAGGGATATCAGGATCAGAGATAGGGAGATGTAGGGGTAGAAAGGGTAAAAGATGGGAACAAATAATGATAAGAGAAAGGAAAAGTCGTCAAAAACGTGCGTCCAAGATTTCCGAGAAGACAAAGAGTGAACACATCAATTAAGACTTGTTCTCCTCAACAGGGGCCTCCTTGGCGGCTTCCTGGGGCTTGGGTTCGGTGGTCTCACCATCACCCTTGTTCTTCATGTACTCATCGTAGACGTTAAGGGCCTCATCAACCTTGCCGCGGAGAGCCTCCTCATCATCGAGCCTGAAAGAACGTTAGCAAATCATGTCACAAATAATACGAAAACAAATCGGGGTGCAACTTACAGGCCAAGCAGCTCAGCGTTATCCATCTCAAGAAGCATACCAGTGATCTTGCCAGCAAGCTCGGGTTGCTGAGCCTGGATCTTGGGGTAAAGGGCCTCGCCGAGCATCTGCTTCTGCTGAGCGGGGGGAGCAGCGAGGAGAGCCTGGTTGGCAGAGGCGGGCTCGCCACCAGCGGGCTGACCGCCAGGGGCGGCCTGGCCGCGACCACCACCACGACCCATCTGAGGACCACCACGGCCGAAACCGGGACCACCACGCATGTTCATGGGCATACCGGGAACACCACGGCCACCGCCGCCACGTCCGAAAGCCTGGGGCATGGGGTAACCCATGCCGTTAGGAATGCCACCAGGAGCCTGCATGCCCATGGGCATACCCTGGAAGTTGGGGGGAAGCTGCTGGTTGGGGGGCATGCCACGGCCACCCTGCTGGGGGAAGGGACCGGGGTACTGGGGACGTCCGGCGGGCATGTTAGGCATGGGCATACCGCCCTGGGGGGCGAAAGGCATACCACCACGCTGTCCAGGGGGCATGAAGCCCTGCTGGCCAGCACCGTAGAAGACGGCGGGCTGCATGAACTAGTAAAAAGTTAGTGATTGAGAAGATACTGATCGTGAACATTGTAACTTACAGGCTGGGGCATACCGGCAGCGGCAGCGGCCTGCTGCTGACGGATGGTGTTGCGAGCCTGGATGCTGGCCTCAAGCTGGCTGCGGCGGACATCCTTGCGCTGAGCGAGAGCAACGTAGAGGGGCTTGGCGTTGACCATACGCTGGTTCATCTCGGTGACGGCCTTGGAGGCCTCATCGGGGCTGCTGAAGCAGACGAAACCGAAGCCCTTGCTCTTACCGAAGGCCTTCTTCTCAGTCTTCTTCTCCTCGGATTCCTCGCCCTCCTCGGTCTTCTTCTCCTCGGTGGCCTCCTCAGTCTTGACCTCGGCGGTCTCCTCGGTCTTCACCTCCTTCTCCTCGGAGTCCTTGGTCTCCTTGTCGGCCTCCTTCTCCTGGGCCTCGGGGGAGGGGGAGCGCTCAGCGGCATCACGCATAACCTTGGCGGAAGTGATGGTACCGTAAGGAGTGAAGAGATCACGGAGCTTCTCATCATCAATGTCGTCGGTCAAGTTCTTGACGTAGAGGTTGACACCCTGGTACTTGGAGGCCTTCTCCATGCGGGCAGCCTCGTACTGCTTGCGCAGCTCCTCCTCACGCTCGTGCTTCTTCTGGGCACGGCCAACGTAAAGCTTCTGGGTCTTGACGTCCTTCTCGTTCATCTCAGCCACGGCGGCCTCGGCGCTCTCGTGGTTGGCGTAGTTAACGAAACCGAAACCGCGGCTCTTGCCATCCTGGTCGTGGCTGAGAGTGGCGGAGGTGATCTCACCGAAGGCCTCGAACATGACGCGGAACTCGTCGTCAGTGATCTCGAGATCGATGTTCTTGATGTAGATGTTGGTGAAGTTGGCCTTCATCTCCTCGAACTTGCTCTGGCGGTCCTTCTTGGAGATGTGGTGACCGACGAAGACCTTCTTGTCGTTCAGCAGCATACCGTTGACGTGCTTGATGGCGTTGTTGGCAGCTTCGGCGGTCTCGTAGTGGACGAAACCGTAACCCTTGGAGTTGGCGAACTCATCCTGGGCGACCTTGCAGCTGAGAATGTTACCGAAGGCAGCGAAGGTGTCGTGAAGAGCCTTGTTGTCAATGGCGTTGTCGAGGTTCTTGATGAACACGTTGCCCTGGCCAGTCTTGCGCAGAGCGGGGTCACGCTGGGACCACATGATACGGCAAGGCTTACCCTTGATGAGAGTGTAGTTGAGGTCCTCAAGAGCACGCTCGCCGTCAGCGGTGTTGTTGTAGTTGACGTAGGCGTAGCCCAGGGAGCGGCGGGTGACGGCATCACGGCAGACACGGATAGAGGCGACCTGACCGATGGAAGAGAAGAGCTCGTAGAGCATAGCCTCAGTCACGGAGGGGTCAAGCTCACCGACGTAGAGGGAAGCCGAGTGGGGCTGGTTGTTGGCGGCATCACCGGCGGCCTCGGAAGTGGCCTCGACGGGAGTGCCATTGGCCTCAGGGGCAGCGGCGACAACGTTGTCGGTGACGGGAGCGGTGGCGGGGGCTTCAGCAGACATAATGGCGACTGTTTTCACTGAGAAAAGAAAAGTTTTAGCATGTGCATGCCGAGCCTGTCGCAGAGAGGGGGAGGGGGAATCAAGGAAGCATATGAAATAAGGTTACACGGCAGTTGATGCAGTCTCTTTGGCAAGCAACCAAGGGGGGAATGAGAAAAACGAGGGGTGAATCAATGAAAAAGGGAGGGGTGCCATACAGCAAAGTATCCACGAAACAAAGAGTTCAGAGAAATTTCACTTGAGCAGAGAGCACTGGTAGCGGGTTAGCGGGGAGGGGGGGAATCGAAGTGTATTGCATGCGCAAGAGAGAGAGAAGAAGCAAAGATGACTCAGGTTTCAATAGAGAGTCAAAGGGAAGACACAAAGTAAAATGACTAACCAGGTGAAAATGAAGACGATGGAGGCGTTGAAAGAAAATCTTCCACACAACACACCGCACAATCGGGGATGAGATAAGATAACTGGAAAAAGTCTTTTTCTGGGTTTTTCGTGTTTTTTTGAGATTTTGTATCTTTCGATTAAGGATTCGAAAAGAAAAGGAAGACTTTTCCCTAAAGAAAGAGAGAACAGAGATTGAGGGGGAGGTTGTAAGGGAAGAAAAAAAAGTTGAGCCGTTCAAAAGCAATTGGTTCTGGAAAACTCAGAGGCTGCACGAGATGGGGACACTAATCCTATTTGGGATGGGGTTGCCGCTTTAAGGGCTTATTAAGTATAACCTCGGATGGAGAAACCTTGGAAGTACAGATTGCGTTCAGAATGAGATGGATCTCAAAAGAATATATCCCCATGCTATGCATACTAAAAATTAATCATAAGCACGCTGTCTACCGGAAATGTACATGTAACCTCCTTCTTCAACTCAAATCAAACCCAGCTCCCGAACTCACTGCATACAGAAGCTTGCTCTTCAATGTCTCTGCATCAGAGTATCGTGGTAGCTTAAGAAGGTTCACACAAGTACTGGTACTCGGCAAACGTTCCTGGTCCTCACTGGAGTCTCGAATGCTAAAATTGGGACGAAGGTGGCTAAATCCCAGCAATGGAGCGCGAGGGGTAGACGTCACGAACCGGATGACCTTTTGCCGCTCTTCGTTGGTCAATTCGTGCATAACCTGCCAGAAAAGTGCAATAGTCGGGTGTTCTAAATTGTCATCACCAATCACATACACGCCTCCGTAGAGAGTGTTCCGCCGCAGGTCCTCCACATCAATATCAGCCTTGTCTCCGCTCACTAACGTTTGCAACTCGGATTGATTGAACATGGATAGCCAGGCCGGTTGGATGATCTGGCCCAGACCTTGCAAAAAGGCGTTCGTCTGTAGAGCAGGTTGCAACTGTAGACGGTAACGAGCCACGTAAGAAATGTAGACCAATCTGTTCTTGTTTGTCACAGCGGTCTGTGAGCCATTTGGTTTCAACTCAGCGGTGACAGTGCGGTTGGCTCCACTGGGCATCCGAATTATGTTGTTAATGGTGAAGTCGAGACCAAAGTCTTCCACGTTTCCGGGATAGTTCTTCAGTTGTAACTAGTGGAACAAATTGGTCAGCTGCAGGTTCAAAAAACACAATCCCGAGCTTGCCGGGCGCCAC
Source organism: Penicillium italicum (assembly GCA_002116305.1). Taxonomy (NCBI): domain Eukaryota; kingdom Fungi; phylum Ascomycota; class Eurotiomycetes; order Eurotiales; family Aspergillaceae; genus Penicillium; species Penicillium italicum. The sequence continues at coordinate 220,266 of KZ108075.1, read as the reverse complement.
TACTTACCAAACCCTGGTACAATCCCTCGTCAAGGTCCTTCAAATCGTTCAAGTTGGCACGATATGAAGATTCCTTCACCGCAGACCTAGAGCCTCCTGTCAAGGCCCACTTCAAGAGGAAGAATGGTGCGAAGTTGACATCCACCAAGATACCCTCGTAGAGACACTTTCCAATGATCCGGCCGAGAAATTCATATCGTCGAAGAAGACCGCGCACGTCATCCTGCCACTCCGGGCTTGAACTTGTGAGTCCGGCCTCGCTGAGTACCTTTTTAAGTTGGTCAACTGCGATCGGGCTAGGATACAGCAGATGGTGATCATTTTCTGCAAACTTGCTCTCATAGTCATCAGTCTTGAAAGCTTGACTAGTGATACTGGTCAAGAACTCCTTCGTCACACCACCACCATCAATGCCGGCTTCCATTGCGCCGAACTGGTCGATAAAACTGATCTGGATTGGCTCTTTGAGACCGTCGCCCAAGCCATAGTATTGAGAAAATGCATCTTCAAACACACTCTCACGCCGGATGTCGGCGTGGTGTCGGGCCAAGATATCCGCTGCACCCTCAGGGGGCCCATTTATCATAGCATTTTGGGCCACAGACAAGCGCCAAGACTCAGGATCCACGAAGCCCTTCCGGCGACGCTGTTGGTCCCTGAATATAAACTGACGGAAGATCTGCACTCTCGTGGCAAATGGGATGAAGAAAGGCATATTTCGAAGTATCTCTAGCCGTGGCGCAATAGCGGCTAGAGCATTGTTATGAGCTTGCCTTCGTTGACGATCTCGCATAGCCTGAATGTGAATAAGCCGTCGCGCATGGCTATTGCCAACAAGGCGAGAAGGCTCCGGGTATTCATCGTCAAGAAGATCAGGTTCCGACTCTTCATCATCGTCCTGGAATTCATGGCGTTTCTCCTCTTCTGCCACAACGGCTGGGATAAAGCCTTCCATATCGAATCGATCTGTCATCAGCCAATGATCTTGAGGTAGGAATTTGCGACGAGAACTAAAAGCGTGTCAGCTGGAGTACCTAAATCATGGCAAATGAAAAATTTCGACTTACTCTCGCTCATGCAGCATTCGGAGTAAACCTGTAACCAAGCCTTTGAAGTAGTCGAGTGGGATGCCTGTCACACCAGGAAGATCATCGATTTCCTTCTTGGCCTCCACTTCAGTGCGTTCGATTGGTCCAGAATCTTGAGCCGTGTTATTAAAATAACTTCTAAGATCCACGGCGGATGATAAAACAGGTCCTTTCTTTGTCAAGTCGGCAACATTCCAGTAGAGGGTGAAAGCGAGGTTTTTCAGGAAAACGGTCATGTCTTTAATATCACCAAGGGGCAGCGCGCTCTCTTTTGTCCACGAAGGTAGCACATTTAGTGAAGCTGCAAATGGTGAAGCACTCGAGAAGAACTCTTCATCATCCATAACCTTTAAAAGGAAGGTGTAGAGCTCGAAAAACAGGAGGATGATTGTCCACTCCTGCTCTTGTTCCTCTTTGTCCCCATCTTGTGGCAGTTGAAGCAACGGAAGAACCTGTGTCGAGTCCTTGCTGATGGTGTTAAAGATCCGACTAGACTTTGACGCCTGCCAAAAGTATTTGATCGCCGGAATTTTTGCACCGGGTTGGCCAGAAACCAGACCTGCTGAAGGCGCCGAGCCCAGATACAACCACATTCGGATGTCGTCTCCACGCCGAGGGAACACCCTAAGCAAGTTCAGAGCATATGTAGCAAGGATTTTGGCTTCTCTCGAAGCAGTGTATTCATTGTTTGATACATCTGTGTGAGAAAGGTGGGATGCTTTGATGCGAGAGAGTAAGCCCGTAATGCTGCTTTGGTTGACCAAGCTGCTGACTTGATCTGCGATGAACTGATCCAAATAAGGACCCCTGACAGGATCCGAGCCATTCTCATCTGCTTCCAAGCACCTTGTCAGATAGATAGAAGTTGAGTTAAGCAACCCAGAGACCACATTCAGGAATCCGAGGTCGGGTGCTTCCATGTTAGCCTGGCCTGGAAGCGCATATCGGTGAAAGAAGATCAAGTAGGCAAGCAGCCAAAGTCGACCATCGATACCCTCGACATCGTCGGTAGAAAGGCGTTCTTTAGTCAGAGGAATACATGATTCGATTGCAGGCGCCAGTAATTTGTAGTTGATTTGGTGCGCTAATCCATCAAGCTTACCTAGATAAGCGGGCAGTTTTGGAATGGTTAGATACGACATGGCAAGAGCTTCGTAAGCTGTCATTGTTTCCGAGGTTATTGGTCTCAAAAGAGCTAGGACAGCATTCATGACATGCTCCGGTGACAGGGTGCCTTCCGAAAGCACAACGTTCTTTGTCAAGAACGCCATCGTTTGATAGTAGTGTTTGGCAATCGTTGCCATCTTCTTTGGTATCAAGTCAACAAGGAAGACTACCGTCCGAAGGAGGGGCAGTATTGCTGCTTCGTGGGTCGGACTTTTCCTTGCTGAGCTGAGGGCATGGAGAATAGCGATTGCCAGCCGTTTCAACAGCTCGGTCCAGTCATTTTCCGTAGCGATCGTGGGGAGAGTATGGAATGTCTGCTCAAAGACATTACAGAAGTATACCAGACGTAGAACATCTTCTTTCTTTCCAACCAATCCCACAAACTGAACCAGAAACCTGAGCTGGTCCAAACATTGCTCTGCTGTGGGATATGGTGGCGCGGAAAGACGTGCTAGACACTCCAGACGCTCAAGCTCCGTCATTGGGCCCCGGTCATCGTCAAATCCTAGGGCACTGGTAACCCTCTCCCACTCAAAGGTATCCCATTCAGACTTCCAGGCCTTATATGTTGTTTTCCTGCTCTGATGACCCCGCCAAACTCGCTGAACGGTGCGAGATGCGGTCTGTCGATCTCTCTCATGCTGTCTCAAGGCTCGCTCTCGTTGGGCAATGGCGACTGCGCTCTCAGGATTTGCAGCATATGGAGTTTGTCTAGTTGGTGAGTTTCCGGGGAATGCAGCGAAGGGATTAGTCGCTCGGCCACTGAGGTTCACCTGCCGTGGGCGACGAGAATTGCCCGTGAAGGATTGAAACATGGTTGCAGCAGGAGCTGCCTGGTGAAAAGCTGCTCAGCAGGCTAGATATAATGAACAATCTAAATGCAGAGAAGAAAAACAACAAAGGTCCGCATCACCGTTGGGAAGGAAAGGCGAAAGGTGAAGAACTATGACATCGCCGTCGCTGTCGGGTGCCGATACGGGAGAGCATGGCGGGCTTATCGGACTTGAGCACAGACCACACATCCACGAGACTTGTGCTTTCTACTCAATTGCCACTGCCCAGGTGGAACATTCTGGTTTTCAAGCTGACATAGTAAGTAGAGTAGCGAGTGGTATACTTGGACAGCATAGTACCAAATTACATGGAACTACTTATGCAACTTATAAGTAAAAGATAAAAAAAATACGTTATAAAAGGGCCCAAACAGGACTACTTTAACTTTTTTTGGTAATCTGATATTCATGGAATTTATCAAAATAGTACACAAAATTGCTCCTGTCTCGATCCCAAATGGTACATGCCCGCCGATGCATCGGGGTTCTTTTTGTTCCAAATCAAGTTGATGTTGTAGAGACTATAATACATGGGATATATTCAATCAACCAGCGAAGAAAAGCTTGATCAATGAAGTTGTTGAGTGATGCACAGCGAAGGTGGTTGTGGATGGTATGCTAGGCCGCTGGCACAAAGATTAGAGAGTACTCTCAGGTGCTGGGGCTCCTGCGTGCTCACATTCAGTTGAAAGCACATAGACAATCCCCGCTATGCGGTTTCGGTCTTTGGGAATGTCTAGAAAAGGGTCTTGGAGGGCTTGGGCGTCTTGGGCGTTTGGGCCAGCTCTTGGGTCTCAATCTGAACAGTCTGCTTAAGCTGCGGCGTCGACTTGGACTCAATCTTCTTGATCTTCTCGGTGTATGGTTGTGCTAGTCGGGCCTCTTCGGCTTCGGCGGTCTCGGCCCACTTCTCCAAATAGTCATTGCCCTCAAATCCTCTGATCACGGTAATCTTTCGGCCATTTCTCTCGATATCCTGAACGTAGTTCGATGGTGTCTTGCGCATATGTTTTGTGATGAAGGGGGCGAGCTATAACCATGTTAGCAGATCCGACATTTCAGCCACCAGCTATCAATTGGTTTTGAATGCTCACAGTGAATGGCTCCTTCGCCGTCTCGGCGGAGTAATGTCTCCCAGGAATTTCAAGCTTCTCCGCAGGCATATAAACACGGTGCTTTGTCAGATCGGGCCTGTATGTGCCTCTCTTGTCGAAGTGACCCATGGAGCCAGTCCGGTTTCCCTTGTAGTAGCCACCATTGACCTGCTTGGTGGTCAAGCGCAAACGCACCATCATTGGCTGTGTGGGCTTGAACATTATGGCGACAGTTCTATAGCCTTGAAGTTGGAACAGAAGGGGGATAAAGCGAGTCGAGTTGTCCCGGAGGGAGTTGGGAGACAAAACTCGACGAATGAACGGGTCGCGCTAATCTCCGCGCCGAGAACTTTTTTTCTGCCGGGAAAAAAAGTTCAACGCCATCTACACCCCTCTAGAAAGCTGCCATCAGATCATTTGGTACTTTTTAAGTACTGATCTGAAGCTTCTTAATTAGCCAAGAATTTGATTTCTTGACTCATACACCACTATGCCTCGCAGCCAGACTCAAAAGCAGGGTCCGAAGGACCGCTCGGCGCAGAAATCAGCACCGAAGCGGAAAAGCACTCGGTCGCTGAATGCGCTGTCTATTGCAGAGAAGACAATTCACACTAGATTGGGTGTTAAACGCAGTCGTCTTGGAGCCTACGATGATGGCACCTTCAACCGCAAAAGAAACACCGGCGGCGATGACGACGACGAGAACGACGAGGACGATACCACCGCCCACTACAAACGCCGCAGAACCGAGGACACCGGAAGCCTTGACGGTGGCAGCGACAGTGAAGGGCATGAATGGACACTTGGACAAGTCAATAGCGATAACGACAGCGAACTGGACAGCGACGAAGCTCTCGGCGAGAGCGACGAGGAGCGATTTGAGGGCTTCACTTTCCGCGCATCTAAGTCCAAAACTCAGCCGAAGAAAGCGGCACTCAAGCCAAAGAAGCCTACCGAGATTAGCTTATCCGAGGATGTCGAGGAGTCGGATGAGGAATCTGACGGTGAAGACTACGATGAGGACGATGACTTGGGAGAAGACGCCGTTGATCTCGCAACCGCCTGGGATATGAATGTAGCGGCCGAGGAGGAGGAGGCCCAGGAAGCAGCTAAGAAAGCCAAGCGAGCTGCCAAAGACGATAGCGACGAGGATTCTGGGTCAGAGGGGGACAGTGAAAGCGACTCCAGCGACGACGGGCTTTCTATCTCGGACGAAGATGCCGATGCGGATCCGCACGGACTTTCGAAACTACAAGACTTTGTTCAGTCTATGGAGATCGAAAAACCTACTAAGCGCACTCAAAAGTCACAAGAACAAAACAAGCACTCAGAATATGGCTTGACATCCGCCAACAAATTGACTATCGCCGATCTCCTACCCTCAATCACGGACTCCCGCCTCAAGAACTCGCTCAAACATATCGACTCTGTTGTCCAGGCATCAAAATCGGGCATTCCCGGCAAGCTAGATGCTCCTCTTGCCAAACGCCAACAGGACCGACTTGACCGGGCTGCCGCCTATGAGAAGAGCAAGGAAACTTTGAACCGATGGCTCGAAACCGTCAAAGCCAACCGCAGAGCCGAACACCTTTCCTTCCCGCTACGTGATCCCGATGCTGAGCAGACTCACCGCTTGGAAGCCGCCAAGCCACAGACAGACCTCGAAAACGCCATCCAGAACATCCTTGTGGAGAGTGGACTGGCGGAGGCTGAAGGCAAGTCAGCCGAGGACCAGATCCAGAGTTTCGAAGAATTACAAGCCCGCAATATTCCCATTGAGGAGATCCAGGCTCGACGCGCAGAACTACGCAAGCGCCGTGACCTGCTTTTCCGAGAGGAAGTGCGCGCCAAGCGCATCAAGAAGATCAAGAGCAAGTCTTATCGCCGTGTTCACCGCAAAGAGCGCGAAAAGATGGAGCAACAGGAGCAGAATGCACTTATGGAAGCCGGCGTGGATATGGACGACATGGACCAGGAGAAAAACGAGCGTTTGAGAGCCGAAGCTCGCATGGGCTCCAAGCATCGTGAAAGCAAATGGGCCAAGGGCTTGAAGCAAACTGGTCGCACTGCATGGGACGAGGAGGCTCGCAACAGTGCCGCCGACTTGGCCCAAAGAGAGGAGGAGCTACGGAAGAGAATCGAAGGCAAGCGTGTTTCTAATGGAGACGATGACTACTTGGGCTCTTCAAGCTCCGAGTCAGAAGATGAGGACCCTTGGAACGAGCAGGACTCCGATGTGGAAAGACAGAGGATTCAGAAGAAGCTCAAGGCCCTCGAGGGCGGTGATGATGCTGGGGATGGCGTGAAGGGGCGCCATGCTGACCTTTTCGAAATGAAATTCATGAAAAACGCCGACGCCGCCCGCAAAGAACAGAACGACGCCGAGCTTCGCCAACTCAATCGCGAACTCCACGGAGAGGAGTCTGTGTCTGAAGCAGAGTCGGAGGTCGGTCGACGAAAGTTTGGTCAATCAAAGAAGCCCGACGCCAAATCTGGCGCAAAGCAGTTGCCCAAGAATGAGTTCGAGGAGAAGCTGGATTCTGATGATGAAGCTGCACAGGCCGCAGGATCAGACGATGATATTGACATCGTTGTCAACGGCACCACCAAGCACAAGTCAGGAGCTTCCGGGAACAAGAAGGCTACACAATCTTCACGCGACTCTTCCGATCAGCAAAAGGATACCCCTGGGGAAGAGGAGAACCCTTGGTTGATTCAGACTGAACGGACCAACCGTCGCCGAACTGCTCCAGATGCCCAAGAGAGCATTGACATTTCACTCGATGCTGCCCAGCCCGAAGTTGCCCCGGAGAAGCAACCGAGCAAGAAGCAAAAGAACGCCAAGGCAACCCTCGCGAAACAACAATTCGACGAGAACGATAGCGATGATGAGGAGAAGGTGCCCGTCTTGCTTAAGAACCACGACCTTGTGAAGAGAGCCTTCGCCGGCGATGAAGTTGTCCAAGAATTCGAACAAGATAAAATGGACACCATTCAAGACGAAGGCGACCAGGTTGTGGATAACACACTCCCGGGCTGGGGCAGCTGGGCCGGTGAAGGTGTCAGCAAGAGACAGCAAAAGAAGCAAAAGCGAGACCTGACTACTGTGGCGGGTGTGAAGCCCCATCAGCGCAAGGATGCAAAGCTTGATCGGGTCATTATCAACCAGAAGCGAGTGCAGAAGGTAAGCCAAGTCTTGTTCCTACACACAAAGATGGACAACTCACTAACTATTTACTCTAGAACAAGAAGTACATGGCCAGCCAGTTGCCGCACGAGTTCGAGAACAAACAGCAGTACGAACGATCCCTGCGGTTGCCCCTGGGCCCCGAGTGGTCTACGAAAGAAAGCTTCCAGAGTGGCACCAAGCCTCGTGTCATGATCAAGCAGGGCATCATCAAGCCCATGTCGAAGCCCATGCAATGAATGTAAATATTGTCTTTCACTTCATATATGCCATGTTCAATGTCAGCACCTAATGCGACTCGTTTTGCGGCGCCTTTTGAATCAAAAGCATTACATTATCCCTGGTTATACATAGAAAGGTGTCTTGCACCAATTATCCTTTTTATCGCCTTTTTTCGAAGCTTATACATAGAAACGTCGATTTATACATTTCAAGGCGTTTGCACTGCCTATATTCTAGCTTTAACACGAAAAATACGTCACAAAGCCGCATAAGTAGCCGAGTATTCGTGTTGTTATACTCCAGCCACTCCAGGTGTCCAGGTGCACAAGATGGTTCACATACTTCAAAGTTCATACTTCGCCCTGTCACCTCGCAGCCATATTTTCACATGGAGTTGTGTCCTCATACAGAATTGTAATCAGTTTCAGTCACAGGTTACCTGGACGATGTAAATGGTACACAGCGTATATGTCTCGACCTTGGAATGTTAGCTTCGGTTTTGGATAAACCATTCACACATGTCCCATTATTCCATTAAAGTAACTAAAAAAGTATCTTGTCGTGAGTTCTACTCCAAATGGGCGATCTCTTGGCCAGTGCTGCCTGGATTTGACATCTTCAATTGACTTGAGAGATATTCATATCTATCTCCCAATTATCACCAATTACCTGGGTAGTAACTGAAACCCCATATAAATCTGTAAGTGAATGGTCGTTGCTGTGATTCCAGCACACATTCTTGGGGGTGGGGAACACACGCGGACTCGACGTGTTGCCTGTTGCGCCCTACATTGCTAAGCCAGACACGATCCCAATTCCCGTCATTCCCCTTGGCTGAAGTCTGTGCACCTGCTAAGATCCATGAAGATCGACAGTCTGTGGAATCTATCTGCGGATCATTCACAACAAACCAGCTCGTGGGCTGTCCTAATCTGGACCTGAGTGTTTGAGCTCTGAGGGTCCCCAGGGGCATAGGGGCCAGGGTCACTGGGGCCAGGGTCACTGGGGCCGGGGTTACTGGGGCCGGGGTTACTGTCGAGGTCAAAACACACAATGGCGCCTTGATACCTTAACTTGGTGTGGCAGAAAAAATCAAGATACCTGAATTACAATTACCGAAGCCCGCGGGTGCCTGAATATCTGCCTTGGGTAGCATTCAAACCCTCGAACATGAAGTTATTTCTACCACACAAATCTATACATCGTATGATTTTTAGGCGGTTTAAACCTCCTTTTATGTAATTTACTCTACTGATGTTAGCTCTCTGATATGGAGGGTTTTTGTATTTTTTAAAAAGCAGGTTTCGTGGTACGTTCTATACTTACAACAAATGGTCTCTATTTCATATAATACAAATCAAATCTATTAAGTTATGAGTGAGGTAGTCAAGAAGTTACCGAGTTAGTCAAAGGGTACGGAGTACGTCCGGCGTGCTTATTCCGTGCCGAAGGTTTTACAATACACTGTATCCTGGGGTCTTGAAAGCGGTAGGGTTAAGGCCAGCATTAGGCCAAATTAAGGCACTAAGGCCGCATTGCATTGTATCAAATCCGAAAGTAACCCTGGCCCCAGTAACCCCGGCCCCTATGCCCCTGGGTACCGAGGGGGTATAGTCCGTCTCCTGGAATCTATAGAACATACTTGTAAGTCTTCTTTCCTCGGAATTCAGATTTGTCTCCTTATTCCACCTTGCCTTTTGGACCCCCTCCGCAGTCGTCTTCCTTCAAGTGATTCAGACCCGACTGGATTGGATTGAGGATTAGCACGCAGACTTCCCATAATCTCCGCGTGTTTAATCCTCGTGACGAGATCTGGCATTGCATCATGGACTCACGCTCGAAATGGAAGGCTGCAGGCTTGCTGACTTGGCTTCTGGCCACAGAAATAGCCTACTGTCTCCCGAAAGTGGGAACTGAGGTAGAAACTACTCTACAACCCACAGCTACCGAGTCTACAAGTGCCTTTAAGACTCAATATCCACCTTCAAACAGTGAAGACAGGCTGCTTATTCCCGAGTCCCACCCAGTAAGTCTCTCTCAGAGGAATGTGCTGCATGAATGTGGCATGATATTGACATTTCGGACTAGGTGTATCGAGTAGCGTTGGAACAGGACGGCCATTCATCGCAGCAGCCTTTTCCACGATTGGATATTGTCCGATTCATTGACGGCTCAGGAGATTTGTTGGGGACTCAAGCGACAACTTCCTCACCGCAGGTTAAACCAAGTACTACTGTGGTGCACGGTATGATTGAATATGAGTTGTTGTGAGACTTGGCATATATTCTAATGCTCAGTAGGGCCAGTTCAGACACTTTCATCGCCTGGAGTTGCATCAGATCCTCCTGAAGCCATGCACGGCCAAGATATCTTTCAGCCGGTTGCGACTGGTCCTGTCCCAGCTAATATCAAATCTCGGGATGACCACCCTGTGCAGAACGAGCATGTAAGATAAACCTAACAGCGAGCACTATCCGGATCAAATATTCTAACGTTGTGGTGTAGGCCAATACTACTGACCCTATTGCGACGAACAAGTTCTATGCGGGCCTTTTCCTGGGCACTCAGACCAATGCAACCTTCACTCAGCCCTACACTCTGGCATGGTCCAAGGGAGGTGGCTCCCTGAAGAGCTGGGGTATGGGTGTCTCCCATGTTGAGCCTTACCTGCTTGCATTTGGACCTCCGAGCAACAAAATCCCCGAAAACCCAGTGCAGTACTACATCAATCCAACCGGCCTCCAACATTTGGTTTTATCTGCAACCGTGCTTGACCAGTCTTCTATCATGAGCGTCGAACAGCCAAAGGCTTTCTCGGCCCGCGCTGTGATTCAGCGCTCGCCAGGCTCGGCTCAGCAGATGACCTTCCCCGTTGTGCAAGGTATGGGCTATATAACAGCTGTATACAATGATCTGCAGCCCCTGATTGAAAGTGGAATTTTCTTCCGCAAGGTCGTCAGCGCTGGTTCGCCTAGGCCCGGTATCTTCAAGTACCAGGTATTCCTTGAGGATGAAACGACCTGGCTTGTATATGCCACTCCGGCCGATGGCATGGATCCGAATTTCGAGTTAGTCTCAAAGACCAATCTTCGCGGTCCGAAGGGCTTTTCTGGTACTATCCAAGTCGCGAAGAACCCCGCGGGCAAGTCTGGCGAGAAGTTCTATGATAACTCATCTGGTGTATACCCGGTGGCAGGCAAAATCTCCGGCTCTGTAACAGATGATGTGGGCAGCTACACGCTCTCCTGGACCAAGGCAGGAAAGGATGTCGAAGGTACTCCTCTGATCATGTTCGCCCTACCCCATCACGTCCAATCCTTCGACAATGCCACCCAGGGCCGTATCACCGACATCCACCTCCGCACTACGACAAAGGGCAACTCTACTGCCGTGATCGGAGAAAGCTGGACGATGGTCGAACAAAACCTCCCCGTCGATATTGGATTCGCCCCGTGGTCAACCACCCTTGGCAGTGTTCACGAGCTTTCAGCCGCAGCCCAGCATGCCATTCTCGAGGCTGCTCCTCAAGAGCTCAAGCAGAATATCTCCGAACAGACAGATCTCAACAGCATGTACTACAGCGGCAAGGCGTTGAGCAAGTTCGCAACGCTAGTGTATACTGTCAACCAGCTCGGCAACAACGTCGATCTAGCAACAGACGCCTTCCAACAACTTAAGGAATCTTTCGACCTATTCGTGCAGAACAAGCAGCAATACCCGCTCGCCTACGATGCCGTCTGGAAGGGCGTTGTCTCGACTGCTGGCTACAACGGCGACCTGAACCAGGATTTCGGAAACACCGCATACAATGATCACCACTTCCACTACGCCTACTTCATTCAAGCAGCCGCTATCATCGGCTCCCTTGATCCCAGCTGGCTGGCCGCGAACAAAGAGTGGGTCAACATGCTTGTTCGTGATGCTGGTAACTCCGTTGCAGATGATCCCCACTTCCCATTCTCGCGCTCGTTCGATTGGTACAACGGCCACTCGTGGGCGAAGGGGTTGTTCGAGTCTCTTGATGGCAAGGATCAAGAATCCACCTCGGAAGATACCATGTTCGCTTATGCCATCAAGATGTGGGGACAGACGACTGGTGATGCTAGTATGGAAGCTCGTGGCAATCTGATGCTGGGCATCCTGGGTCGATCTCTCAATAACTACTTCTTAATGGAGGATGACAATGTCAACCAGCCAGCGGACTTTATTGGAAACAAAGTAACTGGAATCGTAAGTACCGCCACGCTACTCTCATTCCATGTCTACCCTCCAAACCCGACACTAACATACCAAAAAAGCTATTCGAGAACAAGGTCGATCACGCCACTTATTTCGGTGCCAACCTTGAATTCGTCCAAGGGTATGTACACCACTGTCCTGGTATTGTTTCACTCTGGGCTATTGCTAACAAAATCCCATAGTATCCACATGCTGCCCCTTATGCCACACAGCCCCTTCACACGCCGAAAGGAGTTCGTGCACCAGGAATGGCAGGCAATGTTCGCTGAGGATGCCTCGACCCCGGCCTCCAAGGTCGACGGCGGATGGAGGGGTGTGCTATACGCCAACCTGGCACTCATCGATCCCAAAGCGTCGTGGGATTTCTTTTCTCAGCCGAACTTCGACTACAGCTGGATTGATGGTGGCGCTTCGCGTACTTGGTACCTGGCGTTTGCTGCTGGTGAGTCTCTTGGGTAGAGCATAATGTCTTCCTGGAAGCTAACAAATATTCTAGGTCTTGGTGGTGCTCCTTAGAGTGGACTCCTGTCTTAACTGTTTCTTAGTGGTGTGCAGTTAAGGGTTAGTTTGCTTTTTTTTTTTTTTTTTTTGGCCTTGTGATTTGAGTTCTTTTTTATTTTTCTTGTCTCTTGGGTGGCTCTCCTGTGGTTCTTCGGATGTTTTCTTCGTGGCTATTTCTTGTTCTGTACTGCGTATATAAGTATATATAGAACGAAGTGAGAGTGATTAGAGAGGAACTATATTAAACTCGATCCTAACTTGTTTTCTTAATAAAGTAGCAATGCTTAGTTCTTGATTATATGGCAGGAATATTTCTGCCAGCCCCTCACAATTATATATCCTGGACACAACACAGTCTCTCCACCTCCCTCAATATTCGCTATTCATTCTTATTCATACTGCTAGGGACTTGTAGTTCACACAGAACAACTCAGCCCTTCAATAATATATTTATATCTTTAACCGAAATCTCACACTGACCGAAATAGACGCCAATCATCAAGGCTCACCTATCCCCAGAAACAGGAAGCTCCAAATCCACCACCCACGGCGCATTCCTCGCTTGATAATTGACTGTCATAATACTCCCATTAACAAAAAGCGTCTCCTCCCCAACCCGCAGCGGCCGATCCGCCCCGGCACTAACATCATAGAACGCGCCCCGATTCTCCAACATCTCCTCCGCATCCGTCGGCACATTTTCAAGCTTGACACCACCACCCGCCTCATCATCCCACACCCCACGCTGCGCACCCCACCCTTCATGAATATGACCAAAGAGATGCAGTCGCGGCTTTGCGCGCCGCGCCGCACGGAGAAGATGCTCACATCCAACGTTCAAATCAGGCGGAACCTGATCCAGGACTCCGGCTGGCGGGCCGTGGGTTAGTAGGATGTCGATGGCAGGGTAGTCCGGGATCGGGTTTTGTGGCTGTGATTGTGCAGCGGGGGCGGGGTTATAGCGGTCTTGATCGCGGGGATACCCGAAGGCCCAGTTGTAGAATTCTGGCTGGTAGGGAGAAGCGTAGAGAGTGAATGTTGCGCCTGTTGAGAGGGTGAACGAGTGAATTCCTTCTTCTAGGTAGATTATTCCTGCTTTCCGGGCAGATTGGCTTGTCCAGAGAGATTTTATAGAGCGGACGTATGCTTTTAGAGTGTCTATGTTTGGGTTTTTGGTTGAGGAGGATGTCCGTAGGGTTGTTTGGAGGTCGTCGTCTGATAGCAGAATGGATTCTTCGCCTAGTTTCTCTGCGCGTTTGTGGCGGGTGTAGCCAAAGCTTGTGAAGTATTCTTCGTCTAGGGTTATGTCGTGGTTTCCTGCTATTACGAGCTTGAGCTCTGCGTCCGCGTCGGAGAGCATGGCGATCATTGCTTCGTGCTCGACGCGGTACCCCACTTTTGTGAGGTCGCCCGCGTGGAGGAGGATGTTTGCTTTTGGGAGGGGGTAGCGGTAGGCATGGTCGGTCTTTTGGGGTGGGTATGGGGTGCTTGTATGGGTGTCTGATAACATGCAAATGCGGGTTTTGATGGTTGCCATGTTGGGTGTTTGAGAGAAGGTTGGGCGAGGGGCTGTGGGGGATGGATAAGCATCGAGCTCGGGCCCGGGAGCACCCCCGGAGATTGATATTTCCTCGTATTTTCAAGGTTCTACGCACTGGATGAAAGGAACATTGATTAGTTTTGTAAGATAGTGAATTGAAACTTCGTAATACATGGTACTTGTGCGTTAATCACCTGTACCCAAGTCCAAGTACATCGTATCGCAGAGTGTCGACAATATATGATACTCCACACTTGTATCCTCACTACAGAGTACGCAATCTCACTACGCAAGGAATGCAATTACCAGTGAAGAGATGAAACTAGGAACAATTCCCCTGGATTTGACGGCTCAGAGCTCTACAGACAAATTGCATCCTGTGGATGCTCTGATCATGACATAGCTGAAACTCCGATCCACCCGTTGCAACAACCGAATATTTTATTTTTTCGTTTACTTGCGGATAGCCTTCTGGTAGAAAGCAAGCTCCTCACCCTCCAGAATGTAACCGTCACAGCGGCCGGACTGGCCGGGGCGCGAGGCAACAACGGCGAACAGACGACCGGACTCGAACTGGCGCTCGATGGCGGACTCAGTCTTGCCGGAGTCAGCGAAGCGGGCAGCCTGCTTCTTGGCAACGGAGGCGGACTTCTTCTCCTCGGTAGCCTCAGTCTTCTGCTGGCGTCTACGGCCGATGGGCTGGCCGTAGTGGGCCTCGTACCACTGACGGAAGGGGGCAGCGTCAATCTGGACAACGGCCGACTTGGTCAGGGTGTTTGTGCGGACCAGCTCGTTGTTGGAGGGGTGGAAGGACACTCCAATGACACGGGTCTTGCGGGAGATACCCTCGGAGCCCCAAGAGAAGTTACCGGAATCGAGACGGAGACCACGGAACTTCTGGTTGCCACCACGGGTGCGGACAAGGTGGATGCGCTTGGTGCCAATACGGGTGTTGGCGGGCTGGCGGCCCTTCTCGAACGCTCTATAGGAGAAAGACATGTAAGAATCTGCAACTGGTATATCGAATCCTTTTCTTCCTCCTTCCAAAAGAAACATTCGACCTCAATCTGCATTGATAGAATCGTACCTCTTCTTGCGGTAGTGAGCGCGCTTAGCACCGGTGGCGCTGCGCTTGTGGCGAGAATCCCGAGAAATACCCATGTTTGCGATTGATGGAGGGGTCTAAGTCGACGGACACAAGTTAGATGTTGTTGACGGTGGACCTTCAACAGGTTTTGTTTTTTAAAATCCTTTCAATCCTTCTGTTTCGTCGCAAGCGCTGTACAAAATCGATCTTCGAATATCGAACAATAGGGCGACAGTGGTTGCGGAGTGATTGAATGACCGTTGAAAGCGAGACGGGATCGAAAGTTGATGTGGAGGAATTGAATACCGATGATCGAAATTGATGGGCGCAGCGAGCGAAACAGAATTTTTCGAAAGAAACCTTGCAGGAGTTGAGATAGCCCGATAACTCACCTCTAAATGTGCAGCCCTTCACCAGAAACACAGATTAGTTGTCGTAGGGTTGTCGTGGGAGTTTGAGGTCGTGGAGTCGCTGAATTTCGCAGGGCGCACTGTGTCGCTCGCTTGTGTAGTGCCCTAACTGACACTAGGCCAAATTGGGATTAGTGGCCCCAGTCACTGGGTCGGTCACTAGATGGGTCAGGTGATGCCAAATGGCTGACTCAGCCTCTTGTCACGTGTCGCGGCATAAATCCAAGATCTGGAAGGGGCCATCGTACCCGATCTGAACATTCAAGCCATTTACATCCTAACGTCGTACGGCATTGAACCTTCAATTGTGTCAATTTCCAGCTACTCTTTAAACCTGATATTATTACGAACACAAATGATCGCCTTTCTCCGCCAGTAATTGCACTTGTCACCATTGGCTGCCTAATGCCACACTCTACTGGCTCTTGCCGTTCTTCGCTTTCTGCTCCTTCACGAACTGCTTAATACGCGAGAACGAACCGTATCCCTCAACAAAACACGATGCAACCCACTTCCACCACAAACCCGACAGAGCTGGCACATTCAGGGGCTTCAACTGAGTCACAACCAGCGCGACGGTCTCAATGATATGAATACCCACGACATACGGCTGGAGAATGCAGACGAGACGCGGAAACCAGGGCACACGCTCGAGCCCCAAGTACTCGTAGAGCTCGGAGCCAGGCTGCAGGTTGCTGCGCTGGAAGCAGGTGACGTAGAACAAGAAACACAGCACAAAGATCATGGCCTGGATGCCGCGCGGGGCACGGTACTCTGTGAGTGTGATCTCGCTGCGGCCCAGACGCTTTAGGCTTTCCTTGTGCATGGCGACCATTCGGCCGCGTGCCTCCGAATAATCTTTCATCACGGGTTCGATGGGGACGCTGTAGCGGGTACCATGAGCGGTGATTATCAGGTTTGAGGTGCTGATTTCTTCCAGGTGGGCGTTTTTGGCTTGGGTGGATGTGATTCCGCAATAGGCTTGCAGGAACAGTACGAGAGACTCTTGGTGGTCTGCGTTCATATGCTTGATGATGAAGTCTTTGGACGACATGGTGGCGGTTGTATTGGGAGAGGTGTACAGGCTGGATTTGTGCGAAACCAGTGAAACAATTGGGATTTGAACCGAGTAAGAACAACACACCGTACAATGTAAGAGGGGAGTTGGTAACACAACGGGCTAGTAGAAAATCAGTGCCAAGACCGGGGCCTCGGCTTTACAGATTCCGCAATGTCAGACACTTTACACCTCCCTAATCTAACTAGCACCACTACACGACTCTACTACTGCACTGTTGCACTGTTGCACGTCAAAATGTGAATTCAACTCCATTCAAATGATTGCCCAAGGAATATACATAGCAGTATACACTCCGGTTTATTGCATCCCCTTGGCCCTGCACGCCGACCAGGAAAACCATTGCAAAAAGCAGAAGAAAAAGACCCTGAACAGACAAATGGAACTAACAAATCAAAAACATGGCTCTATGGAAAGCAGCCCCGAAGCAATTGAAGCATTGAAAAATGATCACTCGTGACGACGTTGGATCTTCGTGATAAGATTGGCAATGGAACCAGAATGGGTAATGGGTGATCAAGCCGTGTTGTTGATAAAACGCGATCAACTCCTAATTCGGTCTTTGAGCAGACATTCTCCAAGGGGTTTGGGGGGAGGGATTGCATGCCTCAGTTAGTACTTACATGAGAGCTAAGGTGAGGTCACCGTGGATGCGTGCCTTGAGCTCGACCTCGATTTCCAGATTCAGTTCCAATCTCAATTTCATGCCTTCCTCGTCCAGCATTGACTTCTCCTCTTTGTGCAGGACGTCCATGCCCCCGGAGGGTTTGAAGTCCGAGTTTTCATTCGAGTAAGGCTGCACGGCTT
This sequence comes from Penicillium italicum, assembly GCA_002116305.1. Lineage (NCBI taxonomy): Eukaryota > Fungi > Ascomycota > Eurotiomycetes > Eurotiales > Aspergillaceae > Penicillium > Penicillium italicum. The sequence continues at coordinate 203,013 of KZ108075.1, read as the reverse complement.
CGTCGTCGGAGTATTCGTACTCGTCTGAGCCATAGTCATCTTCGTCTGTGTATTCGTCGGAGTCGTATTCTTGAGCGGGTTGTTTCTGTTTCTGGAGTGATTTATTCTGCAGTTGTTTTTTCTTTTGGGCCTTGGTTTGTGGTACTTCCTCCTCATCTTCCTCGTCGGTGTAGTCATCGGCGCTGTCATAGTCTTCACCGTCGGAGAGGTCCTCTTGCACAGGGAGCTTCTTGGGCTGCTGTTTGGTCTTTTCAACGGTTGCCATGATGGAAGTGATGGGGCTAGATTATAGTATAAAGTATAGAGGTAGGAAGAATGTGATTCCAAAAGACGAAAAAGATATTAAAGTAGAAGGATATCCTAAACATAAACCAAAAAGGAAAGAAAGGGACGATATGATATGATTCGACATGGAAGGGCAAACAGCACAGACATCATATCAAGTGCGGGACATGACGTTGGAGGCTGTTTCTCTCCAACTTCTCTCCAACCTGCACAACCGTCATTATCAGACATCATCTGGCCAGACCTGTCACAACGGCCGTGTCCACAGTGAAAAATCTACGGAAAATGTCCGGAATCTCCCAAGTGGCCAATTGGATATCCGCCTTCTCCTGTCACGATCCGTGGAAACAGAGGCGGGCTCGTGGGCTGAACCGATGGGAAAAAAAACCAGGAACAAGTAAAAAACCCATGGATTGGTTGTCATCTATCAATTTCATTGGCTGACTCGTCTATACAGGCTATTTTACTGTGAAGATCTTTTGACGTCGAGTTGCGTCATATCATTTCAGGGTCTTACGTCTACTTAATCTATTTAGGTGGAGAATGTCAATGCACCAAAATTCACCGATATCCAGTCTGATTGGCGCGTGGAACTCAGTGGCCACTATTATTTTCCGATGGAAATGTTATACAAGGTTACTCCAGATGCGCTCCACGCCTCGATCCTTGTCCTGGACGTCATACTTTTTCCAACTATAGGATTCCCCCAGCCCGTCATTTCATGCAGTACCTGCTGAACCAGAGTCTCAGCCCGACATCTGGCACCGATGGACCCCCGAATCACAGCATCGTTCCCATCTGACGTCGGAGGCGGCTAGATTCTGTTTACGAGGCCCAGTTTTGTCCAAGCCCGGTGGCTCCTCTGATGATATAAACGGTTGGACAATCTACAGCGTTACACTAAACGCACGATTACATAGTACTTCATTTATCTCGTTTCTGACGCATTGTCCTTCCATATCTCGTTCTCGAATCAATTCATATTCCCCTCATTTCCCTCCTGAACAACCTTCTTCTTCTTTTATTTCCAACATGTCCGACCAAGAACAACCTCCCACTCCTAATCCCGACTCAACAACCACAACCCCTAACAAACCCAAACGTGCCCCTCCCAAGCTAGGCAAGAAGTCTCCCGCCAAACAAGAACAAACCCCTCCATCTTCGGAACAAGACCAGGACCAGGACAAACAGCCTAAAGAAGACGAGTCCAAGCCCGAAGAACCCGCCAAACAACAAGAACCAGACTCAGAGCCTGAGCCTGAGCCCGAAAAACAAGAAGAAGAAGAAGAAGAAGCAGAACCTGAACCAGAACCAGAACCAGAACCCCAACCTAAGCCCGAACGTCGTCGTCGCAGACCTCGTCCCCGCCCCCAAGAATCAGACACCGAATCCATCGCCCGCAGTGAAATGGAACCAGAGCCCAGACCCCAGCGTCGCGTCCGTCGCCAGCGCCAGCCACAACAACAACAAAACGGCAGTCCACTCGGCGGGCTTCCGGGCGTTGGTGGTGTAGATCAGGCCGGCCAGCTCGTGCAGAACACAGCGGGTAATGCCCTAAACGGGGTGACTGGCAGTGCTGGCAAGGCCGTTGGCGGGATTCTCGGCGGCGGCGAGGATAAGAAGGAAGATGATGGTGGTCGTGATGAGCAGCTTCGTCTGCGGCTGGACTTGAATCTGGATATTGAGGTTCAGCTCAAGGCGAAGATTCATGGTGATTTGACGATTGGTTTGCTGTTAGTATACCCTTTTACTGTTTTTTGGTTTTTTTTTTGGTTCTTATGGTCTTGTTCTCTCGTCACATCTAACCCTAACCCCATCCACAACGTGGCTCTAACTTGACTCATTTACTTCTACACTTCTGTTGGTGCATTTTCACTGACTGACGATCTAGTAATTAATCTTGCCGCTTTTCAGCAAATAGAAAAGAGCATATACCTCACTTCTATATCGGCTTATCCTATCTCATCTCGATGCATACCCGGAACCCTGTACGGGTAATCGGGTGTGTCTAGGATGCCTTCCAAATGACTTGCTTATGGGTTATGTTACGGTGATGCACGATGCATGGGTTGATTTCCTTTTTTATTTTTCATGTTCACTTCCTTTCTATCTTCCTTTTTTTCTGGTCGTTCTTGTCTGCAGCCAGGCCATCTCCCTGGATCTTACCTCAACTGTCCTGGTGTCTTTGCGGTGTACAGTACCTTTAGCCTTTGGTCTTATAAAGTATCTGGGTCTGGGGAATTGGAATAATGAACTAGGCTTCTGTGTCAATATCTCTTTTCAATGCGATGCGTAGATTAAAGGAAGTACCTTGTAAAGATCAAGGCAGGTAAGGGACAAGACCTTGCACAGGACAATCTCGGACGTCATTCAGGCGTCCATATTTCTTGGAAAACAAGTCGGACAGGTGTAACTATTCTCAAATCTGGCTGAAGACACTACAAAAATATGTGCATTAAGACACTCTGGACAACCCATCTAGTTATCTATCATCATTTGTGCAAAGTCTCCAATCCCATGAGAAAACCAGACGAAGTAAAGATAAAAAAAAGTACGAAAAAGGAATCAACAAAACAACTGACAAACGGAGAAAAGAGACAGTAGTATACCCAAACCATATATGTCCTCTACTCTTCGTTAATACCGAGTATATGAACCAAATCTAACTAAAAAACCAGTGAACCGCCAAAAAATTGAAAAACATCATGAGACCGTTCCCTCATACCACACTCTACAAGCCCGCAATGTACATCAGTCCATATCCAACGGTGACGATTACCACAAAGGACATGAGACTGGCCGGGATGCCGCGAGTGAGGAAATGACGGACTTGGAGGTACCGCTGGCCTGTCTGAGGTACTTCAGTCATGATAGCAGCTAAGAGGCACAAGTTAGCAGAGAGCTCGATGCAAATGACCCGAAGGGAAAGAAGGACATACTCATATTAGGGAAACCACTTGTCGGCAAAGCCATCGCAACAGAGCACATCAATGCACTGGCCATGACCAACAAGTTGGGGTGAGGGTTCTCCATGTTAACGCCGATCTGGCGGACAAGCGGGAGGATGATGAGGGCAGCGACGGTGTGCGAGATGAAGGTCGCCATGACAAGGATGAGAGAACAGAAGACCAAGAGGACGCTGTACAGACTGAGGTTCTCGACGCGGGCGGTGATTCCCATGGCGATTGTGTGCAGCAAGCCGGATGAGGTGACCGCCTTGCCCAGACACAGACCGCCGGCGGCGAGGATGATGATTGTCCAAAGGAAATTGTTGAAGTCTTCTTTGTTGAGAATGCCGGTGCCGAAGAAGAGGACGAGAGGGATGATGGCGATGACGCCCATGTCGCCGAAGACGTGCTCGAGTTGGTGGCTGAGGCACCAGAGGACGATCGTTAGGAGGGTGACGATGCTGATGAAGGACTGCATACCGGTCCAGCGGTCCTTGACGGGGCGGATGGGAATCACGGTTGCGTTGCGGCCCGGGCGGAATGTCACCAGCAGCAGAACCCAGATGAGGAGAATGGAGATGATGCAGACGGGAAGTGCGATGAAGAACCACGTGCCCCAGCTGATGTTCGGTTGCATGTTCTGCAGGGCAATGATGTTCTGGGGTGAGGCGATTGGAGACGCTGCACCGCCGACATTGGCGGCTAGTGCGATACCCAGGACGAGTGCCTTGGCGAAGTCTGACTCGGGAGGCATGTTGCGCAGCAAAGGCTGGATGATCGAGTAGCAGAGCACGGGAGACGCAACATTACTGATCCACATGCTCAGGAACATGCTCACAAACATGTTCGTCAACAGCATTACAGATGGCTTTGATCCGGCTTTGCTTAGCACGAACATGGCCATGCGTCGTGCGATGTCGTACTTGGACAGCGCCGCTGCAATTGAGAAGCCACCAAGAAGCAGCATAATCACAGGAGTCCACATCGCCGCGAACACCTTGCCGACCGATTCCTTGGGTCCCAATCGTGTGGGAGGCTCCTCGTCTGACCGCATGATACCTAGAGTCACGACCAGGAATGGGATAAGAAGCGAAGTGACGAACAGCGGAATAGCCTATGACTCGATGTTAGCATTCAATGTGAGCAAAATGAACAAACAGTATCTCATACCTCAGTAGCCCACAAGATACTAACGAGGACCAACATAGCCAAGCAGTTCTGCTCCTCGGGGGTGTCCATTATGTTCATGGAGAGCATTGCGCCGAAAAGGGCGATACTAAATACCAGCGTACCAAAGCTCAAGCTGCAGAGCCACAACGGGAACTGGAACCGACCAAGCGGCGTTGACATCTCCTGGGTGCGGATCTCGTTCTTATCACCCTGGCGCCGTGCAGTGGCAGGGTCCTCATCGCCACCCAAGAGGGTCCGACGAATACCAACATTGGCGGCCTGCGCACGACGTTCAATCTCGATCATCTCACGCCAAACGGTGTTCCTCTCCCAGACGACATGCTCACGCAGATGCAGGCGCAGCTCGCGTCTAGCAAATTGCCTGTTGTTTTTTGTGACGATGCCCGCATACACACCCTCGACGTTCTCGATATGCCGATCAATTTCAGCCATGGTGCTGTCGGTGAAAGGAGGGGCGGGATGGACAACAGAGGCTAGGTAGTCTCGACGCAGACTGCGGTCCAAGGTCTTGTCATACTTCTTCAGAGCCTTGGCGAAACCAGTCTTATTCAGCTCGATGAAGGAGCGAAGTTCGCAGAGTGAGACGTAGCATTCGATCAGTCGCTTCTTCAACGATATACCGGTATTGTAAAGAGCGAGGAAATCCTCGTCGTTGAAGTGCGACTCGTGCGGTTCTCGGGCAGTCGACTGTCCAAAGTAGGAAGAGTCTGCCATATCACCGTACTGGTCGTCCGTGCCAGACTCGCCATCAATCGACTGCAGCAATCTCCGGCGCTGTGGGAGTGTCGTTGGTGACCGGTCGTCGTCGCTATCACCACCTTCTCCTTCGTCATCCGCCAACGAGTCATTGCTCACAGCACTGGACCGCCGGCGCGGGATCGAAGTATCACCGTTGCGGCGGGAGCTTGCCTTGATGATTGTCTCGCTGACGGGATCCATGTCGACACCGTCCGTCTCGGAGATATATAGATCGGCATCTTTTATGAGCTCATCGGCGAGTTCAAAAATCTCCGCCTCCTTCTTCTGATAGAAGGAACAGATCTTGTCCATCTCAACATCAAGAGCCCGTTTAAAGACTGCATCCGGGTTACTCGGTTGAGCCCCACCCAGAAGCGGAGCAGACTCTACATCTGTGGTGGCCGGTCCCTCAATGCGATTGACCTGTTTCTCAAGGGTGTAGATCCTAGTCACGATACAACGTTAGCGCCCATTAAAACAATTATCCGAGCCGATGCATCGATCCTGTGCAATGTGACACCAATCCAGATCCCCGAATCTGCATGTACACACTATCACATCCACCGAGCTAATGACTGAGATACAAGCGAAACAACTTACAATTTTTTCAAATTGCTGTACGCGATGTAGTTCGAGCTCCAATCGGGCACAGCGTTAAACTGAACACTATGCGAGAACTTCATCTTGGTCTTGGAATCAGGATTGACGTTCCCTTGCGATGCGTTGTGTGCGCGACGTCGGAGAGCCTCAGCCCAGAACCGAAGACGAGAGCCCTGGGGCTGGTCAAACTCTAATGTCTTCTCCTGCGATTCTCCAACACCTGTGTCAAATTCCGCAAGCGTTTGCGAGTCGGCGGCAGGGTGTAACCGCCCAGCGCTATATTGATACCGGTCTGAGCTAGCGGGGCCAGATGCGCTTGTGGGAGTTGGGTGGGAGGTAGGGTTGTACTCGGCAAGTTCAATGGAATCGGAGTGCGAGATAGGAGCCACCGTCGAGGGAGGTGGCCGGAGGGTAGTCGGCCTAGGTCATCCAAGGAGTAGAGAGGGGTACAAGACCGAGGGGATTGTAGAAGCGGGCTCTATCGTGGGTGGGGGCGCGAGGGTCAAAAAGTCCGGGTCAGCTGGAGCTTGGGGTTGCACTGGGCAATGGTCAAGTCGGCAATGATATAACGGAGCGCTCCACTGATCGGGGGTATATCGCGTATCTGGTTGGAATCTACTCCGAGACTGCAGACATGTAAAATTAGCGAACGTATTAGTGATTTTTCTCGTCCGACTCCAAAAACAGTTGCACTCGAGCTATGCTGTAGATTAGGTAAGCGTGCTGCTTGGCGGGGACGCATCAGACAACGTTCTATACAAGTCACTAACTAGCAGAGCTGTCACAGGTAGCAAGATGAGGTTAATGAATAGAAGCAATCGGTATGCAAGGTGTGCAAGTAGGTTTAATTTATGGCAAGTGGCCTCCAATTATAGAAGTAACACCCGCGAGTAAGCCGCCATACCTATATAGGACAATGATAGGACAAGGATGTTGAAGGGTCATAAGCCACATTAAAAACTCCATTGCATATATCAAATTCTAAGGATTTAACATTTGTGGAGTAGTCATCTCGGAGAATATAATAAGCCCATGAAGAATAAAAGTCAATTTTTTTTGACCAGACTATATAAATGTACATATGCAGAAGTGCTCAGAGATACAAGACAAACCCCAAAACCCAGATAGAAGAAATACAAGGCGATAAGGCCAATTTAGCGACGAACGTTAGTATTCAAGTTCGCACGACCAGAGATACCAATCTTGTGCTGCTGGTCCCTCTTCTCCCAGACACCGCTACGGCCCTCAGCAACGGCCACCACCTCAGCCGCAACACGACTCGAAAACAGCGCATCGCGACGCTTTTCCGACGCATCAAGAATCCACTTGATCGCGGTACGGCGACGCTGGCGCAGAGTCAGCGGGTGGGGGATCTGCACGGCAGTACCACCACCAGCGATACCCTTCTGTTGACGAATTCGGAAGAGAGGCGCCACGGAGTCGACGACGAGAGTGAGGTAGAGGACGGGGTCAAGGGGGAGCTGGGATGCAGGGGGGGCTCCAAGAAGACGGCGACGAGAGTTGATCTGGGGAGGAGAGGCGGTGCGAAGGTGATCCAGGACGAGAGCCATGTTCTAATATTCAATTAGTTAATTTTTTCAACACACTCACACCAAACAGAAAAGGGGGAAAGAAGAAAACCATACCTTCTGCGCCTTGGTCAATTTCCCACTCTCCATCATCATCTTGGTGAACTGATCCTGCATGGTATCGTAGCGCTTGCGGAAGTTCAACGTCTTCAGGTCCGTGGGGACGGTAGGCGGATCGAACTTGAGCCCGGGGTTCTCCTCAAGAGCCTGACCCTGCACCTGCTCAATCATGCTAGCAAGAGCAGCAGCGGCCTCATCACTAGCGCCCTGGAGGCCAGGCACATTAGAAATAAGGTTAGCCTCGTTGTTAGGCTCGACGCCCTGCAGATCGTTCATAAGGCTCCGGGCGGAAGTCGAGAACGAGCGCGAGCCACCAGACTTCTTCAATGCGTCCCGCATAACCTTCGGCATGTGCTTCATAGCATCCTTATCGCGGCTGAGGATCTGTTCCACAAAACACAGTTAACAACCCTGTCCAGCGGTTTCCGCTTCCCAGCCAAGACCTGGCAAGTCCCGGATTATGCATTTCTTGCTCACCTCCTCAACAGGCGTCCCCTGATCCAACTCCGGAGTAGAAGGAATACCATCACAGCGCTTTTCCTTATCCATAATTCGGGAGATCTCGTTGGCCTCCTCGGTAACATCGGGCAGCTGATCGACAGTCGGGAAAGTCTGCTGGTCGGGCTGGGGCTCGACCTTCTTCGAGCCATCGCGCGAAGAGTTCCATCGGCGCTGAATGGGTAGTGACTGGACGGCGCGGAATCGGACGGGGCTGGCGATGCTCCGGGGAGAAGAAAGTGCGGGAGTGGTGGATTGGCGCAGGGCTGAGACGGCCTTGTTGGCTGTGAAGAGGTTGAGTCGAGGCGCCATGTTTGCGGTTATGAAAATTGGCCCCTGTGCAATTATTGACGGAGGGTTCGAGATTAATCGGCCTGTTCTGGGAAGTTTGCGGTCTCGAGCAAATTTCCGGGATTGCTTAGTCAGCGCCAAGATTTCCGATGTGAGGTCATGAAATGTACAACTGATGGAAACAGGGTTGGGAGGTCATGGATACAGGTGGAGAATTAGTCTGGATTATGATCAAGGGGGTATAATAAGCTTCGATTCATCTGTCCAGGTCAATGCGTGGTGATATCACCTTTTCAGGTGATTCGAGTTGTTATTTGGTGTAGATATATCTTTCGCAAGGTATACGATGTCGGTACAGAACTTAATCAAATGGGTTGCGATTAACAGCATAGTTGACTTTTTTCGGCCAATTTTTCACAAGAGATATATCCCGCGCATGCAATTTTGACTACCAAAGTACTAAAGACAAGCAGTTTTGACATATAATACAAGAGAACACGGTAGACGCTGGGGCATCAATGCATCAAATAAACAAAAGAGAGACCTGAGTCCCACAGTGAAAATAACCTCCTCAATCCGAAAATAAAGCCTCAAACCCCAAGTCAAAACTTAGTTGGTGACATTATCAGGGTAGACGTAGAACGCCAAGGCAAGAATGATGTACAAGCCGAGACACATACCGCCCTCCAGGTAATTGGACTTTCCATCCTGAATAAGGAGAGTAACAACCAACCCAGAAATAAAGAAAGCAACGGTCTCGAAAGTCTGGAAGTGCAGAGTCATCTCGATACCCATGATCCAGCCGAGAATAACCAAGAAGGGAGTGACAAACAGCGCAATCTGCAAGCTGCTACCGACAGCGACTCCGATCGCAAGATCCATCTTATCCTTGTACGCAACCACAACGGCAGTGACATGTTCCGCGGCATTACCCACAATCGGGATCAGCACCAGTCCAATGAACGTCTTGCTCATGCCTGTGGTCTTGACCAAGGGGTCAATGGCTTCGACCAGGTAATCGGCGCAGATAGAGACGAGGACGGTCACGACGACGAGAACAACGGCCGCAGCCCAGGGGGTGAGAATGCGCTCCTCTTCCTCTTCTTCCTCCTCGGCACCAGCGATCTGCTCGGTATCGCTGCCATTAGTCTCTTCAAAGAGGTCGGAGTGGGAGCCGAGCTGGAAGTAGAGGTACATCACGTAGATGATCAGGAGGATAATGGAGGTGCCGTGCGACAAGATGAGGATGTTCTTCTGCGCAGCGCGGTCCGGGTCCGTGAATTCACCTGTACTATCGGGCTTGCCGGAGGAGTTGTTCGAGATCGCGGCGTAGAGGGTGGCAGGGATGATAAGCGAAGCAGTCGCCACAGCCATGAGCGAGGACATGGTGGATGCTACGGTGGTGTTGAAAGACTGTTCGCGGTAGCGGAGTCCACCGACGAAGAAGCAGCAGCCCAGGACGAGCAGGATGTTAGACAAGATGCTGCCCAGCATGCTGGCCTGGACAACACGAATCTGGTTCTGTTTCAGGGCAATGATGCTGACCTATGAGAAAACAAATAAAATTAGCATCACATTCAACACCGGTGCGTATCATCCGCTGGCTAGCATTGAGGGTATGAACTCGGGGCTGAGGATTGGGCAAGCTTACAATCAATTCAACAGCATTTCCAAAAGTAGCATTCATCAAGCCACCGAGGGCCTGGCCCAGAGTAGCGGCCAGCTCCTCGGTAGCAAAGCTGAGTAGCGAAGCAAGGGGAACAATTGCAAAGAAATTGAGGATGAAGACGGCGGTGGGGTCCCATCCGAGGGCACCGGAAATGATGCCCAAAGGCACGAAGATAAGCAGAATATTGACGTAGTCACGGACGATGGTTTTCCATGTCAGATGGACGACGTGCATTGGCCAGTGCACCCAGACCCGGGTATCCTTTGGGTGGTGGTGGTGATTCTGTCCATGCTCGATGTGCTCGTGAGGCTCGAGGCCAGAGAAGGAGCCACGGCGTGCGCCAAGTAATCCTGTACGCTCATTGGCGTTCAGGGAGCCGTTGTTGCCAGAGCTCATTTTTCGGGGCCCAAAGGTGTGGCTTCGGAAGTGGGAACGGAAGTTTGGGAGAGCTGGATATAAAAGTTTTCACGAGTTAGTTTAGAGAATTATATCCGTTGTCTGAACAGAATTGTGGGTATCAAATTTGAAGGTCTTTCACAGAAAGTCGGAAAGGAGCGGATGAGAAGAATGGACAAAGGGGATGGGAAGGGGAAGAAGTATATCAACCCACACATAATTTGCTACCAAGCTTCCAAAGAGGTTGAGGGAGGAATAATTGGCGAGGTTCAAGCCACTTTTGTCTCTTGGCGACTGTAACATGAGATTTCCGTGGAATCAAGGTTGGAACAGCTTTTCGATGTTTGAGGAATGCAGAGAGAAGTGGAGTGTTGGGTGGTTGCCAAGGTGGGTGTGGCCCAGTCAGTGGGGAGAGGAGCTTCGTGATGACGACCCACTAGCCATGAGACTCCACAATATCGGGTGATTGACATGCTGATTGGCTGTAGCTTAAAGGCCAAGACCCTGCACTGCCACATTCAAAAATGAATGCACGGACGATGGGTTTCGGAGATCCATGGATGCTGACGAATTAGACTTTGGTGTATACAAGAAGCTTGGAAGTTGGTCTAAAGATGGGAGATGACATTATGTAGATTGGAACTATAGAGCACATGGTATATATCTTTTAACACCAGTAAAAGAAGAACCCCAGTCCACATAACCAAAAAAAAGGTAAAGCAAAGAATACATCATGGTAGTAAGTCACATCAAGAAGTGAAAGAAAAGAATAAAATGAAAGGAGGGTCAAGACACAAAAAAACTAAAACAGAGGTATAAAGGATAGAATTGAAAAATAAAAAGGAGGGGGGTATGATCATTACTCCTCCGGCAGCGCACCGTTAGCTTTGAAATCCATCCGACTGCCTTTGCGACCAACACCCTTGAGAATACTGAAACGACGCAACACGGAGTCCCGCATCCCGGTATTATTATTACTGAGCACCGGAGACAATGGGGCCGTGCAATTTGTAGTCGTCAGAGTCACGGCATTACTGTCGCGTGTGACAGGTCGCGAATAATCGCGCGTGGACGGGATGGTCGACCATCCACCACTGGAAGCGGGCACAGCCCGGTCCGTGGCCGCACCGGTGGCAGCAGGGCCACGGGGCTGGGAGCCAGCGCGACTACGGCCGTCCTGGGAGCGGGCGGTCGTGTCGCGGGAAGCATTGTGCGCGTTCAATGAAGTCTGGGATTCATGCGCAACGGACGGCGAGGAGCCGTGATTGTAGGTCTTATCGCCGCCAAAGAAGCTGCGGCGATTCTCACTTCTACCGCCGCGGGAGTGGCTAGTTGTACGGCTGTGGATCGTGGCTGTATCGTCGTCGATGTTCTCGTCTTGTTCACCCACTATTTGGCCCTTGCTGTCAGATTGCTGGATCGTGAAGATGGAGTTCGTGGCGCCGTGGGATCGCTTGAAGGGGTTGATTATGCTGATCCGGTGACTGACGGATAGTCTGTCGGAGCGCTTCCGCGTGTGGGCATTGCCTCGGTTTGCACGGTTTGGGTCTTGTTCCGGACTGACAATTCGCTGGATAGGTGGCATTCGGCGGTTGTCGCTCAAGGAGGGGGATTGGCGGGCTGTTTGTGTGGGTGTGGTTGATGAGTACTCCAGTGGAGCTGGGACAAGAGGGCCCAGCTCGGGCTCGAATACATCTTCGAAGCGTCGAAGCAGTTCGGCTTGGGTAGCTTGCTGAGCGGGTCGCTGGTAAAGAGACAGTGCGTGTTTGATAGCCAAGACATGATCGACAAGTGCAACGGAGAGCGCAGTTTCCATTGGGTCCACAGGGTGCTGTGTTTGTACCTCTTCAGCCTCTTCATCAACTTCATGGAGAAGCTTGTTCCTTGCCAGCTCCGCATCGGATAGGAACACACGGTACGATGCCACACAGTTAGAGGCTGACGATCTGACCTCAAGCAGTGATTCCAAGGCTTCAGTCAGATTAGACAGAGTGGAATCCTCGCCCGACGCAGCACGGCGCCCAATAAGTTGAAGCTCCTGTGTCTTGCGCCATGTGCGCTCAATGGCAGTCTGCAGAGGCGATAGAGCAACCTCCTGAGCAGAAATGATCTCACTACGACGGAGGATATTTGGGAACGCTTCCGAGACAGTGAAAACAAGCTTTTCAACGAATTGCTCACGGACATCCGAACTGCTTGTGTGTCGTCGCGAGGTGGCAGAGAAACGAGACGGGTCCGAGATCAGTAGGTGCTCGCGGACAGAGGACGGAACCTTGGGGCGCTGGTAGACAGGATGAGACACATCACGGTATGCGCCGACGGCGCTGATCTGAAGGAACTGGCCTTCGTAGTCAGGAATCTCGCCAGTAGACATGATCTGCGCGGTAGGGTGTTCCCGCTGCATGCGATCCACGAAAGAGGCCATGCGTTCTGTCGGGGCCGCCTCGAAGATGAACTCCTTATCGCGCAGGCCGGGAGGAAATCCGAGACCCTTGTAGGCCACACGGAAGTAACGCGGGAATTGTTTGTTGCCCTTGGCGATCAGGTCGTAAATTCGAGCCATGGAGCTCTGGGCTCGGGAGAGCTTGGCGAAATCCATTGTCGTGTGCTCGTAGTGCGCTGCCAGCTCCTTGTAGCAGGCCAACGCGGGGCCCCAGGCCATGGCATTTTCGAAGTTCTGTATAACGGAGAAGTAAAGAGCCTCTCTCCGTTCGAATGCACTTTGAGGTGGGAATGAGGGTTTGAGCAGCCCCGGCAGAGGCTTTGTGAGATCCCATTCGTAGAGGTCGGCATGGAACTGAAGGGCAAGACCTGCTTCAGTGAAGTTGCCTGCTGCGGCCTGAGCATCGGCAAGTTCATGAACGTAACGGATAAAGATATCCTCGCGACCCATGTCCTTCATATATTCCATCAGTTTCAGAGCGTGCAGACTCTGGGTTGAGGCGCCGTTCTGAGAAGCCACCAAAAGATCCAAGAGTTCATCGACTGTCCCGACAAGACTCCTGACAGCATTCGACAACAGATCATCAGAGATAGTCGCGCTCTCAAACAGATCCAACAGCTCGCCGATGAAAATCTTCTGGCTAACGCTCTCATTCATCTGCTTGGACTTGAATAGCGCATCCAGGCTAGAGATGATCTCCGTTTCAATAATGGAGATATCCTGGTTTAGATCCCATTCACTCAAAATCATCGTCTGCAGTATCTGAACAGCAACACGTCGCAGCCCCTCGTGGACGCTGAGACACAGACCAATGATGGGAGGAACCAGACCGGGAACATACTGGACCTGGTAACCGCCCAGCTTTTTCAAATTGAAGCGCTCCCTCTCGTCATCCGTGGTCTCCCAACCAATGGCTTCCCACGTAGACTGCAACAAGTCCGCACCTTGCTCGCGCACATCGCCAGCGATCTTCCAGACAGCGCGGCGCTTCTGCTCGGGGAAGGTCTCGAGCGCAAGGACGTCGCTAGAAATCACCTTCAACAAGGTCGTGAAGAATGACTCCCACAACTTTGTATCGAATGTGTCGGCATCATCCGGCGCCGGAAGGAGTTTATCAATTAGCAGTACTGCAATATGCTCAAGACTTTTGATAGTCGCGCGGTGGTTGTACACATGGATACTGAACCAGGTCTCGGGATAAGCCTCGCAGTCGAGGATGGAGTTATGGGCCTCAAGGGTCTGAGCCACAAATAGTGCAAGCTCCAGTTCTTTCAACTTAGGAAGCTTCGGAGACGAGATTTTGGCAATGGCAGCCATGAGCGCAGACAGTTCGACCAGAGACTCATCGAACCTTTGAGAAACCTTGGCAGTCTTCATCTGGAAGGGGAAAGCCTTGCTGAACAGCAAAGACAGATATTCCGTCTCATCTACTCCCTCAGTGGAGATAGCACAGTAAGAGGCGACGATGCTTGGCATGAATCCATAAAGCTGAGGATCCGAGTGGCTGAGTAATTGAGCCACGATTGAGCTGCTCAATCGGACCTGATCACGATACAAATCCGAGACGCCGGAGGTGGAACCCCAGTATGGAGCCAACCAGCCGATACAGCTGGAGATCAAGGTTCGTCTCTCATCGCCAGAGGCGAAAACCTCAAATAGGGTATAGTTCTGGATGAGGACTAACTTATAGAGGATCAGCATGCCGGTGACATCCTTGCATGAGTCCATGAAACTCAGAGCGATCATAATCATTTCGTCTTTGCTGAGGACATTAGAGAGCTCAGGTAGCCATGTATGGAAATGTTGAACAACCAGTGTTTTGCTGCCCACCAAAGCCGGTGAGGAGTTTTTCATCAAAGTCTCAAAAGACTTGAACATGGTATGCATGTCTCTGTTGAAGGTGGATTGCACCGTGGTAATGCCAATACCTTCCTCCTTGGCCTTTTGCTGCTCGCGGGCCTTGATGATAAACTTCAACAGATGGCGTCCCACCTTGAAGGCAGCACGAAGATTGCGAGACTGTGTACTGTCGGTCGCTGCGTTCAAGAGGCGCAGGTAGCTTCGAATAAGGCATGGGGTGACGAATGGGAAGTTGAACTGCTCGTCGGCGTAGCGGTCGACCAGCGGACCTAGGTTGTATCGTCGATCATGAACAATTCCCAGAGCAGTGACCAGGTTGTTGAAAATCAAGTTTTCGTATTCTTCACTACCGGCATTCTCGACCAGGATTCCGAACAGCGCATCGAAGACGCCACTGAGCTGTTTGACAATCTCGATTTCGGGAACAAAGAGCAAACGCTTTAATGTGTCTAAGACCTCGTCCACGGGCCGTTCTCGCCAGTTGAGAAGACTTAAAATGACTTGATCCTGGGAGTACTCTGTGCTGCAAAGATGGGTTTCAAGGTGCAAAGTGGCCAATGGACCTGTCACAGCTTCATCTTTGGCGGATTCATTCTTGCCGAGCGCGCTCCATGGGAGGTTCAGATACGCACCCTTTCCATTCTCAATGCTAGATGTTTGCTTATCATAAGCATGCAGCAGCAGAGAATGACGCCCATCTCTAATGAAAGCCTGCTGGTCCCAAAGGGGCATCCAGGCAAGAGCAAAGGGAAACTCCGGTGCATCTGCAACACTCATAACCATGTGCGAGCCAGGAATTTGCTCCGTAGGGATCTTGAGGCGAATAGTTTGGTTCCAAGGCGTGCCCCGCTGGGCGATTGTAGTGCGCCATGCCGTGTTCGAAGTATTGGAGGACGAAGGGAAGACACATTTTTCTATTCGTGCTCCTTTAGCATCACGCACCTCGAGAGTAAGTTGAAGATTGTGGAGCCCGCTGGTCACCTGCAGAGGAATTTGGCCAGCCTGTGGGTGAGACAGGAGAGCATCTGTGGGAAACACGGCCTGAGAGAGCGTCACATAAATATCGGATCTTGGCTTTGTAGGAGCTTTGGAGAATCCAATACGCTGTGTCTGTATCACATCGTGTAATATCGTAGGGTTTTGACGAATCAGACACTCCGCGTCGGAACTGGCAAAGGGGCGCAGATGGACGTGTAAACGTGCTGCATGGTCGGCACGCACATATCGACCGGTGGGACTAGGAAGCAAGGCGCGGATCAACTTGTCAAAGCCATCCGTCAACCCCTCGCCGTCTTCGCCGTCTCGACGGGGCGACCAAATGTTGATGACCTGCTCAGCATC
The DNA here is from genome assembly GCA_002116305.1 of Penicillium italicum. Classification (NCBI taxonomy): domain Eukaryota; kingdom Fungi; phylum Ascomycota; class Eurotiomycetes; order Eurotiales; family Aspergillaceae; genus Penicillium; species Penicillium italicum. The sequence continues at coordinate 187,104 of KZ108075.1, read as the reverse complement.
CTTCTCCTGTCGGAGAATCGGCGAGATCTCCAAGATCCCAACGCCAACAGTGCGGATCGCCGAGACCTCCTTTGTTGGAGCGGGTTGAGCGGTAGCTGACTCTTTGGCGCTGGACGCACTGCTTGATGTTCGTGGTATGCTTTGAGAAATGGGCTTAGATGGCTGATCGAAGCTCGGGCCCCGTTGCTTGGGCGCCCACATCATGCTACGTCGCGCTCTCAAACTGCCCTTGGCCGAGGGTTGAACACCCCCGTTCGATGTGGCCTTGGTTGGGGTCGGACTTTCCCGTGAAATTGATGGCCTCAACACAGGAGTGGTATCAGTTGTGGACCGCGTCTCTGGAGCACGGACCCAAGCAACTAAATAGAGCTGTCGCCCATTCGCGGACCCATCTCCGATATCTGTTGCGGCCAACTCGGTAAACAGTGTCTTCAGTCTACTGCCTTGGCTCATGTTGATAAACTTGTCAGGAGACGGGATGTCTAAGCTAAAGGTCTCAGATAATGGACTGAGTGAGCCAGTGTCTGATCGGGAAAATAGCTGGATTCCAACGGTCACTTGCCCCGGCACATTTCCCGATACCGCGTTGATTTCCAGCAGCAATTGATGAAGGGCTGTAGCATCGGATGTTGGGGTGGGGCGGGAGTCGAGCATACTCATCTCGGACTGCAGCTTCGCCAATTGGATGGCAGAGTCGTCACCTGTTAGCAAACGGCCTCTCTGCTCCGGATCGCGAACAATCACGTCCCCGCTAAGCATTTTGTTTGCCTTGACCAGTTTCCAGACTGTCTCGTCCCGCAATGCTTCCTTCTCCTTTCCAGTCAGAACATTGTGTAGTAATTGTCGTCTTGCAAAGTCCAGCTCTTGTACAATGTTTGACATTTCCTCCAACAAATTATACCGACGTGCCAAAAGCAGTTCATGCAAATTAGTCGAATGCCATTCGCGCAGACACGATGCGATCTCATCGACTAGTGGCTCTGTGAGAGAAGTCGGAGTTTCATCACCGATCTTGAGCATTGGGACGGGGGCAGCAGGCTTGGGCGCACCAGGGTCGCGAGGAGTCATGGAGATAGGCGTATGCGGGATCGAGCCTGTTGGCCATCGTGGACTTGCACTTGCCTGGTCTGACCCTTGGTTCTTGTGAATAATAATCTGGGAAGGCTTCCCCTTTTTCGCAAAGACAACGTCGGACACCTCGCCAGCAGCCTGGAAGTCACTGACGGAGTAAGCCTGACTATTTCGGGGCGTGAATTCTCCATCCCAGCCGGACAAGGTCAGTCGATCAATGCTTTTCCGGTCAGCATTTAGTAATGCTTTGTATCCATCGCCATCACCCAGCACCTCTCTAATCTCAACACAGTTCCGCGGGAAGATACCCGAGAACACACGAGCTTCCAGAGTCTGGCCTTTGGTGCTTGTCAAGCCGGCCAGCAGCGACGGCGGCGCGACCAGATAGCCTCGGCACCATTCACCGTCCGTGCCTCCTTGTTCAATTATGTAGAGCTCATCGCCAAGCTCCAAAGGTAGATCTGCGGGGGAAGACGGGTTGAAAGGGTATATGGCCACGGCAAAGGCGATGCGAGGCAGCGGCCGCCAGGGCATGGCTGTTTTGTGAATCGCTCAACGCGATTGGAGCTCGAGACACCCGGGTTGAGGCGTGCCAGTCCCCGCAAATGGGTCTTCCGATCGCAAGGTTCGCGGGGAGAGAATTTTTGAGATGTGGGTCAGTTCGAGGAATGTTCGTTTCGGTCAATCGAAGGCCACATGTGGTGAGAGATCCAATTGGGTCCCGGGGGGGTGAATAACGACAGGAATGTGGGAATTCGAGGAATGCGACAAGTAACGATCTAAAGAGACATGATTAGGTACAATCGGGACCAGAGGAATAGTCGCCCTGTCGGAAAGCGAGGAAAGAGAGCACAGAGAGTGTAGTTCTCTACACAAGAAGACGAAGTGTTGCAATTGAGAGTATCCGTGCCCCCCCCCTTGAGCGACATTTCGGTGGAGACCACCACTTACAGGCGTGGGGAAGACACTCACCGTAATAAAAAGAAAACCACACAAGTTCGAAAAACAAAAGAAAATGAAGGGAATGGAATGGTCTCTAGAGAGAGCTTGAAAGGAGGAAGTTTAAAATTGAAGATCGAAGATCACCCCCACATACCCATCTCTTAGGTTCAGAAGCTGGGACTTCGGAGGATAACTGCCTTTACCTTGCTTCATCTGCTGTTAGAGATCATAATTTAACATGACATCTCCTAACATTCGACATGCCTGTAAAGCAATAATTGACTATTTCCTACAGTTCAATCCCATTCGTCTGAAATAGTCCATATCTACCATATAAATGTATAGTAATCCGTATCCTGTACTCCGTATGTTGTACTTCGTACCTCCTACCTACAACACCCCATACCCCTGAAACAATGTGAAGCCCCGAACGGTGAGTCAACATGGCCAATGAGAAGATCGAAACTCTTACAACCTGTAAGAGAATACATGGTAAAAAGCAAAACGAAAACATAGGATTTAGTTTCAAGATACCTCATTTCCGTTCTGTCACTTAGGTCTCTGCCTGGTCCCCCATGAGTAGTCTAGTAGTTGGCGGATGATTTGATATCTGGAATAGTTCCATAGTGTGGTTGGCTGCATATGCTTCAATATAGATAGTATTCAGTAGTATTAAGAGGTGGTGGAAATGAATATTTAGCTGGACCAAGACGATGTAAAGACCTAGATTGGGCTTTTTCGGGATGAAACACTACTTTATTTTATAGTCTTGTCTCTAGCTTGGCTTTTTGCTTGAACAATTCACTTCCACTCTCACGTTCTACCTTACACCTATCTAGGTCTTACGCTTCTCAGTTTCACTGAAGCATTGCTTTCTTGGGTAGTTTGGTGGACCCCCCTAAAGATGGCATCTCTTGCGAACTTGAAACACGAAAAGGCAAAAAAAAAGCAAATATAAAACAAAGGCGAATAGAATTAAATGTCAATACGAAGTACATCTTATTTCCGGAACATGCTAAGGGTCTCTTCCTTGCGCCAGTCCAGATCCAATTGACCCTCATAGACATCTTCAATAATCTGCCGGGTGCGGTCATAAGTATTCTCATAACGGTTCTCGCACTCCCGGAGCACCTTGAGAACAAGACTGCGGCTAAGTCCAGGGTCATCAGCATCACCAAAGTGCTTCTCAACACGCTTCTTGAGCATTTCAATGCCACGGCGGATTTCCTTGTTGTCATAGGAAGCGAGAACCTTCTTTGCCACCACGCGGGAGTGGCTGGCGCGGGCTGCGATGTCGGTTGGGTTACCACCCGCAGCGAGGAGGTTTTCAATTGACTGTACGAAATCAATCAGTTTGCCCAGTGGGCGGTGAATGACTGCGTCGAGGTAGAGCTTCATGTGCTCCTGGAAGTCTTGGTGGGCCCGATCGGCCCAGCGTCTAAGTGGGGGGATGTTGTGTACGTCCACTTCTTCGATGTAGTGGTTCATGTTCTCGATGAGGAGAATGTGATAGTTCAGGATCTCCTTGTCTTCCGGATCTCCCGCACCCGCAGTGACACCCGGAGGTTGGCCGGGTGCTTCCTTGGCAATGAACTTGAGTGACTCCCACATCGCACGGTTGATGCGGTCGTACGCGTCATTGACACTAACACGAATGTCACAGAAGGAGCCGGACGGAGATGATAGCATGCTTTCCACTGCATTGGAGAAGTTCGGGAACACCCGCATGAAGGAAATCACTCCCTTCCGCTTGTTCACCTTGACCTTGGTGTCCTCAATGCCCCGGATTTGCTCATCTACAAATCGGTTGAACAATCCTATCAGACGGGAATGAAGTTTCTGCAGTGCGTGAAGAATGAACTCTTGATTTGTGTCATCAAAATCATTCATGGAGGTCTCCAAGGCATGGAGAATACCAATTCCTTGAAGAGGATCAGCCTGCATCGCCCAGTCCACCATGCTCTGCATGTCATTCGGCCAGAATGAGTAGACTTCATCCATAATCTGCTCGACTCTCTTTGCCATTCCCCGATCGGGATCATGTGGCTGGTTGGCAGAGAAATCGGGACAAGAGCGGTTTTCGGGAATGGCCGCTAACACCAAGTCGGGGAAATCGGCACTGGCAAGAGAATTGAGATGGAAGAACTGGATGATGAAGTTCTGCTCCTGAGCCATCATTTTTAGTGTCTCCCGCAGAGTCCCCGTGAACGCCTCATATGGCTCAGCCTTTCCTTGCTTCTTCCCACCACCTGAAGCCAGTCGAAGCCCAGCGGCAGCCCGCACCGTCTTGCCTCGTCGCACGGTCAGTTTCCGTGCAGCCATGGTGAGACCCTCGGTCTCTTTCTCCTTCTCTTGGTGTGTGAAGAGGAGTTCCTGCTCATCTCCTGTTGGTTTGTGCGCGGTCTGCTTCCAAGCCAGATTGTTGTCGCGAAAGTCGCCCTGGTACGAAGGCTTGGACTGCTGCTCATAGAGGCCGACAAGCCTACGCCAGTCTGCCATGCTAACCTCCTTGGCAAACATCATCAGGGGATTATACCGCCAGACCTCTTGACGGAAGTGCCCTCGTGCAGCACTGTCCAATTTCACCGCATCCTTGGTCCCACCATTCGTCCAATCGACGCGTTTTTGTTCTGCCATTTTGAAGGCAAGGGCCATGAACTGCTGCAGTCTGCTGAGGAACATGGTTGCAGTAGAGCGATACTCTTCCTTCTTTTGCTTGATCGCACGCATCTGGCCGATTTCTGTGTCAGCATAGACACCGACACTTGCATCAACTTGCCGCCTCTTGTTTTGTCCAATGTCAGAGTCAATTGTGAGCATGGCCTTGTACAAGATGGATAGAGCGCTTTCAGTATCCTTCAGTCCATCGGGGTTGCTCAGAGATGCCTCCTTGAGCGGTCCTAGCTCGGATGAAGATATTGAAAGTGTCTTCAAAAGAGTTTGCAGCTCGTTTTGTAGAAGCTTCTGATTTGCTGTTTGTACCTGCAGACCTTGGCCTTGAGCTTCAATATAGGCGACATCCTCGTGAAGAGTCTGTAATGTAGTCTCGTTAGCCGACTGAAGATCAACCCAGATTCCGATTCTGTAGTCCCAAAACTTACGTTCAGTTCATGAGAGTAAAGGGTTAAAAGACCATCTAGCTCATCACACTCTTCGATCGTCCTATCGATCAAGCTCGCAAGTTGTTCCACCTTTCCTTCTTGTTGTTCAAGGTTGCCAAGCCAACTGGTGGCCTCGACACGGCCAATTTCACGGCGAACATCTGCTTCCAAATCCTCAATCTTCTGTTCATCGGCCAACCGTCCGTTCCATCCCAGATCAGTGAGAATTTCATCAAAGTCAATGCCACGTCCGTCGAGAATGCTGGGATCGATCCCAAGAGCCTGGCAATATTTCAAAGTGTGGTCTTCACGGCGTCTGCGACGACGTCCTTGAGTTGCTGGGGATGGCGATCTTGAACGATCCTCAACCTTTATAACATCCTCAGAGAGGTTGTCCCGCGAGACCTCAGGTGTTAGGACAGGTGCAATCGCAATATCCTCGGGTGCTGGCTCTGTAATCTCGACAGTTGGTGTCTCCGGCTCTGCAACGGGCACGGGCACGGCCACAGGCGTGGGGAGTTGTAGTTCTTGTTCCGACTTTGTTGCCACTGGACTATGCGGGGGATCAGTTAACGACCGGGAAAGGGACGGCGCCGGAACAACGCTAGTGATGCCATCAGGACCCGCGAGCTCGGCCTGTGACTTCTTCGCGGCTGCCAGCAGTCGCTCACCAGCCCCACCAACCCTGGGCTTGAAACCAGCATAAGCACTTGCAGCCTTTTTCCAGGCGCCTGCAATGTCTTTGCCTTCCTTTTTCTTGACCATAGGGCCGAGACCCGGGCGATGTGGCTCGAATTCGCCGGCTTCTTCAACCTGCTCTGAGGAAGCTTTAGATTGCGACTCTTCAGCAGGCACAGTTTCGATAGGAGTCCTGGGCTTTTCATTGGAAGGCTGCATAGGCTCTGGAGACGGCAGATTTGCAGCCATAATAGCAGCAGGCTCTGAAGCCAATCCCTCAATTGCCGGCGATGAAGACGGTTCCCGGGGCTGTGCGGAAACTCCACCTAACAGGCTACCTGATGCACTTTTATCTTGAGGCAGGGAGGGCTGATTAAACGTGAATGCCTTTTCCCCGCCACCACGTTGGGGCGACTTTGGCCCAAAGCTGGGTGTGGGACGTGGGGCTGTGTCCCTAATTTCATTATTAGAAGAACCAGAAGTGGTAGGACGAAGAGCATCATTGCTGCGCATAAATTCCGGTGCCTTGTTCGGGGCTTGCTGGGTAGCAAGAGGTGGTGGTTTGGGAGCAGAAGATGGGCGGAGTGACTCTGGAATACCGGCATAGCTGCTGGCTGGCGCTGTAGCCATCAGATGATCTGTTCCCCTCGGCTCTGATAGTGAACTCTGGGGTTTTGCATTTGCTGCGCTACGCTCGGCTGCGCGTGGCGGCGGTTGCTGGTCTAGAGGAGGCCCAGAAAGGAGCGACGGAGGAGGAGATTTATGTAGATCAAAGGGAGATGGCGCCGGTCTGCCTTGTCCTGTAGATGGCCTAGAGCCGGTTGACGGCCGAGACATCTGCTCATGGCTCTTTTGAGAGCGAAGTGTGGGGTCTTCGGAAGGCTTCCTTTTGACTTCCCGAGGCGCATCGCGACTGGCATCACGACCTCTGTAGGACGGCTGTAACGAAGCAGGCACCGGGCTGTCCGATGTTGAAGGAATTGGAGGGGGTCCCCTTGTTGGTGGAGGAATTGAGGGACCACCTGGTTGTGTTGGCTGTCCCCTTGGTGGTGGGGCATTTGAAGGACCACCTGGTTGCACTGGTTGCGTCGGCTGTCCTGGTTGTGTCGATTGTCCAAGCCTTGCCAACATTTGCCGCTCCTTGTCATCAAAACCAATGAGGTTGGGGACTTTTCCATTGGTGTATTTCCTGTAGATCTTGACCAAGCTCCCAATGAAGAACTCCTTTTCCTTAGAAGTCCTGCCATGCCAGTAGTATGGCTTCCCAATTGTAACCGTGAATCCTACATTTCCTGCCCATTCTTTCTGTTGCTGCTCGCCTGGTGTTCTCGGCACAAGAGAGGTGAATGATTGAATTGCGCTTAAATCGTCGAGCATCCAAGTTTTGCCGATGGAATAAGTCCCCTCATTGTTCTCTCGAGCCTTGTGTATGCGGACTCTACCTGACTTTCGAACGGATATGATGATGATACGGGGTTTCTTGTTCTCCGGTGGCGCGTTTGGCGGGGATGGGCTGGATGGGTGCGCTGAATCCTCAGTGATGCGGACGTGAGTTATATAGGATTCGAGCACTGTAAGCAAAAAGACGGGTTAGCAGAGATCGCGGGCAAAATGACACTTCAATGAAGCAAACGCGTTGCGATCCAGTCTAGGCCCTGTGCCCTGTACGTCACTTTCGCAACGTGTTGCAAAGCACACAACTATTGACTGAGCTCGGGTGGGAGGGCAAAACTGGGGAAGTACGTTGATCGTGTACGTACAGAGACCATCTTCATCCTTTTTTGCGAAACAACTATGAATGATACGCTTTTTCTCATCCTCAAAAGCAGCCCCTCTTGTCATTGTGCTTTGGCTGGAGCCTGAATCAGAATGTAAATCTCCACGACTTGGATGCAGCCCTGGCGGAGGCCCGCGGGGTCGCTCTCTGCCATTCATTATGGTATTGAGGGACGCAGAGCTCACGTGTGGGTAGCCGCGAGATCAAGGGGACATGGTCGGGAGGGTCGGTATTGGGCGACGCCACTACGCACCACGCGCGAAAGGAATTGAAATCCGTTGAGCGCTAGTGCGTTTGTGAGCCGGCGGAATATGACGAGGTATAGTTGCCTGAAGTAGTGCAAGTGGCCAGCGCTGAAGTTCGAATTAGCTCATCAACGTGTCTCGGCGGAACCCAAGGTTGGAAGGCGGAGAGCTTGGAGCGGAGTATCGCATTGATCCGGGGTTGCTGTTCAAGAACGTGCGGAATGTCAGAAATTAACATTTAACTGAGTCTAGGGTTTTCACGACAATTTCCCACCGGAGTCCTATTATCTGTCTTGTTCTTTGGTGTAATGACATCCTGAGGGATATTATCGCAGTGCATGGCGATATCCTTTACTTTGATCCTATTGGCTTTCAATTGCCAGCACAGAATTAGTCATCCCCATGAGTGCCCAGGTGGACTCTAGGTCTAGGCTCCAGTCTTGGTGCCTGAAAGCTGTCGGTTATATAAGGGTAGAAACTGCCAATGTACCATATCTTCAAGTCACTACATACATTATATGCACCGCGTTCGTTTTTCTCTGGTCCATCATGTCCTCCACCACCATCAATTTCATCACTGGGAATAAGAACAAGCTTGTCGAAGCTAGAGCAATCCTGGGTGATACGGTGCTGCTTTCAAATCAAACCGTAGATATCCCTGAAATACAGGGCTCTCTTGAAGAAATTGCGCTAGACAAGTGTCGAAAGGCAGCTATCGCAGTATGCCAATTTCAAACTTTCCCTACCACCAGAGCATAGCCAGGCTAAATATAGTTTGTTCTATAGGTCAACGGTCCTGTCTTGACAGAAGATAGTGCCCTTGAATTCAAAGCACTGAAAGGTTTACCTGGGCCATATATGTGTGTCTGATATCAGTTGTTATTATTTGTCTTCTCTAATACCTCCCAGAAAGTGTTTCTTCTCTGCTCTAGGCAATGATGGCCTGTACAAACTGCTTGCAGCATTTGACGACAAAGCGGCCACGGCCGTGTGTACATTCGCCTTCTCCGCCGGCCCAGGATCTGAGCCTCGCCTTTTCCAGGGACGTACTGAAGGCAAGATCGTCGCTAAACGGGGAGAAGGTGGGTTTGGTATGTTTTCAAATCACCTATAGCAGATCTCTGGAGAGACCAAGCCTAATGTTCACTCAGCTTTTGACCCCATATTTGAAGTCGAAGGCCAAACGTATGCAGAAATGAGTTTTGCATACAAGGTGAGTTGGTTCATATAAGCATCCCGGGAATCCACTGGCCACTAATTTAAACAAACAGAATACGGTTTCTGAGAGATTCAAAGCTCTGGAGAAATTGCAGGATTGGCTGAAAAATACAGTATGACTGGGCTGTAACTCGGCCTAGATTTTATTGCATAGAGGTTGGAAAGCGCCAGAGATATTTTGCTCCAGGATAAATCAACGGCTATGTATAAGTCTCTTGCACAAAGGATGCCTTTTTTAACATCTTGAAAAACATGAAAAAACATCCAAAAGGACATCACAGGATTGTCTAATCGGCCGACTGTTCTTGTGATATATGAATTGATATTTTATGGTAGACTTCGAAAGTAAGCATGAAATTTGCGTTCAAATAGAGAAGCCCTAGCTAAACTGTTCAATTTTGATCCGAAGACAAGAGGATTCAGTATCACCTGAGCAAGGGGTTGTCGATTTGCTTTGCCTTATTAGAACTGTAGACAGTAAATTGATTAAGGCACATGGGTGGTAGAATAACAAAGGTGAAAAAGGATGCCAAGGGTGGAGACTGGGCCATCTGGACAGGACTGGGCGGTGAAAGATTGGGACCAATCAGATGACGGAAGGTCAATAGTGCCGGAAGAGCCGCGTGCCAATCACCGCCTCTCTCCACCAGTCGACTCTCACCAACTTCCGCCAATCACCGTGAGACTATAGCTTACCGCCTTTATATACTTTTTTTTTTCTCCCTTTCTTTTTTGGTTCCTGGCAGATTATTTCTAAATAGTCTCTCCTTGCCCCGGGTTCTCTTCCTTTCGCTATCGTCGAAACGAACCGTTCAGTCACTATGGCAAAGGTTTCCAGCAAGAAGTCTTCGGTCAAGAAGGTACGCTTGGTCTACTTTCGATTGACATGTCGAATTGGATCTACAAACAGACCAGAGGATTAAACTGACAATGCCCTAATTAGACCGAGTCTTCCAAGACCACAAAGTCCATTCCCCCTCAGCTGATCGCCTCAGTCGCGGCGTTCCTGTCGGAAAATTTCCCAGAGACCAGCACTGCCTTCACCAAGGAAGCAAAGTCGGGTAAGAAGAGCGATGCGAAAAATGTCCCCTCTCTGTTGGAACTCTTCCAAGCCTCCGAGCAGGGATCTAGCGTGAAGAATTCTGCTAGCGCCAGTTCTTCTTCCAGCTCAAGCAGTGGCTCCGATAGCGACTCGGATGTTGAGATGGGCGACGCCACTCGCTCGTCCTCTTCCTCTTCGTCTTCTTCCAGCTCCGACAGCGATGCAGATGATGAGGATGATGATGAGTCCCCTGCGGCTCCTGCCCCGGCCCCGGTCAAGAAGTCTGCCGGTGTGAAGCGCAAGGCCGAGTCTAGCAGCGAGTCCAGCAGCTCCTCCGACTCCGACTCCTCTTCGTCCGAAGATGACAGCCCCAAGGCTAAGAAGGCCAAGACATCCCCCACCCCTAAGGATGCATCTTCCTCTTCCTCCTCGTCTTCGGATTCTTCCAGCTCTGACTCCGATTCCTCATCGAGCTCTTCTTCGTCTTCCTCGTCGAGCTCCTCTTCGTCCGATTCCTCCTCCGATTCCTCGTCTGACTCTTCTTCCGACTCCTCTTCCGACTCCTCCTCCGACTCTTCCTCCTCCGACTCTTCCTCCGAGTCCGAGTCCGAGTCTGAGAAGGAATCCAAGAAGGCCCTGAAGAAGGCAAAGAAGACTCCTCTCCCCGAGTCCGACTCCTCTTCTGACTCCGAATCTTCCTCATCCGGCAGCAACACTGTAGCACCTTCCCCGGAGACCGAGATCAAGCCCGTCAAGAAGGTCGAGGAGGCCGTGAAGACCACCTCCTCGAGCGCCAGCCCCGCTCCTGGCAACGGCCCTGTCAAGAAGAAGCACACCGGAGCTCGCCCCACCCCTCTGGCTCTCCTGAGTGAATTGCCCCACGACCACCCCTCCAACGATTACATGTCGTACGCCTACGCAGACCGCGCCTGGAAGGACCTGTCCGTGACTCGCGGCAAGGGATTCACTAAGGAGAAGAACAAGAAGAAGCGTGGCTCCTACCGCGGTGGTCCCATCGACATTGCCCCCGGCACCACCTCTTACAAGTTCGAGGACTAAACGACGACGACCTTTTTGCGACACAACCGTATTCGCTAGTCCATAATAACAGGCTATCGTCAGCATCTAATCACAAAATTTGCCACCAAACCCACAAAGGACCCCCGAGACTGGGCTTTTTGTCTTGGATGTCGCTTTGCCGGAGGGAGAATCGCTATCTTCTTGTCGCTGCAATCTTTGCAGTACAACTCGGGTTCGTTGCATTGGATGAATATGGAGAGATTGGGCTCTCATATCCCGCATCATACTTTACCAATTTCACTCAGCACGGCGTACACGGAGCTATGGACAAGGTCTTTGGGACCCAATATTTGCCACAGAAATTTTCTGCTCATTAGCTTACATCAATCAAAAGTTTGGGATCCGTTCTCAATGAACTCTCGAAATACTTGCAATCCTCCGTGAAGTAGGAAAGAGACGTAACTTATCAACAAAAAAAACTCTTTCTAGTCCGATCAATATCTAATGTACAAAGTTCAGAAACTCTAAAATCCACAACTTACCCATCTCGCCTCCTCCAAGCCCCAGGCTCCTCCAAAGTCTCCCACCTGCAATCCCAACCCGTATGTGTCTCTGCCATATCCCCAAGCCCAAGATCCGCAAACGCGCGCTGGTTCCTCAGCTTAGAAGTAGTAGCAAAGTCATCGTCATCTGGACGCTCATATCCAGCCAAATTGAACGCCTCTGCGTTCCAGCGCGGTGAAACCTCCAGACCCGTGTTCACTCCTAGGTCTAGATTGTATTCGTACCACTCTTTCTGCGGACCGGTAAGGTCATCCGTAGACGCAAAGTCGAGCTGGACGACCCCGTCGACGATGCCCGTGTAGACAGTTGGCGAGGAGGGCGAGGGCGAGGACATTGTATATATGGGGCCACGGTAGGGACCTCTTTGGCGGGTGCGGGCTGGGGCTGGGATTTGTTGGGGGAATGTCGGAGGCGGTGGGTAGGAGAGGAACATGGAGAAGCCCTTTTTAGGTTTGTGGTTTGCTTTTGTTCTGGGTGTGCTGTTGAATTTGGTACTTTTTGGCGTTTGTGTACCCTCCGCTTGCGATGCGGGTACTTGTGCATCGAGGTAACTGTATGTGTTGCACATGCGCAGGTCGAAGATCTTGACTACGGCTTCGCCGCCGGCTCCGGCTAGGAAGCGCTCGTGGCCGAAGGCGTGGAGGCTGTAGATGGGGTTGAGGTCTGTTGCGTCTTTGTAGGAGACTTCGTAGGGCCTTGGGGAGCGTGGGTCGTGAAGTCGGACGGTGTAGTCGTCCCAGGCGGCTAGGAAGACTTCGCCCGGGGAGCCTGCTAGATTGTATTTATTGAGGGGTTCGATGGCGCCGATGTTGGCCTTTGACTTGAGGCTTGTAGAGTCGGTGTCTAAAGAACCGATTCCGATTTTTCGACATGCGGAGACTCCATCTGGTGTGATTTTCGAGATGGACAAGGAGTTTTCCACATTTCCAGTCCCCACTGCTACTAATGATGAGGAGAGCAGCTTGGAGTAGTTTGTTCGTGACGAGCCTTCCGGTAGAAGCCATGTAAATGGCTCGATTTCTTCATTGTCGGTCTCGGTATGGTAGAAAGCGATTGAACCATTTTCAAAATGAGCAGCCAAAGTAGAGTCCGTGTCACTGCTCAAATCTGTTTTATCTAGCCTGAGTCCATGTGCCAAGAACTTCTGCTTGTATTCAAAGGTTGCTTCATTGGGAGAGATGGCAAGGTGAGCAATATCACCTCGAACCCGACCAAAGATTAGATGCTCCACATCGGTTTCGTTGCTGTATTGACTCCCCGAGGACAAAAGATGCAGAGAACAAATGTCATCATAGCTGCTAATATGATCAACATCATTGAACACAAGCCAGTTTTCTTTCGAGTGAGCACCGGTTTGCTTGATCCTCATCACAAGCTGGTTGGCAGCACCCCAGGCAAGAACCTCTTTCCTATCAGCCCAAGATTGGCCATTCCAGATCTCGTAAGAATCAATTGCAGGTCTGTACCCTAGAGTTGGGTTATCTTGGCGATTCACTTCGTGAGAACCGATTTTGGTCGTAGTTTCAGGTGGCACAACAAATCTTCCAATAATAGCTTTTCTGTCCAAGGCCCGGGACCTGGAGGTCAAAGACTGTGCTGCATCTTTCCAGAATGGCGGTGTTTTGATGGATGGAAACCTGCTTCGCACAAACGCTCGGAAGATCCGAGAATTTTCAGCTGTGATGATACCGTGCAATCGGTGACATGTCTGAGACAAATGGGCCAATGCATTTGCAGTCGGGAGATATATCGCGATGTGATATATGATCTCGGATGGGAGCTCGGAGAGCATGTTGAAAGCGAAAGTCTGATTGACAGGGATGTGAAAATGAACAACTGATTTGGGCTTTTTAAACTATCGCCATCGTTCGTTGTTTTCCGCCACTTTCATTTGTTTTGGTGTCCATTGAGTGTGCTGGAAAGGGAAATTCTATAGAAAGAGCTCCATTTGTTCAACGACTTGTAGATTAGAGCCTTAGATATCTACTCTATCCCTAAATTGCCGATATGAAGTTTGTATATTCAGACAATGGTACGGAGTGTGCATTAATGAGCTGGGGCTGCCAAGTGTTGTGTGGAGTCTAATGATGTCGATAGCACGTGACAGCTACCCCCAATTTTCGGGAGACTGAAGAACTTGAAAGCGATGGAATCAAACCACGGAATCCAGCAAGCAATAGAAACATCATCGGCCAACTACGAGTTTTAAAGAGAGATCAAAGACAAAAGACATTCAACAACGGAAGAAATTAACACCGCTCTCCAAGAGATTAGCTGCCTTTCGGAGCGCCGAACGAGCCCCGCGCCATTTTCTGCCCAACATCATCTTAACAGGTGTTTCCTGATAAACTACAAACTTTGGTGCAACTAAACAACGTTCGGAATCACTCGATTCTCATAATTGAGCGCTTATCTATGGATACACACGGTTCGGAAGACAATTTGGTGGAATCATTGGAGATACCTTCATCCATCAAAGCCATCTACGCTGAGGCTTGCGAAAACGATCGGTCTATAGCGGAATCCCTATCAATCCCTTCCGATCGGATATCCGCCACAATGCTGGTGCAGGGCCGGGGCAGGGAGGTAATTTCCAAGATTGAAGAGCTTTCTTTGGTGAGGGTGCATGGTTCAGCTTCAACATAATTGCTTTCTGACTCCAAATAGAGCAACCCGACTCGAAAGGAACGTCAATTAAAATCAAGCGGAATAAGGCCTGCTATCCAAGTTTTCTCCCCAGGTGTAAACATAGTTGGCAAACCCTATATGGCAGTTATACCATTTTACGTCAAGGGAAAAGTGACACTTGGCGAAGAAGCAGTTCAGTTGGATCGTTACTATCATGTGTATGGAGAAAGTCGACTGGTCATCGAGGACAACGCCAAACTAGGGATATGGGGGTATAAATTAGGAAGTTAGCCTACATCACCCTGTGAAGATACATGCAGTCTCTGGTGAGGCCATAGCAACATTGTATAGTGCGACTTGGTCAAAATCAAAACAAGATCGGTTGGCAATATCATCCATAATCCCAGAAACATCAATAGGTTGGGTTGAAATTTGTTCATAGAAATGGTGCGCCAACTCATCCTCAATAACAACCTCTAATCTCTGAGTGTTGACTCTGTTGCTAGGAACGGCCGTATTTTCAAACCCCAAGTTTTTGGGAACGGAATCTTGCGGAATAGGGGCAGGACACTCGATGAAATTGTCCATAATATCAGGGGTACTGTTAAGATCTGTCCGAGGGTACTTCTGTCTGCTCGATTCCATCCCCGAAACTGAACTCTGGAAGATCACTCAAGAGCCATTAACACGGCGCAGGGGAACTCGTTATGTGAAATCGACTCACAGTTATAATTATTTTGTACTTCATTGAACCAAGGGCTTAGGCTTCGTACAGCGTCGAGCACAGTCATCTTCTGATCCGAAAGCCTGATGTGTTTGTCGTCTGAAATGAGTTTCTCCGCAAAGCATCGCATTTCATCATAACGAAATCTCCGAAATTGGTCTATGTGCAGTCCAAAAATGGCGGAAATTGCAGTATATATGCTTGGCAGATTCTGTTCGTCGTGGCAGTGGGCGGCAATGACCTTCTCAAAGACCATGTACTTGAGACCAGCTGCTAAGGATTTCGCTAGGAAATCCTTATTGCCAATATTAAAGACATTGGCGCGAGAAGGGGTTGGAACTTGTGGAGGTAAGGTCTGCTGGTAAAGCGCGTGCAGCCTTGTCGGGGAGACTCTATCGTCTTGCTGCTTTTTCGTGAACTCCAGGGCTATCGATCTAAGTGCAAGAACCCTCAGAAGCTTTTCCTTGTTCCCAAGTGATTTGTCTCCTTCTATGCATCTTATATGCTCTAACCGAGAGTCCTCGTCGGAGTTTCGCTTGCGAGACAGTAGGTCGCTTGGTGACTCTCGACCGACTTCTTCCCAAATCAGGCGTGCTGATCTTTTGACACAATTCAGCAGTTGGGGGATATGGTCTGGAGGAGCACGAATTGATTCCAGGTGTGCACTTCCGGAAGAGTCTCTAGCTGGTATAGACTGAGCGGTTGGGAGAGTAAGAGGTACTTCTAAGCCAGGAACGTGAGGTGTTTGTGGAGAGGACAGGACAGCCTCGTCTTCAAGTGTCGCCGTTTCGGCAGAAGGTTGGGATGAATATAGAGGAGATGACCCGCTCGGGCGTTCCTCGGGAAATGCGTGATAATCTCCAAATCTAGCCATCTGAAGAGGTTGAGCGGACGTTGGACCTGACCCGCCGGCTTGCTCCCTGGGTGTTGTCGTCCCCACAACTCGAAAATTCTGGGGTGAATGTGGAGGGGATGGTACGCTTCCTGGGTCTATAGGAATCTCCTGGAAACCGGGACTTAAATCCCGAAGACGTTGACTGAGTCTCCGGAGAGTCAGAATGGTTTGTTCTGCATGCGAGTGCAGACTGGCATCAGATGCATTGCGTATTGTCTCCAAGGCTACTAGAAGCTCCATTTTGACGAATATTTAGGGAAGTTAAGAGCAACACTTTTATCTGGAGTTAGGCTTATTCTTGAGTATTTGCGAATAGCTACGGTCGACACTACGGTCGACACTACGAATTGTGGATGAGGCTTAGCCCCATTCGAGTTTCCAACCTTTGGACCCACGCTTCAGTGTTCAACACCCAAGTGTGGGTCCGTTGAAAATATTTGGCTGGTTCATTTGTACATTCGTGTACGGAGTATGCGCCGCGCGATAAGCAGCTGAAAAATAAAACGTCAGTGCGAAGGACGCCATGGCAATTCTTGCTGTAGCGCTTACCCCCTTCCTAGCTATTTCAATGTTACGAGAAGCCTTGGGACTCATACTTCACCCAATGAACATCTAAGTTTGCTGGGATGAACTCGTGACCCCGCAGCCCATATCACAAAGCCTGCGAAGAACCGGATCACAGCGGTTCTCACTCAGGAGTGGATCAGAATATGAGCCCCCTCACTAGTTCATCTCTCAAATCTCCACTAAGATACCCTTTGGACCAAAGATTTGACAAAGATCTACGATGGCTCGATTGCTAAGGGTAATATAATCTCACATCTGATAAGTGAATACAAAACTTGGATAATTTAGTGCTTTTTAGAATGGTGTAAGAATTGTAGAGCAAAACACGAATTTTCGTCTGGTGAGCCTGATCGATATACCGGCAAGTAGCATTCTTAGTCTTTCTAGGTTTAGAAGTCATATGGTTCTCCTGGAATAATCAGTTATTGAGGATTTAGATACTCACTATTCGGGATTGAAACACATCAAAACACTGCGCTAATACATGATGTACAAATATTTGTCCCCGGGTACAAAGTATAACAATGAATACTACTACTCAAAGTTGAATTCGACCACGAAATATTGCATTTTCCGTGCCAGAGTAGGTAAATAATGTCACTAGTTCTGAGTTCGATACGATATCTACTGAAAGCTCCTTGATTAGATGTTATCTGTATATTTATTGATAACCACCCGTGGACGCCAACATAAAAATCCTTCAAGTTGGCATCTAGCAATTCACCTAAGTCTATAAACGTTAGCATACCAAGTGATAATATCTATCCTAATAGAACCGACGTACCCAGTCATTCAACGAGAGATTGACAATGGCTAGTAGAATCATCATCCTTACGGAAACTCCTCTTCGTCGCTAGACGGTGTCATTTGGTGGGTATGGATAGGACATCTTGCTGCAACGTTCTCGATATCTATCTGCTGTGGTGGATTCTGTGTTGTGGCGATGCAATTCCCGCGTTCACAAGGACGCACTTTCTCCGCAGGGCCCATGCATGAGCTGCAAAGTTGATAGAGCGTGTGTTTCCACCAACACATCTACCATTGGTATTAGTATATGCATTGTCAAATTGAGAGTCCCGGATTTAAACTGACCTTTGAAGGGTGTAGATTTCAATATGAGTTTTTGAATGTAGAATTGAGTTGGTGGGCAGAGTACTTCTAGGCGGATACTAACACAATAGCAATAGAAGAGAGGGTCGTTCTGGCATTATATAGATTATACTAAGTATCCAAGCGTATTCAAATTTCACGACTACAAGCTTGGTAATAGCTACGTGGATTCGGTTGATGGGGCAAGATCAGCATGCCCGTCAAAGGTTGTGAAGGTTATCAATGTGTACGGAGTAAGCTAGCCAGATATATTATAACGGACCCACACTTCGGTGTTGAACATTGAAGTGTGGGTCCAAAAATTGGAAACTGGATGGGTGGTTAGAAGCGACAGTGCTGTTTTCTGATGGACCAGAGGTTGGAAGAACCTCATCGAGATCAACCTCAACATTCATCACCCAACAATCCCGGTCTGGAACTGGGGATCCCTGGCAGAATTGGGGATGTATTAACCCCAAGCTGCTTCCCAGCAATGAGTAATTCAGCTTCTAATTTACCTCTTATCCTGTTACAAGTTTGAATGTGTCATTGTTGTACTCGTGCTTGACCCCTTGGAACTCAGACTCGACCTATACTCACAATTCGTAATCCGTGGCTAGGGGATATTGCCCACGCTATACCTATTCTGGAGTTTAGGCACGAAGGGCGGTGTGGTGTTCCGGAATTAAATATCAGCCCTTGATTCAATCCAACCACGAGCTTGAAGGTAGCATACATTGCTATCTTCACAATGAACGATTATAAGCAACAAACTCGGGAGCGTATCATAAGTCAAATCCCAAATACGATACAGAATTTCCTTCAAAGCGTTGATTCAACCGCAATTCGAATACTCGGCGATACTCCCAACAGCATCCTCGACTCCGAAGATTATCTAGGGTCTATACGAGTGTTTGTGTCAACGGTCGAGAGTGCCCTCCGCCGATTTCGGCCAGATATCCAGACTAAATTCCTCGCTGTTAACATATACCCTGGACGCCACTCTTATTTCGTCCTCGACCTCAACAATGTCGGCTATAACTATGAGACTGCTCATGATGATATGAGACCAATTTCTGTCTATGTTCTTCGCCTATCAACAAAAAGACCTATTACAATTTCCAGACAGGAAGTTCTGGACAGAACGATTGCTACGACACTTGCCAAAATGCACAATGGGCATGGTTACGAGCCTCTACCATTGGTTGATGACTATAACCACATCGTTCAATACTGCAATCCCAGAAGCCTTCAGTCTTGATATATTTTTTGATGTCATTATTTGCTTTCTAACAACCACTGTTTCTGCACATGAAGGAGAAGACCGCGTCGCCGGGAGCAAAGTTCCTATCGGGAAAATATTCGGCCGATAGACACGATCAGGTGACTAAGCCGACTTGGCGGTTTTGACGGAACGGAATAACAGTATTTCCGGTCTACAATATCTACTGATCTAAGAGCACATTGGTTTTATGGAGAAAATCTCAAGCGCGGACCAATAACATAAACCTCATTTCATGATAGGAATTGTCTCGTGTAGGCTGTCTTGAGATAATATAGTCAAGAGTTTTGTGACGGACTATGTCCTTATATAGCGAGTGCGGTTCTAAGAATCGTCTTAGAATTATTCTAGTCTTTTGCCTACCCCATAGGCTGACACGTGATAAGTTTTGGGGTCTCAATCTCCACCGCATAAATATAGAAAGTTTTGATCTGTTTCCCATTGTTCTTTAGCTATCTCTCTACAAGGGTTTGGCTTGCAATTAGAAAAACACTTCACTCTCATGTCGGTCGTCCCGCTAAGAGTTTTAAAAGCCTCTAGCTATTATCCCCTGTTTTATTATAAATATTAACCTGTTTTTGGAATCCGGGGTCGTGGCATGGAGCTTCTATTATTTTTACATACAGCTCTAAAGTTTGAAGACAGAGGATAAGGAAACCTACTTGCCAGGTTTATCCGGATAATGGTAGGAAGTACATAACATGCTACAAGGTTGAAACTTTGACAACTAGAGGCATGGAAAAGAGATAAAAAGGCTGAATTTAGAGTGAAGATCACCGTTCTACCTTGTAAAGTGGGTTTCCACAGTTCGTATGTCAAAAAAAATAGCCTCAACTGATTTTCAGTCCAGTCGCAGCCGCTCTTCATCCCGACCTGGTAATTTTCGACGACACACCAGGCATACGATAACATTTCAAGTCGACCAGCCGCATTACCAACGTCGATGTGGCCTCAGACGATCCCACCGCACTCTTATTTTCCGCATTTCCCGCAAACCCAGTGCCGAGGCCCTTGACATTAACTAATTTCCCCGCCAAATCGACTTCCATACTTGTGTCTTCCTTCCCTGCCTCTCCGTGGGATCGTAATTTTAGTACTTTGTCCACCACGCTCGCACTCATGCCTCCGCTATCCGCCACGGCAAGATCTGGCTCCAATTGAACCACAGAAGTCCGCCAGACGTATTGCATCGATCGCTTCCCCTCTGGTCGCCACATCTCCTTCACCGGCGGACTCGTGAAAGCTACGATGAGCCTACTAGAGCTCTTTCCCTCGACCTTCAGATCCTCTCCCCGGATAAGAATCACATGGAACCAGCTCTGCGCCGCTATGATCTTGTGCAGTTCCTCGGCACTAAGCTCAGGCGTCGTGGCGAGATCGGCCACCAAAGTGGACGCTTGCAGATCGAGCTGGAATAGGGACTCATTTTGATGAAAGCGGTAATTTGGCAACTTTCCACTAAGGAAGTGGGCGACATTCAGGAAGGATAGAATGTTTGTGGTGCCGATCAAGAGAGTGGACTTGCCCTCAGCACGAGGAGTTTGCGGTGTGGTAGTAGGTATAAATAAGGTAGCCCAGAGCTGGAAGAAAGAGAAGATGAATGAAGGCTAACCAGAGATGAGTCAGTCTATATTCATATAAAAACACTCAAGAGGTACTTACACATTCTGAGCAACAGGCTTTGAACTGCTCCCATGTCACATAATCATCGCTACCCGGAAATTGATAAGCTAAAAAAGCAGATGCAAGTTCGGAAGCTTGTGATGCTTCATCCGGGCCGGGAATGAGATGAGAGAACATAATGTCTCCGGAGCGTTGGTACATGTCGTGATAGGACAGCCCAGCTCTCCAGCGTCTATCTTCTGCATGTTGCAAGAAGAAGAGCCGAATTAAAATTTGCAAATCGGCTCTGCTTACTGCAATAGATGACCCTCCGACTGTCGACCCCTTGTGGTCAGAAAGTAGAAGGCGATGTGCAGCGGCTTCAAACTCCCCATCGGCCACCGTAGCTCGTCCATGGTGCAAATTCTCATTTATAATGGGTTGCGTAAATGCAATAGCATCTTTGATATCTTGAAGCTGGAGCGATTCATCCGGATCCTGAGACTGGGTCCCTGATTGCGGCCAAGGAGTGCTCAAGCTCCTGAAGATGATACGTGTGAGTCGCGGCACCTTGTCTATGTAGTGCTTTTCTGTGACTGTGGAAAAAGGCTGGCCATTTGAATTGGCTCCCAAAAGCTCATAACCGCGTGAGACAATGAATGCAAATCCTCTCCTGAACGCTTTGGCATCAATTTCTGGTTCGTTTGACGGTGCCGAGAAAGGAAAGTAGGCCCCGATAGAGAAAATTCTCCAGAGTAGTGGTACGCAAGTAGTCACTGCTGGGTTTTCAGGTAGCCTGGCGTTAATGTATCTAGCAAAGCTGTCTCTGTTCCACACGCGTTTGCCGCTGGGATTGGTCGTTGCGTAGTTTGAGAAGATTTTCTCGACATCTTTGATACCATCCAGCAGTTGACCAAGTGCTTTATCCAGATGGTTTAGGCAAGAAGCAGAATTGATGTCTTCGAGATATTGTCGCGTCGCTCGCTCAGCGGATGCCTTGCTGTGGCCGAACAGCGATATGTGAAGGCGGTCGCGCCAGGCCATTTTCTGCTGTTGAGACCTATTTTCTTTGCTTATGACTTCAGATACTAGGAATGTCTGAGGTTGTATGTTGTTTTCGTTGTCGATGTTTGTTGTTGATGGTGTTCAAAAGCATCCCAGGATCACTGCCCCGTGTCAGGATGAGGTCCAGTGCGCGTATCACGTGAATTTCATGCAACTTATGGTATCCTGTGGGAAAAAAATACAGCCATTTTTTCCACTAGACCATATAAAACTAAGGCTCCTGTTTAAGGCCTAGTCTGCGCTGAATAGACTACGACATTGCCTGTCCAGAGGTGCCTAGAAGTAGACCTCCGCAAAGACCACCAATGGGCCCGAGCCCCGGGCTCAAAGCCCAACCTTGGAACCAGCAGTGGGCTGTGTGGGCTAGCCCATTTGTAGGGGCCCACAAGGCCCCCATTATGGCCCATTAAGGGGGTTCAACCGGGAGGGTCCGTAATTTAAGTAAAACAATTACAGGGGCCGGTTATAACCGTGCCAAGCCGGGCGCCAACACCTACCCGCTATTGGTGGGCTTGGCACGGTTGATCTTTAGCTTTAAATTTACTCCGACCTATCGATATTAAAATACAACCTTACCAGATACCTTGAAAAATAAACGTCATATTTAACAAATACGTTGTTGTTTCACCTAGCACAGCTTACGGTCTAATATGCTATATACATGAAAGCAAACTAACAGTGGTATAAACTGTCCAAAGTTTGATTTCGACTTTATATACAGTATACCCGAAGCAGTAAATTCTTGCCAGCCCTCCATCGCCTCATCAACAGGAAACAACATCCTCTTATCTACACGGCCTCATCCGCGTATATCTTCTTGACAAAAGTAAAGCAATTGTTCCTAACCATATTGTATTTCCCCATATTCGCGAGCACCATGTTTGACTCTGTTATAATATCGCTGTTGGCCAGGCCCGGTTTGAGGCGACCGAGATACTTGTAGTGCGGGTGTGCATCTTGGAGGGCGGATGCCCAATTGAGTGCCCCAGCGTGAGCACCAAGTGAGCATGCCCTTGTCGGGTTCTGGTCTGGGCGTGGGTCGAAGACCAAATCGTATTCTCCGGCAACGTAATCGCGGCTCCACTGGCGCTGGACGCGTACGACCTCTCCTGGAAAGGGAAGCATGTTAGAATTTATTTGGAGAAGGGTTGGAAATTTCAAGTGATGAATGAAATCCTGCAAGTAGGTCCACGGGTGTTTTGTAACAAACCGCGCCCTTCCGTGGCCAGTGCCGATGCGTTCTCCATGAAGAATGTTCAGAGAAACAAGATTAGACTTACCGCATTGATTCGTTATTTCTTGATCATGGTATTGAATTTCGACATAGCCCGCAATGTAAATGGCATGAGGAACTGAGAAGAACTTGGGTCGCACCTAGAGAGAGATTGTGTTAGCCTTTTCCATGCAAGTATTACATAGGGTTATCGAGTTAGGGACCTACGCTTAGTCGCATGGCGTGTCCCTCCCCATCCCTGCTCACTGTCCACTCTTTACTAGGGATCTTGCTGGTTTTCATCAGGATCTTGAACTCGGTGCTGTCGGCGTCATAAATGCTCTCCGTCGGTACGGGCCTAGGTGCAGCCCGGATTTTGCTACCTCGTTTTGCTTTGGGTTTGCACGTAGGCTCGCCCTTGTCGCCTGAGAAATTGATTAGTATTCGCTTTCTCATCTGAACAGCTGGGCACAATACCTGTCTTCGCTGGTGGATGATCTGAAGCGCTAGGTCTGTCGGGAACATCTGTAGGTTTTCCAGCGGGCTCATTCATTCTGCCGGCTCATCTCAATCAGCGACTATACCAAGACAGAGGTAACATGAGATAATCATCTAAATGGGTTCTCATCACTTACGACAATGTGTGCTTTTTGCCAAACACTTTGAACTCAGCAGAACCCTCCTTCTCGATACCCTTGACGCAACCTTTTATGATGGCTGGTGTTGCGGCAATTTCGACGATATCAGCAAGCTCACCAAAAATTGGGATAAGGTCCTCAAGACCTTCCAAAGGCGCCAAAAGAGCAGGAACAGCAACGCGGCAGAAGGCTTTGGCTGCGAGATCAAGCGCAGCCTGCTGAGCGGCAGCCTCCGCAGCGGCTTTTGCAGCATCTGCGATGTCCTGTTTCAGCGAACTAGTAGGAGGCTTGAAGTTTGCGCAGCAAAAACTCTGGACACCTCCGTGACAGTTTTTATCGCCTTTTTTGGCATGCTGATTGGTGTTCTTTGTAAGCTCTGTCTCCCCAGAAGCACACCCACTGGTGCAGCTGAGACCTGCGCCTCTGTACCCGCGCCAAGTGCATGTCCCCATCTGCGTTTTGTCGTCACAACAGAGACTTCGATATTTCTTCTTTTGGCAGCGGTCGTTGGTACTCAGTTGGCCAGGCTGGCCATTGTACTGAGCAACTTCATTCGTGCCAGCCTTGCAGGGAACACCGCAATCCTCGGTGTAACAGCTCCCGGTAGCCGCTTGATCAGCAGAGGCCTGGTTCGCGGTTGTTTGTTGGTCACGGCTCATGATGATACCAGCAACGCTTGAAGCGCCACCAAAGCCATTGATCGCCGTCTGATCGACTTGATCCATACCCCAAACCATCATACCACCCAGGCACCGGCTATTCGCGAAATCGCGCTTCTGCGCAAAAGTATCTGCATCATCGTAGGACACCCATTGATTGGTGTCCCAAGTTATCCACTTGACAGCGGCAGTCTCATCATGAACGGGGGTCAGGCTGTTCGTGTTGATGATATCGGCGATTTCTTGGTAATCGAGGATTCCACTCGCCTTCGAGCATGGTCCAGGGTTGCCGCCTCCATTAATAGTTGGGAACTTGCAGATGCCATTAGGGGTATTGCAGCTGGGGTCCACTAGTGTGAAACTTCGGCCATACCAGCCTTGGCCCATGACGACCTTGTTTGAATCGACACCAGCGCGCCAAAGCAAATCCAAGGCCAAGTCAATCTCGGTAATATTGGTATGAGGAGCAATGTAAGGGCCTACATATCGGCTCTGTGCATCCCTATAGCACGTATTGGTTAGCCCTCTATATCTATAGATAGGTAACTTCCACTTACCAGACCCCGTGCAGATCGTATGCCATGAGATTGAACCAGCTTATGGAGTCCTGCATATTGGCGAGGTCAAAGTGCTGGAGGTACCAGTATGACGTGGGAATTGTGACGGTGAGCTGAAATTTGGATCCAAACGCGGCGCTCATCTCTTTGCACAGGGCGACATAGTTCGCAGTATCTGCGGGAACACCCCCACGGTCATCGGCTCCTGGATACTCCCAGTCCAGATCCGCACCATCGAAACCATAAGTTTCCATGAAGTTGATGACGTTGCTAATAAACGTCGCTCGGTTTCCTTCGCTACTCACCATGTTCGTGTAGGCTTTTTGTGTTGGTCCAGGATCTGTAAAGGACCATCCGCCAATGGAGATAAAGGCCTGCAGCCCAGGCTTCTTACTCTTCAACGCGGTAAATCGACTATACAGAGAACCTGCATTTGAATCCATGGGCGTGATTGAGAAGGTGCTGGCATCAAAGGACGCAAAGGCAAAATTGATGGATGTGAAGCCATCAAGATTGAGGTCTTCAGGGGAAACGCTTTGGCAAGAACGGGTATTTGCCCAGGACTCATAGTAGCCAACGTTCCGTTTGGAAACCCCAGATGCCCCTCCGCATGATGGACGTGGAACAGAGCCGCATCCGCCATACTTGGTACTACATTCGCTGTAGTTTGGATCGGCAGTGTTGTTCCAAACGCAAAACTCAGGTGTAGAGCCACAGAAGCCAAATTCCGAACAACAGACGTTCAGCGGACATCCCTGACTACCTGCTGGCGCATACGGTCCACACTCAGCCTTTGCGTTGCCTGTTGAATCAGTCAGTCAACCCATATCCCAGTAAAAGTCTATGCAGTGAACTTGAAGATGAGTTGCCAGGAGACTCGCAACCCAAATTTCGAGAAAAATTACAAACTAAATTGTAGGTGTAAAGCTAATCGAACCATGCGCTTTGCGCTAGAGGTTTTTCACTAATATCTCCCGACAAGGCAAATACTTGACGAATCAGGAAGTTCGACAGCCACGTTCCGGTACGACACCGCATACAGTGATTCAATGAAAATAAGTCATTTCACTTACAATTTGATTGACAGCCGGTTGCACATGACTTGGGCGAGTATCCGCAAAGATTGTCACTTCCGCAACATGCGCCATTCACACAAGGAGTGTTTGCATTACAAGTCCCTGTCGGTAGGTCTCGTGTCTGAAGGTCGAATACGTGTGGCGGGGCAGTTGATGCAGCAAATAAAGGAGTGAGAATGAAAAGAAGGAAAAGGCTCTTGAAAGACGCCATGGTCACAGACGACCGAAAGACAGAAATGAGTGGAAGGTGTTTCGATGAAAAAAATAAGAGATAGGAAGGCCAGAGTTAAAAGAAAACACTTTTCATGATGCTAGCACATCGGTCAGACGGAATGTCTAGATTCAGTTCTATCATCCTTCACGCTATGCATAGTACGATTGACAAGCTTTACATCCCTAAAGCTAGACGGTTGGCATGCTGGTGTTAATTTCCGATCTGTGGGTCGCGGGCCGCTTTGGGGTCCGTTTCGAATAGGTACGAAATATATGAGACCTGCAGGCTGTTACCTCCACCCTAAACTCATCGCTCTCGTTGCGGATTGGCACTGACCGACTCCATTCAGGCACTAGTCTGTGAGAGATCACCCGAGAGGGTTAGCTGGTCCGTGTTGAGGAGATAGTCTGTCCATTGTCCTATTCTGGCGGTCGGTTACGAGTTACCTCGTGCATGTTGCATTTGCGAGGGGACTAGGGTGGAACTTGGTCGCGGTGGCCAGAAATAGCTTGCATGTCCACCAATCAGCGACACTTCTAAAAGGGCTTTTTTGTGACAGGCTGAATATCCTGGCCATAATAGAGGTAACAGGACAGATGGAGCAGTAGTTGTTGAGACCCTCCAGGGAGCATGCCATAGATACTTGTTTGCTTGTAGACTGAGGTTCTTTTCAAATGGTTTTACCAGGCTGTATACACCCTGGTTTGCTAGTGAATAGATTAAGGTTTTCCCTCTGCTTTCTCCCCACCATACAACAGTAGTAGCAGCCAGTTTTCTTAGTTTCAACAATGTAAGCCAACTTCATTAATATCAAACAACCTAAGCCAACAGAGGTTACTCTCTCCGTGCTTGCAGGTATTTGATATACAACATAAGCGCTAGGATGCAACGTAATTTCGGCGTGACCGGACCACCCCAAAACACATTCTAGATGCGATGTTTTTATTACACTATGATTCAACCACGATAAAACAATTTTCTTCTAATTTCAGGAATCAAATCCTTCTAGGCTTAAGAAATGGACATAATTCAGTCTCGCTTTTTTTTTCCAATACGATTTTTAATAGCTTACCATAAAATACAGTGCAATTTTGACATTGAAGGCTTAAATATGTGTATCTCTGTTAAATTCTATCAGCATGTAGATCATGTATGCTTAACTAAAATCTTATCCTAAATCCCTGTCACGACAGCCCAAGAACTACGCTAATGTATATGCATGTACTTGCTTTTTTTGCTGGTAATACCAGTACTGATCAACCATTACTAATCAATCAATAGTACCTATGTAGCGTACGGAGAACAGATTCTTCATTTGAAATAATACCATGTATATTACATGTGGCGTGCATGCATTAGCTGATTTCTCGGCCGGGCTGTCGTGGCAGGGTAGTTATTGAGATAGAAAGTTGTAATTTGTCGCATTGATTACAAATGTGCTCTGAGGTGATCCACTTGGGAACGAACTACTTCGGCTCCTTTCGCTCGTTCGGTCATTCGGTTTCTTTCCGTTCCGTCTTTACGGGCTATTAGGCAGGCCATCTGGACACAACTCTCTTATTGGATAATATTGCTGGCAGTAATTTATCTCTCCACAGATCTGCCTTTTTCTACCACACTATATTAATGCTTCAAGGGGCGGTGGAACAACCGGTCAGCCAGTATCCAATAAAAGAGTTGTGTCCAGATAGCACACTTCGTCGCCCGCACCGCCCCACTGCAGCAATTCATCTAATGCCGGTATGATGTATCGATCTCTTTGCATGAGGCTACGGAAAGACCATGACATCCTTCCAAAGAGGCATTAATTTCTTTTCAGGGTACTATCCCTTTAACGCTCACTCGGTTGGGTATCTTAGGTACAAACTTTATACAGGGATGTTGATTACTCGGAATTCCTGTTTCGCACTGTTGATACCGTATTCATATGGCGGCGACGCTAAAAAGGGCTTCTACAACATAAGTGATGAAGGGATAATCTCCGTCCGGTGAGACATCTTCTTAGCTCTTGGTTTTTGGTTCGGCGTGCTCTACCGTCGAAAAGGGTCTTCTTCGACCCTTCACGTCTTGAAGAAACTTGCAGCATTTGTTTGTTCGGAGCAGAGAAATGCCGACTTTGAACCAAATCTTCGCCGTGCTGTCTTTTTCAGCATGCACCATGGCGCAATTCAACCTCTACCCAGGTGTTTCCTCAGATCTCTTGAGTACGGCATTCAACATTAGCTCTGGCTGCTTGACGGCTCTCAATGCCACCCTCAGTTGCGATCAAGACCTCTTTTCCATGGCTGGAAACGCTGATGGGTTCTTCTGGAGCGATGACAATGCTACAGCACTTTGCACTGGTGCTTGCCAGAGCTCAGCAGCTTCGTGGTGGAATAGTTGCGCAGATGCATGTGCCAACGACCAGTTGAACGCGTATGGAAGAGTATGTGAAAAGCTCCTGTAAACTTTCGATTACTTACACGAATTATAGATCTACCCTGCCCAGACCGTACCCGGGCGCTTTGTGGACGGCTTGAACCTCGTTTGCGTCACTGCAAATACCGATCTGACTCTGGACGTTGGGATCAACGGCACCATCACAAATTCAACGTTCCTTGACAACAGTACAACTGCATCTGCCACCAGTGAAAACCTGGTCTCTCGCCAAATATCCAGCATATCTCAGTATTGTCTTGTCCAGTCCTACGACTGGGTTGGATCGGATATTATCCGCCCAGACTGCACTGACCCTGCCAACTCCAACGCCTCTCAGTGTGTTGATCCTACGGACGTCCCGCCTGAGAACGAACGGCTTGCAAACCTCTACCCAGACGAGTTGCTGTGCTCGGAGTGCTTTTTGAGCATGTTCTACCTGCGGATTGCATCTCCTTTCCTGCCGGATGTGGATCATTCAGATTACCTGGTTGATCAATGGTTTGACATTCTTGACGTCTGCAATGCCACTTCAAAAGTACCCGATCTCCTCGTTCGAAACCTTCCTTATTATCAATATGCTCCAGGAGAATCGGATAACTGGGTCGACAACACAACGTACGGTTTCAGCGACCTTCAGCCTCTCGGCGGCAATGGAACGACCAATGTGACTTGTCAAGCCCGGAGCATTATTTTGGCTGATCTGAATCCTCCGGATGTCGATTATACCACACAAACAACCTGTGATGTCATGGCACCGTTCTTGAATGCATCAACGGGTGACATATGGCAGATGTATCAAAATTCAGACTGCATGCCTGATTTTGATTATACCGAGATTCCGGTTGTGTGCCTTCCATTCTCTTGCTCTGTTACCCAGCTGAACGCAAACACGACCTGGTAAGTCTGCTCAAACCCATAGAAGCCACATCAATTTGAAGTAGCGAATCATGACCCTTACTCACACTAACACCGAACACAGTGATCAATTCGTTGCAACTCTTCCGGCTATTGGTAACGACACCATCACCACCACACAGTTCCTCTCGTGGAATCCGAATTTCATTGGTATCTGTGATAATACGACCGAGCAATATGTTTGCACGAGCGCACCAGGCGGTACTTACATCTCGCCCCCAACGAATATAACGACTAGTAGCGGGGACTCGCGTGGTGGAGGTGACGGAAGTGGGACATCCACTGGAAGTGGTGGGGTTGGTGGCTCCTCCCGAAACTCCACCCTCGTAGCACCCGGTGGCACTCCACCAAGCCCAACCCAGTCTGGCATACCATCAACGTGTGATCAGTATGCCGAGGCTCAGTCGGGTGATGGTTGCTACTCTTTCAGCCAGGACTTCGGCATCACATCAGAGCAGCTGGAGGCGTGGAATCCTGTCCTTGGGTCAAATGGCGAGAACTGTCTCACGCAGTTCTTCACTGGGTACTGGTACTGCGTTGGAC
This sequence comes from Penicillium italicum, assembly GCA_002116305.1. Lineage (NCBI taxonomy): Eukaryota > Fungi > Ascomycota > Eurotiomycetes > Eurotiales > Aspergillaceae > Penicillium > Penicillium italicum. The sequence continues at coordinate 157,361 of KZ108075.1, read as the reverse complement.
TTGTAGGCTCTGCAACAAGTACAGCCACTACTTCCACAACCAGCTCCACGGGTGTACCTACTCCGTCACCAGTCCAAGCCGGAATTGACCCGCAATGTACGAAATATTCCGAGGCCGTCTCCGGAGATGACTGCACCGTTTTTGCCTCAGCAAATAATATCACTCCCGCACAGCTTTATAGCTGGAACCCAGCCCTTGGTAGCGGAGGCTCGAATTGCGGCACAGCTTTCTGGGCCAACGAGTACTACTGCGTCGGCGCGCCTGATGGTCCAGCTACTACAATAACTACTCCTACAAGCACAGCTGCGGCCACCCCTTCGCCAGTCCAGCCAGGTATAGACCCGCAATGTACGAAATATTCCGAGGCCGTCTCCGGAGATGACTGCACTGTTTTTGCCTCAGCGAATAATATCACTCCCGCACAGCTTTATAGCTGGAATCCAGCCCTTGGTAGCGGAGGTTCGAACTGTGGCACAGATTTCTGGGCCAACGAGTACTATTGCGTCGGCGCGCCTGATACTCCAGCTGCTACAACAACTGCTCCTACAAGCACGGCTGTGGCCACCCCTTCGCCAGTCCAGCCAGGTATAAACCCGCAATGTACAAAATTTGCTGAAGCTGCCTTGGGAGATTCTTGCCCCAGCTTCGCCACGAAGAACGGTATCACGGCCACCGAGCTCTACTCCTGGAACCCAGTCCTCGGCGCAGGAGGTGCGAACTGTAATACTGATTTCTGGGCCAACGAATACTATTGTGTTGGTGCACCTGGAAGTTAGTCTTCTTGAACGGTTGGAAAATTAACTCTGCTTTTTTTGTCCACCGCGAGGATACATGTAGTATATAGTTGCTGAAATCAATGTTTAAGTGATGGGGGAGGGAGCCATCATCAAAATATACCAATACAAATCTTTTTAAGCAGTATAGGCTAGAGGTTGCTCCCTGTCTTGGTAGTATTGCAGTGAGTCTGAGGATTGACATTAAAACAGAGGGGGCAAAAAGGGGCAGATTACCCAAGTAGAGGGCCTGTTGGTAGACCACAGGATGCTTAAACGATGTAGATTGAATCAAATTCAGCATACTCTGCTACCCACTTGTGTATCTGATGTGAAGCATCGCCACACAAAACCCACTATTTGTACCATCTGTGTGGGGTCAACTGACTAATCTAGTACTTTTGTATGGTGTGAAGTCACATGCTGGTTTCAACCATGTATTGCGACTCGGTATTTCGACAGATACCATACCACTGGTATCGAAAATGGACTGCCAAGGACAACCATACCAAAAGGGGTTAGACCATTGTCTCAATAGTATCTCCCACCTATGATACACGGATGATCTTTGGCTAGGCTAACAGCTAGTAGCATAGCGGTGTCGGGAATCTCAATTGTGTACAACTCCGTGGACCGGAGGGATTCCCAAACTGCTTATCTTATACCTGCGAAGTATCTAAATTCTAACAGGACATCTACCACAGTGGACGGCAAACACAAGCTTTCCGGAGTTCACAATGGCATATTCGATCACTACCCTGGCGGCAGCATTTTTCGCTGGTCTTGTGCTCTACAAAGTGTTAATCTACCCAGCGTTTCTCTCCCCGCTGTCGAAGATCCCCAACGTGCACTGGAGTGCTTCCATCTCGCCGGCATGGATGCTGTGGAGACGATTCACTAGCCGAAACAATCGCACGATTCAGGCCGCACACGAGCGACTCGGCCCTATTGTTAGACTAGGACCATCAGAGATCTCGATCAACTGTGTCGAGGGAGGAATCAAGCCAGTCTATGCTGGTGGATTTGAGAAGCATGATTGGTATCCGCGAGTCTTCGCATCTTTTGGGTTAGTATGGAAACGGATCCATAGTAAGCAAAGTGGCTCATCATGAGAGACAGAACAGTGAGCATGTTCACCATGACAGGAAGCAAGACACATTCAACTCGCAAAAGAATGTTGTCTAACATATACTCAAAATCAACTCTGCAAACATCCCCTCATATGAAATTAGTTTCAAATACGGTCATCTTCGATAGACTGCTCCCGATTCTTCACGAAGCAGCAATATCTGGCAAACCCATCGATGTGCATGACCTAAACCAGGGACTGACAATGGACTTCGTCTCCTCTTATCTATTCGGTTTGCAGAATGGTACTAATTACCTGCAAGATGATTCATTCCGCAAGCACTGGCTTCACCTTTACATGTGCCGAAAGCCATTCGAATTTTATGCCCAGGAGGTTCCATATTTGGATGGATGGCTGAGACGGATTGGTCTTCGAGTGATACCCAAATACTGCGATGAAGCCAACGCAATGCTTGATTCTTGGGCTCTGGATCTATGCGATAGGGCAGAGCAGATAGTTTCGTCTTCCGAGCCAGGCGTCGAGCCAACAGTCTACAAGCAGTTGAAACAATCTCTGGAGAAGCATTCCACAAAGCATGGAGAAACAAAGCCAGACAAGGCCCAGCAGCGACTCGATATTGCTTGCGAGTTGTACGACCAGCTGACTGCCGGCTTTGAAACCAGTGCTGTTGGCCTCACATATCTGTTCTGGCAACTCTCCCGACACCAAGAAGTGCAAGACAAGCTCCGAGAGGAGCTCCTCACTCTGAATTCCCCGGTTTCGTACCCAAAGACAGCCGATTTGCCGCCTGCCAAGTCAATCGATAACCTGCCCCTGTTGGAAGCAATTGTGACAGAGACCTTGAGACTTCATGCTCCGATCCCTGGCATTCAGCCTCGGGTAACGCCATCTCCGTCGTGCACTCTGGCCGGCTATGCAGATATACCACCTAACACCAGAGTGAATGCGCAGGCATATTCACTACACCGCAACCCGGAGGTATTCCCAGAACCAGAAATCTGGGAGCCGAAGCGTTGGCTGGAAGCTGAAAACTCGCCAGCTGATCTGGAAGAGAAGCGTCGGTGGTTCTGGGCGTTTGGAAGTGGAGGACGTATGTGTGTGGGAAGCAATCTTGCACTGCAAGGTACGGATTCAATGATACCAACTATTGGATTATGCTAATTGCCACTTGGCAGAGATGAAATTGGCCGTAGCTGCAATTTACACTAACTTCCGCACCACTATTGTCGACGATGACAACATTGAGGCCATCGATGCTTACACCGTGAAACCGACAGGCGATAAATTGATCCTTAAGTTCGAGTCTGTCTGAGATGTCACCGGGGGAGATCTTGCACGCGCAGCTATTGCTACAGGTAGTTTGAACTCAGATTAGAATTAATTTGATGAGAAGAAAAATATCAATATTGCAGCCGAAAGACCAAGTGATAAGAATAACGGGACACTAGCTTCCCGGCTCGTTCATATGATATCCATGAGTGTAATTCAGTAGGCTAAGAAGAGTTTCAAGCCGTCATCACATGCAGAATGACCCCAAGGCAGGCCCCAAACCATTTGGGACAAGTGGGGAACTTCAATTTGTTTGCAATTCCTTCACGCATTCGAGAATCAATTGCCAAAGCTGAGGTCCTTGGGTGATTGGACTCAATGGGCGACGAGTAGCAGGGTAGAAGAGATATCGGTGGTCCCTTCCCTTGACAATGCGAGGTCGAGGTCTTGTGCATACTGACACCCAAACAGCGCAAAACGAGCCCAACCAGGAGTTCAAGTTGAGGGGGAACTTGAAGTTGTTTACAATTTCCGTAACGGATTCAGAAAACTAAGCATTCATTTTGCTTGCCTTCTGTTCACCGTCACCTGTTACCTGGAGCATCCATAATGCATGAGTATGTAATGAAATAAGAGTTAATCAATTGTTCTGACAGGTGATTCCATATCCCACATAGTTGTATACTGTACATATGAGTAAAAGCCAACTCCCATAGCCTCTGATGCAAAATAAGCAGACCAAATCAGCAGATCCTGATAATAGCCCGAGTACTCGCGTAATAAAAGTATCAAAAAGAAACCCAAAACTCCGGGACAACTCGCTTCTGCTGCCAAGTCCGGATAGACAATCGCGAACAATCCAGTCGTGCAAGCAACATTTTAACCGAGAACACCATCCTTCTTCCGGGGGCCAACAACCTTGGGGTACATTCTCATAAGGTGGTAGTTGACAGTGTTCTTCTTCTGCTCCCGGGATTTCTATTTGCAGGAGTAACTCGTCAGAAAGATGTCGACAACAAAGGAAAATAACGGCGATAAAATTGTAACGTACCGGTGCATCCATGCACTTCCGCAATTGAGCCTCGAGAGCAGCGCAGCCCTCTGCACCGTATCCAGCGGACGCCCAGCAGTCTGTTTTCAAGCAACATTGTCAGTAACCCATTCACGAGTTCGATGTTCAAGATATTGGACGTCTGGAATGCGAAGCCAGGGCGACGACAGATTGACAGCGTCAATGTCGACTCGGAAGAGGAGTGAACATACTAAGCATAGACGACATCACTACCACGCAGGGGTTCTGCTCATTCTGATTCGGCCGGCGAACACGGAGGTGGTTGATGGTGTTGAGACGCATCGGGTTCAGCCGGGTGGAGAGGGAACCTTTGGGTGCCATGATGGGTAATTATTCAGTTCGTGAAACTGGCAACACAGATATCAATTGGAGCGAGAAAAGGCGAAATGCCTTGAAGCGACCGTGTACGGGATTAACGATGGTTAGACTGGCGCCGGCGACGGATCTTCGACAAACAAAATCCGAAGTTTCGACTCCGCGGAGGTGGATGACTAATCGTGGTCGCGCCGCCATCTTTATCTACCTCGAGGGCTTGCCACCTGATTCATAAGTCCTGTACGGTCTTTTTGATATCCAAACCCGGTGAATCGAACGCGAAGCTATTGAGGATGCCTGGAAGATACAGTTTATCAACACAACTCCGTGGTGTTTCTTCAACATGCGCTTTTAAAGCTCCGATAGCTCCCGCATCTAGGCGGTTCTCCGCAGCATGCCACCTGAATCAAACATCTCCCTCGTCTACGCCCCAGAAGGAGGATCAAGATGGCAAAGATGGATCAAAAAAAGAAGAAAAAGATAGTCCGATGGGACGCCGACTGGCTCAGATGACTGAAGATGCGATGCTAGAAGGTGGACGATCTGCGCAACGCAACTTGGAGCAAGCAGGGTTCTCAGAAGAACTGAAAAATCAGCTGGCAGAACGCATCGCTGCTTCATCATTTAGGAGCGAGTATGCTGCTGCTCATTCTGTAGTCGAAATGCCCGTAAGTGATCCTTACAACAACCTACTGTTCAACAACAACTAACCCGCATTCCTTTATCGCAGTCTGCCGCAGGACAGGGCACACGAGAGAACGCCGCCGCTCCTAAATGGACAGGAACAGAGCGCCTAGAGGATACGACTCTTCGGATGCTGGATGACGCGAGCAAACCAATCCGAATGCCTTACAAAATCCCCGATCCCGTGAACCTCAAACTCACCCCGAAGCCCAAAAAGTCTCGCGGAGAACGCCTTGCCGAAGCGAAAGAGCGCACTTCTACCTATGCACTGAGTCAGGCTCCTGGATTTTCTGAAGAAGAGCGCGAGGATATGCGCCGTGAAATGAGGGAGCAGTTGACGCCCGGAGCGCATTCCATGCCGATCTCGATTTCAGGTCTTTCGTCGCTGGCAAACGAGCGAATTGAAGATGCAATTGCGCGTGGACAATTTAAGAAGATCCGTCGTGGGAAAGGCGTGAATACAAAAACGGATCACAATGCGAGCAGCGCGTTCATTGATACAACCGAATATTTTATGAACAAGATCATCCAGCAGCAAGAAATCGTGCCACCGTGGATCGAGAAGCAACAGCAGCTTGGTATGGAACTCAATCGATTCCGCGAACGGCTTCGAGCTGACTGGAGGAGACATGCTGCGATGTTGATTGCCAGCAAGGGTGGGTCCTTGGACGTACAAATGAAGCGGGCAAAAGCCTATGCTGCAGCCGAGACTCGGTTGGCAGACAAAGCAAAGTTGGAGGCTTCATTTAAAGAAGATACATCCGTCTCGGAGATCAACAGTGACGGCCGGATAGTCTCCAAGTCGGAGACACCCCAATCACCTACAATTAAGAATGATGGCGAGGAACCTTCGGAAGATCTACCCCATGTCCCACCATTGCGAGACCCCGATTATCTGGCAATTGAGCGTTCTTATCACGAACTCGCCGTGAAACAAATCAACACTCTTGCAAGATCATACAATCTCCAAGCTCCAGCCTCCGCCCACAAACCATATATCAATCTTGATCGAGAGCTCAAAGCATGCTATGCCGCAGTAGCGCCTGGGCTAGCAGATGAAATTAAACGCCGAGCGACAGAGCGTGCGCGTCCGTCATCGATCGTTCCGCCGGTTTCCTCTAGCAAATTTGGGTCACTGGGGATGGCGCAGTCTGTACAGGTCCACGAAGAAGATCAGTCGAAGGGATATGGTATGAAAGAGCTGTGGCGCGATTTATTCACTAAATCCTGAAGACAGCAAACACCAAAACAGAGAACTCTCCACTCTTTCCTTCTGTTCACCCAGTGTGGGGCCACATCGGAGATAATAATACAACAGTAATGTGACATAAGTCATGACGAGCAATGGCACTCAAAAGAAAACAGACAAAGACGATCTTTTCAACACCACCTCTTGGCCCTTCGGCTTCCCTCTCACGAAACCGAATTGGAATCTTCAGCTCTCACGAAGCGATGGTCTTCGCAGTACGTGGCTTTTTAGTCCACCACAGCAAGGCTAAAGGGATTCCGAAGAGGCCGGTGACGCCAACAAGGCCACCCGCAAGCCCATTCATCAAAACGAACGCGGCAGCATTCATTGTGCTCGTGCCAGCAGCAACAGCAGGCGCGCCCAGTACCAAACAGAGAATGGCAAGAGCACCCACAAGGAATACTTCGCTGAGGCGCACCCAAAGGTTATTCTTAGCCAAACGCCTGATCGCGGCTGGATCCGGGTAGAGACGTGATGCCTCCCGTAGATTTCGCCAATCGAAAAAAGCACTGACGACACCGGACATAAAATACAAGTACATGCCGAAAGCGAGGAGAAGGAACAAAACTCCGATAAAATACGCAGCAGATGGGGAGATGCTCGTGTACATGCCCAGGTACCCATGCTTTGGTAGCCAGTCTTGACAAGTATCCCAAGTCAGATTCTTAGCGCACGAGGGAACACTGGCAGTCATGTTGCTGGCTTCGTCTCGCTTGTGCATGGGGATGATGAAATGATGCCACGGGATCTTTGGGAAGTCTCCCTTGGGCCAGCCGGCTTGCTCGAGGTCGGAATCGCCGAAAGGTAAACGGGAGATGACTTCAACGTCGCCTACCCAGATCTCGTTGACGGCGTTGCCTTGGTCGTAGAAATGGTCTGACTTGACGCCGTGCACTGCGGAGATCTTGTTGCCCATCTGGGCCTTGGTGGAAATTGTCGTATTATATAATAAGTGATGAATGCCTTTCTATGCAATGATGTTGTATAAGGTAGACGGTGATGGATGATGAGGATGAGTTCATTGGGGATCGCCCAGTTGACCATCTGGGCAGGTGATCTTGGAGTCTTCTCATTTGGAAGGAGCAGTAGAGGGAAGGTGCGTTGGGGTGTTTCTTTTCTGGTCAGAGAGATGAATCTTCTCGACTTGACTTGTTGACCTCAGTGATATGCATCTATTCTATAGGCTGAACAGGAAGTATTTGTTCACATCTGCTTTGAAAATCGGACGCAGTGGACAACATATACTATTTCGACTAGAAATTAGAAATTGCTCGACGGTAGTTGAATAATACCCTGTAAATTATAAATTGATCGAAAAATGTCATTCAGATGTAGGGTTCTCAAAATCGATCCTAATAGAGATGCTCGTCATTGTACAGAGTAAGCGATACGAAATGAATTTCACCATGTCGCACCTGGGTATACTTTGTACTATTTTGACGGAATGCCCTTACTGGAGATTTTAGTCCTTCTAAATGATAATGTGCTTTATTTTAGACCAGTTGAAAATTATTTGAGAAGGTTGAAACGCACTCCATGCCTCAATCACAAGTTAAAAATGTCCCAAAATAGCTCCAAAGCACTTTTGGCGAGTTAGGGTTCTCCTCTGTGAGTGGTCGCCGCCAAGTGATGATCGTGCATGAGGGCGCGTATTTGTGACCAACGACAGGCTAACTAGAATGCCTGGACCTGCACTGACTTTCTCTTCACTTCATCACATCCTATGCTTGCTTCTTATACGTGACCCCTCCCCCTGCTGCCCCCAGTCACATTTGGAACATGTATCACCCCAAATCCTCGAGTGAGATTCGACGTTTCGAAATGTCGATCAGTGACTACACCTACTTTTAAGATTATCACCTTTCCTTTCCTATCTCATTTAAAATCCAGGCGCTGGAAATGACTATCCCGGTAGTCTTCTTTTTGCCTGTCTTTTTTACTCTCTTCAGTGTACATAGTGCTCCGGTTCAGGCCCAGAATATCCAACGTGGACCCAAGTCGGCTGCACCCCCAACAGTGGACAAACCCTTGTTAGCAATCCAAATTGGAAGCATTGTGGGAGCCTACGTGATCTTCGTCGCTGTCCTCCTAGCTCTACTTATATTCGTTGGACGTCGCCTGCGTCGGACAGTTCAGTCCTCCAACTATACACTGCATATGGAAATTCTGAAGCCTGCCAGACCTCCTGCCAGCATGGATCCCAGCCCAGTCTCTCCAATGTCACACAACCTCCCCAGTCCAAAGTCCAGTGGATTTAAGTCGTGGGGGTCGTTGAACAGAAGTGCCAGGCCCTCCCAACCATCCATGAACGGCAGCATGGTGACCATCGACGAGTCCATCGTCGCGAACGACCGACAACGAGCTCAGCATGACATGGAAATGCTCTATGCAGCGGTCATGGAACATGACGCCCAAAAAGCTTCCGGAGTTGATCTGTCCATCCCTGAACATGACCTCCAAGCACAATCACCAGACAGTCAACTCACAAATCCATTCACTGACCGTGGCTCCCACGTCTCAGATAGCTCACTGGCACCATTGGCACCATTGAAGTCCCCCACAAAGGGATTCAATAGTTCCCGCTTATCCAAGCTCTTCAACTCAGGCTCCCGCGCCAATCCAGACCCGAGCAAAGTGCGCTCGCCGCGTCTGGCTATCCGCAAAATGCCCATCTCCTCTCCACTAGCCTCGCCAGCAGTGGTCACACCCCAGGCTTACATACCCGAGAACCCGCCTCTTTCCCCGCGCATCTACAACCCCGGTCCTCCTCCGGTGGTGCCGCGCCTGCAGGCGAACAACATGATCAGACCCGCTCCGGGGCGTGCCCGTCCACCGGCGCCTCTAACCCTATCTACCACCTCGCCTTCTTCCTCCATCCCGTCCAACCTACCTTTCCGTGAGGCATACCCGCCGCAAAGTGCCCCAGCCACCAAGACCACTATTTTGGAACGGCCGCTGAAGAACCGGGCGGGTCCTGTCACGGGTATGGCCACGCCGTACAGTCCGTACATGCCGTTTACTCCTGTGACGCCCTTTACCCCCGGTCGCACAGTGACAAAGCGACAGCGGAAGCGGGAGGAGCGTGGGAATGGACTGCAAGTATTGAATGAAGATGATTTGGTCAAGGATGATAATGATATCTGGGGATGATAATCCAGCATGGGAAATGAAATTAAATTGGCAAATCGGGCGTTCATGTGCAATATTTTATCCATCATATCTCTACAGGGAAGCGTTTACACAAGCATACACTGGCTGTATAACTGTATTTCAGAATCTAATATCTCCCCATGTTTAGCCTGTATACTCGTCTAGATTCAAGTCTAATCTACATCTACATCTTCTCCTTCAAATGCGTATTCCCCCTAATAATAGCCTCGGCAAAATCCGACCTCGTCCCCGCCTTCTCAAGACTCAAAAGCGTCTGAATAGTACACCCCCTTGGCGAAGAGATACTCTCCCTAACAGCGGCCGGATGCTTCCCAGACTCCAAAACAGCCGACAACCCACGAATCCCCTGCAAAACCATCTCCATCGCATCAGCCCGCTTAAATCCCTCCGCAACACACCCATCCAGCAACCCCTCGATCGGCAGCGTCAACGTCGCCAGCGTCGCCCCAACAAGCACAGTCGCTAGTCCGATATGCTCAGATCCTAGATACTTAACCGCACCAACATGCCTGAAAATCCACTCCGTGACCGCAACCATGGACTCCGGAACCGTCGACGCAGGTGTCTCAATGATCGTCATCGACTCCCCGAACTGCGCACCCATATTCGGGATGGCTTTCATGAGATGCGGTTGATCTGCGGCGTCGGGATCTGGGTTGATGAGGCGGGTTAGGGTTGAGCATGAGGGGCCTGCCAGCATGCTGATGACGAGTTTGCCAGACAGGGCGTTGCGGACGCCTTCTTCGCTCAGGACGTCTTCTGCCATGAAGGGCTTGCAGCCGAGGATTATTATGTCGGATTCTTGCATTGTTTGGACGGTTTGGTCGGAGACGATTTTGATGAATTGTTCGTGCTCTGGTGCGATTGTTGTTTGTAGGCGCGCTGCAGATTTGCTTGTTTTTGTGCATGCGATAAAGCGGGTTAGTGGCTTTGGTGTGGTTGAGGTGTCTTTTGTTGAGAATGCGCTGTTTAGCAGGCCGTTTAGAACGGCGCCTCCCATGTTACCTTGGGGGTTTGTTAGTTGTGGTTTGCTAATGGATGAATGTGTTTACTTACCGCATCCAATGAATCCGAGGGTCTTTTCTGAAGCCATGATAGTTTAGATACTAAGGGAGAGATGAAGGGTCAATTGTGTTCATAGTTGAGGGGTATGGTAATCTATTTGACTCATATGGATCTCGGGTGAAGTGTCCGACATTGCGGCGGCCGATGCCGAGATTTGTTCGTTTTATAAGATTTTAGTGGTATCAAGAGTATATTCCTTATCTTCGTTTATTATTGCATTTGAGATGATACACTCCTTGCCCTTATTGAATGATCTCTATGCTTCGTTCTCCATGCCTATGAATGAATACATGGAATACTTCAAATACTATCCAGACCTGGAGGGTTATGTACCAAGGCTACCTAGAATATGAAAATGATCAATTGATTTCCTTTCCATTCTAAGCGAATGCGAATACTTCAACTCGTTTCAAAGTTATTTATATCTGATTCTTGCCTCAGGCATCACATCCGCCCTACAAGTGGCGTAAAACAAATTTCCGGATTGGGCTTGGCTTTGCATCGCCGAATGCAGCAGGGATTCTCACTATCTTCTTCTATCTTTCAGTATGTTGCACACTTCTTCTTTTTCTGACTTCATAGACCTTCTATGCTCGTCAAGATCTGAGGCTTCCTACGAGTTGAATTCATTGAATAAATAACAGCTGTTGTTTTGTCAACTTCGCTGATCGCCCCCGCTCTTCCCCCACCTCAAAAGACGCAGTTGTCGTCATCCTCGGAGAAGGCGAGTTTGTTATTTCCGACGCCCCGAGTTACTTCGGTCGTCCCCTGTTTCTTTTACTCCATTAGGACTTGGCGTTGGATACCTTGTGTGTATAATAATAGGCTGTAAGTTGTTTCACTCTTATCTTGGCAGAGGCGCGGTTTGGACTTGGCTAACTGGAACTTCTTCGATCTCAGACTTTATCTTCCCTCCTTCCCCCAGTACTCGTTCACACCTCTCTCCTTTTTGTATCTACAGTACGAACCGCCTACATGCCTCTCACCGTCCTCTCCCGATCCCAGCTCCGCGAGCTACTACATGCGCTCTCTCGCGACGAGATCATCAATCTGCAGCGCAGTCTCGCCGAAGCCCTACGAGACTACTCCAGTGGATCTCAGGAGAAAGGTTGCTCGGCAACTTACCAACCCCAGCGAACTGCCATCACTCGCAAAAATGGCACCACTACCATCTTCATGCCTGCCAGCACGGGCCAGACAATCGGCATCAAGATGATTTCCCTGCAGGACGGGGGCGATGCCGGCTGTACTATTGAACGAGATACCGTGGATATGCAAGAGAAGGAACAGATTTCCTCGCGCAGACGAGGCTCTTTCCGAAACTCGGTGGCTTCCATATCCTCCGACTTGAGCGATTTGTCTGTGGGCTCAGAAGACAAAGAGGACAGTAACTCGATCAGTCCCGTTACCACCACAAATGAAAGCAGTACGACAGTATCAAGTACGGATAGTTCAACACTCCTCACTGGTTGCGTCAATCAGCAGAATGTCACCTCGAATGTTTCTGGAACTCTTGGCGCTTGGCCGGGCGCAGGAACTCGTGACACATCGCCGCGCGGCAGTGTGACACTCCTAGATGGCGAAAGTCTACCCTTCGCCTTGATCAACGCGCACGAATTGACAGCGTTCCGCACGGCCTTGGCTTCGCTGATGATGTTCAACAGACGCAAGAAGGTGCGCACGATTGTTGTATTCGGAGCAGGTACCCAGGCTTACTGGCACATCCGCTTGGCGCTGGTTCTCCGCGGCGAGGATATTCGCCGGGTGTACATTGTGAACCGCTCATTCGAGCGCGCAGCCAAGCTTCTGCAGGAAATCTACCAGCCCGAAAATATTGAATGGCGCAGGGACGTCAAGTTCTCCGCCGTCAGCAGCGATTTCGGCGAGTATAGTCGCGTTTTGAAGGATCATGTACGCAAGGCCGACGCGATCTTCTGTTGCACACCTTCTACGGAACCACTCTTTCCTGCCGAGTACCTCACCTCAGGCGAAGGCCGTCAAAAGGGCCGGTTGATTTGTGCGATTGGATCATACAAGGCACACATGGCCGAGATTCACCCGGATATCCTCCGAGATGAGGTCAATGTGCAGCCTGCGCATCGTCATTGGCACAAGCATGTCCACCGTAGTGGCGTGATTGTAGTGGATAGTCTAGACGCGGCCATGAAAGAGGCGGGTGAGATAATCCAAGCCGGCATCAAGCCGAAACAGGTTGTCGAGCTGGGGGAGCTACTGATGGTACGTGATGCCACTAAAGATGGCGCGACTGTGGATGAAGAAAAGAGCCTGCGTGAATGGTCACAACGGGGGAATGTCATCTACAAATCGGTTGGGCTTGGACTGATGGATCTCGTGACTGGCGGAGATTTGGTGCGCTTGGCACGGGAGCGGAAGTTGGGGACCACAGTGGAGGACTTCTGAGGAGTTTTATGGGCTTTGTCTTTTGATTCGATACCTTTTTGCTTTTTTTTTGTACTTTGCTTCCTATTGGCTGATCTTTGGGACTTGTTTTGTTCCAGGGAAATTTCGAAGATCAACAGAGATCTGCCCGAGAGCCACCAATGTTTAAATTAAGAGAGACCTGAATAATTGAGATAACAATACATGGAATAATCTGGCTATGGCCTTAATCAGAGTATAGTGTTCTAGAGCTAGAAATATTAAATACCAATTAGAAAAGGTAACAACATCTATGTAGTATATCTTGGAGGTCAAGTAAAAGCTTGTACAAAGCTCCATAGGTGCAACATAGGTGGTAGTGGGCTGATGGTCTGCGTCATCGGGTAACCTCTCCGAGAATCTTTCCTTTTTCTACCTCCAGCATCACATAACCAATCTGGTTATTGGAATTGCAAATCTTTGCTTTAGCTGCGTTAGCTGCTGTTGTGGGTACACGATTCTTCCCACCCCGTACAGTGAGGGGCAAAAGCAGAGATTAAAGTCTGCTTTCTGACTCCCCTCCAAGATATCCTCGCCATGCGGAACACTACCTGTTACTTGCCCAATGGCCTCACCTTCAACGTCTCGCCCGTTTTTGGTGGGTTCACCTTCAAATCCGCCGATTTCAATGTCCAGCACAACTCCACCTTCCCCCCAGGTTGGACAATCATAATCCACACCGAGAAGCTTCCCAAGCCAGACGAACAGAAGGATGAACCAGATCCAGAGAAACCTCGCGACGATGAAGATAATTTCACCCGTTTCACCACCCCCACATTGACCCGCGACTCCCTCTACATCTCGTACATAGTCAACCCACCAACAACCGACTTCAAACCTGTGACTTCACCCACACGCCACATCGCCATGATGCTGTGGGCAACTCTATGGTGGTACTTCCATGAGCCCGAACCAGACCTGCACGTGGAGACCGCTGCGTCAAGCATGACCCCGCGCAACGGCCGACCAAAAGGCGTGTGGCGGGTAAACATCAAGCGCGAAGGAATCTTCAAAGGCCGGAACCTCCTCCAGAAGCTCGAACGGATGGGTCTTATAGCGACCGAAGACTCCTCCGTCGGCCTCCAGCCCATGGAAACCCGCGACTCAAGCAGCTGGTCCACGATGTTCGTCAGTCGACGCAGCTTCTGGCAGCTCGACCCACGTCTCTTCCTCTTCACCCTCACCCCGAGTCGAGACCGTCCATCAACACCTCCCTACCGGTCGCGGAATGTGTCGCCCGCGCCCGACGGCGGCCCACTCGTCGCAACGCCGCCGGCGCTAGCGCCCATGGAAGCAACCTTCCACACGGCGAATATGGGCCCGTTCACCTCGGTAGGACCGTTCACGTCCGGCAGCCATCTACCAACATACTACCCGCCGCCGCCATTGCAGTTCACCTCCACGAATGGTGTGCGACACCCCGTGCGCCCGAAACCGCCGCACCAGGGCGAGGTCTTCTACGTGCGCTACATCCCCAGTCTGAGTCAGTATCTCTCGTTCCGTGTGGCGTTTGTGCCCATGACGGCGCAGGGGGCTACTGATAGTCGACCCGGGACACCTGTTACCGCGTCTGTGACGAGCATCGCGCAGCATCTCACCGAGGATATTAGCTCTGATCTGGATACGCTGCACCGGTGGATGAATGTACCCCGGGTGGAGGCGATGTGGGGTGAAGGTGGGGAGAAGTCTGTGCAGGAGAAGTTCCTGTTGGCTAGTCTGACTAGCCGACACAGTTTCCCTGTAATCGGGTGCTGGGACGGGAAGCCGTTTGGGTATTTTGAGATCTACTGGGTCAAGGAAGATCGGCTGGGACGACTCGTGGACCATGTGGATAATCATGATCGGGGGATTCATTTGCTCGTTGGGGAGCAGGAGTTCCGGGGTGCGCATCGGGTTGCGGTTTGGTTGAGTGCGTTGGTGCATTACTGCTTCTTGTCGGATATGCGGACTGAATCTGTGGTTTTGGAGCCGCGGGTTGATAATATCAAGTGAGTTATTGACACCAAAGTGGGGAAGTCATGAAAGGAATATGATCATGCTAACTTGTCACAGACTCATTAATTACCTCCAAGAAGCGGGCTTCTACAAAGAAGGCGAGGTCAGCTTCCCGCATAAGCACTCTGCCATCATGAGAATCAAGCGCGAGTACTGGGAAAGCCCGGCTATATAGAACTGCCACAGTGGCGATTTGCATTGCGACGATCACGAGTTACGAAACAGCTAGCATATTACCTGGATCTTGAAATTTCGTGTTATTTGACTTGCTCGAAACATTGTCTTGGGCATTTCCCAAGGGCGGCCTGTCTTAATAGAAGAACCACTCCTGACCCATCCTAGCCTTTGAAACGAGACCCGTAAACACGCAGAGATCCTGCCCCCGAATAACCCGCAAAGATCAGTGCCTTAGCACAAACTCTCAATGAATCCCTTCGATTTCGAAAACTCATGGAACCCGCGGATCAACCCGGCCTTCGTACGGCGATAGAAACCTTCTTCTCTTGGTAATAGGCTCGTCGACAGTAGCCCTGTCACGGGAGTTCAGAGTATCCAGGATTTCCCTCACTTCGTAGAGAAGGTCGGCAGCGAATTCAGGATGATGCTGGGTCATCAAGTCATTCATGTCTCTGTCTTCAATTTGGAGATAAGACAAAGCGAAGGCTTGAGCCATGACACGGCGTACTATATGACCCTTACACAAGAAGGTTCCCAAAACCTTCTCGTCATCACTTGGCAAGACAATCCTGCAGTCCTCGCTGCCGTCACCGGTGAGATGTCCACTTTTAGCGTAGATGCCCTTGATGTATTCCGCTATTGGATATTCTATCCCGGTGATTCCGTACAACTCAGCAAGCCTGGCGAGCTCCACAGCGGCTTTAATACGCATCTCTTCGTCACCCTTGCCGAATTGGAGAGTGCGAAGGTACAGCCATTGAAGAAGTGCTTCGAAGCTCTGCACAGACAAAATGCCTTCGATTTCTTGTAGGGTTACCGTTTGTTTTTTGGAATCTCCAAAACTGCGTTCGAATATCTCTGAAAAGGCTGGTGATTCTGTGCAGAGGAGGTTCTTTGACACCGTGTATTCTCGGTTGCTTGGTTGGATTCGAATCTTGACGAGGGGGCCATGGAAGAGTAGAAGAGTGCTAAGTCAAAGCGTTAGATCTGTCGTTTCCCCGTGAATGTAGCGGACATACGAGGCTGCAAAGCACGAGTTTTCCTTCCTTCTAAATTCTTATTCATTTTGAAGACTGTAAATGAGCATTGGGAAAAAGAATCATGGGTTGTAATGAGATGTTTGCTGTGGGAGAGAGAGAGAGAGAGGGAGGAAGGAAGATCAAGCAAGGTGAAAAGGTATCCGCCTGAGACAGAAACGCCGTCTCGGATAGACCTTGCCAACTCCCATGGTACTAAGAAAAATTTGGTTCCATTGCCCTAGTAGTTCCATGGAACTCCCTTATGGTTTCACGCTAGCATAATTTTGCTAAGGATTTCCTATTTCGGATGTATAAATCTGCTAAGTAATCAGGTAAAATATCCATGGATTTAAGTATAGAAGGAATTTCTACATAACTTGTATAAGTCACGTTTTTTAATATCTTTGCACTGTTTACAGTCCCATGAGAGCGGAATAGTTAGTATGTCCCATCTCTTGGCACTCCCATGGGACCGAATCATGGGAGTTGGCAAGGTCTACCTAGGTAGTCTCGACAATTGACAACCTTGGAATGATAGATTTGATAAATCTGAAGAGAACTGACTACTGAGTATTGGAGTTTCCCATTCGACCAAAGAGTCTAAAATTGCAGTAGTTGAGAATCTTCTAGCATTTCTAAACCGTCTAAACAAGCAAGCCATCTGTGCTCTGTGTTACATTTCTACCTATGCTCATTTCAAAGATTGAGGTCGATATAATTGCTTAGAGATACAGATATTCCTAACCCATACAAGGCTCTCAACGAGACCCGTAGATGCATATCAGTCCTCCCTCAAATAACCCGCAACGATTGTCCCAGAAGACAGAAGACAAAGATCAACGCCTTAGCACAACCGCCAACGATTCCCTCCGTATTCGAACGCTCATAGATTTGCCAGACGAAATCGAACTTTCTCCTCAAGGCTGTAACTCACTCCCTTCTCCGAAACCATCTTCTCAAGCGATTAGCATCTTTCAAATCAACATTGCTACGGACCCTCATAGTATCCAGGGCTAGGCTTGCTTCGTGTAGGAGGTCAGCTCCAAATCTGGGATATTCCTGAGCGATGTCGGCAAACTTGTGCTTTGCGTTTTGAAGAAATCCTTTGACGGAGGCTTGGGCCAGAAGAGGGCGTATTGGATGTCCATTGCGCAAGAAACTTCCTGAAATGATGTCTTCATCTTTCAGCCAATAGGTGGTGCTGTCGATAGGCGTCGTAGCGGGATCTGGATTCGCAGCTATGACATCCTTGATAATCTGGGCTATCTGAGATTCAATCCTGGTAATCTCATATTTGTCGGCAAGTCTTGCAAGCTCGATGGCGGCCGAGATGATATGCTCTCCGGGGTTTACATCTAATTTGACAACCCCGAGGTATAGTCATTGGAGGAGTGCTTCAAGACTCCGCTTGGAGACAACGCCTTCCATCTCTTCTAGGTCCACTTTCTCCTCTTGGGCCTCTCGAAAATGGCCTTCGAACATGGCCGCGAAGACTGGAGACTCTGCGCAGAGCAGCCCTTTGGAAATTGTGTATTCGCAGCTTTTGGGGATTCGAATCTTGACGAGGGGGCCGTGAAAGAGTGGAAGCCACCTAGAAAGTGAAGTGTTGGACGTTGGACACAAGTTCCGAGTCAGATCTTACTTACTCTGTTGCGAAGTGCTCAGCACTTTCCTCGGATGTCTTGCTCATTTCAACTGACTTGTCACTCATTTTGAAAGGCAGTGAATGATAGCTTGATCTAGAGAGAACTAACTTCTATGAAGCTATCAGTCGTAATAGGAGTCTTGGTATGCTTGCTAGTCGAAAGTATTGTGGACTGGTGTGTAGGGAGATAGATGGCTTTGTGGAAAGAAAGAAGCAAAAGAAAAGGATCTGTCAAACTGCCTGAAAAAGCAAACAAGCACTGCTCAGTACAACATTTGTCCTTTTAACGTCAATCTTGAAGAGCCCAGAACCAACGATAAAACCACACTTGTGTGCCTTGATAACCTAGGTACCATTTTTCGTGTTCAAGAGAAGTTTGCCGCAGCCGAAGTAGCATAGCGACAGGCTTAGGATGGTCGTAGGCAAACGCTTGGAGTAGACGACGAGGACACACTCAGTTCTAGTGAGTGTCTCTGCTCTGCTTTTCGCGAAAGTTCACCATTCACAAAAAAGGCAGGAAAGAACAAACATAGTTTCCCTGATCTGTTACAGCTGTCGTATTGAAGTTTACGAAGTTTACGAGGTTTTCTTTCAATAAATCGACGAACTTTCGAAGTTCGGAGTCAAATAAAATTGCTGCGTCGAAGAATAGCTTAGAAAATCTACCCCATCTGCTTGATCTGTTGAAAAATTTGCGTGACATCTTCTTGCCCTCGGAAGATCGCAACCTGTGCCGCCGTCCACTTTTTATTTCCTGATGTAAGGGAGACATCTGCACCAGCGTCGAGCAACATTTGGACAATCTCACAATGGCCGCATTCTGCCGCTGCCGAAAGCGCCGTATACCCATTATAATATGCGCCTTTAGCATTCACATCAGCTCCTGCGTCTAACAGTTGACGGACTATCCGGTGGTGGCCTCCAAAAGCTGCGCCTTGAAGGGCTGTAACGCCTTTATACCTTGCAGCGGGGGTATTCACATCGGCATTGTGACGTAAGAGAATTTCAACGATCTCGATATGCCCTTCTAACGCAGCAGCTTGAAGTGCTGTGCGACCTGCATTCTTAGAGGGGGGCGTATCAATATCTGCGCCTTGCTCAAGCAGCCATCGCAGTAGCTCGGTATGCCCCCCCTCGGCGGCAGCTTGTAGGGCAGATCGGCCCGCATACGGATGGGGCGGGTAGTTGATATCTGCACCTGCAGAGACTAAGCGGCTGACGATATCCATGTACCCCGCTCCAGAGGCCAGTACTACCGCCGGTCTGCCACCGTTGTTTCCCCCAGGCGCGTTAACGTCTGCCCCTGCCACCAATAGCATTTCAACCACGGCGAGATGTCCGTTACAACAGGAGGCCTGAAGGGCCGTCTGCCCATAGTAACCTTTAGGAGGCTCATTAGGGTCCATTGGTTGGGCTAAGAGCCGCTGTACCTGGCACAAATTCCCTTGCGCAGCGGCAAGCTGAAGAAGAGACCATCTGCCCTCATCGTCTGGTTCATCTAGTAGAGATTGCCGAGTGGATAAAAGTTGAGTTTCCTGCATCTTGGGAGCTTGTGTCGTGGTCGTTCTCGTGCCGCCCAGTGGCGTGTATATTGTTCTTGAATTGTTTAAGAAATTACACATTGAACTCTGGGTAAGATTCTTATCCGGTTAAAACGGCACTAGTGCGAATTAAATGAAAGCCAAAGTATCCCAATCAGGCGAAAATGAACGCTATATCTACTTAGGGGTGCTAATCATACTATTACCACTAATTATTATTAATGACTGGGATGTAGTTTATAGCCTTGGACTGTATTTAACTAGTTTTATGCATTTTGGAG
The DNA here is from genome assembly GCA_002116305.1 of Penicillium italicum. Classification (NCBI taxonomy): domain Eukaryota; kingdom Fungi; phylum Ascomycota; class Eurotiomycetes; order Eurotiales; family Aspergillaceae; genus Penicillium; species Penicillium italicum. Next base: position 137,576 of record KZ108075.1, on the reverse strand, counting down.
ACAGTTTTTATTACCGGTGGCGTTGGTGCATTAGCGTGCATTCTTTAGGCTGGCATAGACGCAGCTAGTGGCTTTTACGGAACAAACAACATCGTGAAATGATGCACGCGAATTGCATTTACATTACCCTGCGGTATTGTTGAGCAACCCCTCTTTCAAGTTAGATACATGTATAGGTTTCGAATTTCGAATTTATGCCTACCAGCGGGCCCGGTGATAAAATGGCAAAGTCCATGTCAGTTTCAGTCCGATCTCAATGCTCCGAAAATAATCTACCCTCCAGCAGCCTCTAGCGCCGCGCAGCCTAGACTTACTCACCAGCTATGACGACGTCGAGAGCCTCAGAAGACTGGGATAGAAATGATGACAAGCACGGTGATTCCATTTCTTCATCCACTGGCTTGTTGAATGAACCTAGCTCTCAATCTCGAGTGGCCTCCTTGCGGAAATACATCGACCTTCGCTTGATATTTGAAGGGTTTCTGGTGTTTTCTCTATTTATCACTTTGGTGTCTATTAGACACAGTTCAGAGGTATCGAATGCAGCTAAAGAAAGAAAGTACGGACCGACCCGTAAGTTTGCCTTGGATTCGATATCAAGCATCTGCTCAGCTGTTAATCCCTAATATCTTTGCGATAGTACCGCGGAAAGATGTCATTTTTGGCAATACGGCAGGGCTTGGACCGGAACTCGATTACCAAGATCCTGAGATGTTGCGGAATGCTACACGTATGCGAGAGATTCATAGAAACTGGCACAGCCTATTCCCGCGTGAGTTTTTTTTTTTTCTGATTGGGCACTGGTATCTCGACTCCGCGACTGATATTCTTTCTTTTCCTTCTCATAGCGGGTCGCGGCTATGTCACTGTTTCGGAAAATGAGGACTTTGATGTCCTTCATCCCCCATTCAAGATGGATAATGTATTCGACGAAGGCGATCACTACGAAGGACACATTATGGCAGTCTATCACCAGCTACACTGTTTGGTGAGTCTGCGCGGAGCGATAACTTATATATACCCCCCACTGACGTACGATCGAAGTCTATTCTTATGACTGCCATGGGAACCTCGCGGGAAGAATGGGCGATGCTTGAGAAGGAAAAGCTTGTGCACCGTGCTCACTGCGTGGAATATCTTCGGCAGAGCATTCTATGTTCGGCAGACACAACTTTGGAAGGTGAGACTGGGGCGTGGGCGAAAAGTACAGGCTGGGGTCAGACACATTCATGTGTGGATTTGGATGCTTTGACAGCGTATGCCAATGAGCGCGCAATTTGGAACCTTACAGAGAGATTGCTACCGGACAGCTTTGATCCTCTCAAGGTTCCTACTACTCCTGACAACCATCAGCAATAAATTTGTTGGCCTGTTATACTTGGGGAGATTGGGCTTCCCGCAACAATGCAGAATCAATAGAAATGTATGTTAAGCAAACTTTCAACTTTTCAAAGAGCAGTAAAGACGAGATGAAGCTGCGAGCCAAAATCCTAGTTTATATGATGTGATAGTCTGTGTTGTTTCCTACTTAGCTACACATAGTGTTGGCAAATAGTGAGTGGTAGGCCTTGCGCCGCATCATGTTCATTGCGATTTGGTTCAAGTCATGATAATTCGTCCTCGGGATGGATACAGGAAAGGAGAAAAAGACATCTAATAATACCCGAGGCCGTCTCTAAATCCCACACCAGGTGTATGATCACATGCGTAGCTTGTTCCCTGAATGTGACATTGTATGTCTTCATTGGTGGTCAGAAAATTTGAAGACATAGTATAGCGACTTAGTCTGGTACTCACCGTATCACTTGCGCTCGTAATCAGTGACAGCCTCCTCAGCGACGGGGCCAACAGCCATTGCGCGCTTTTCGTAATCAGTCACAGCCTCCTCAGCAACGGGGCCAACAGCCATTGCGCGCTTTTCATAATCAGTGACAGCCTCTTCAGCGACGGGCCCAACAGCCATTGCGCGCTTTTCGTAATCAGTCACAGCCTCTTCAGCGACGGGACCAACAGCCATTGCGCGCTTTTCGTAATCAGTCACAGCCTCTTCAGCGACGGGACCAACAGCCATCGCCCGCTTTTCGTAGTCAGTGACAGCCTCTTCAGCGACAGGACCAACAGCCATTGCGCGCTTTTCGTAGTCAGTGACAGCCTCCTCAGCAACGGGGCCAACAGCCATGGCGCGAGGGATCGACAACCCCATTGCCTGGGACGCACCGATTGAAAGCAACGTCAATGTAGTGAGGAACTTCATTTTGGGAGTATGGGCGAGCTGAGGATATGTCTGCGATGGGCAATGTCAATTGTATGGCAGTAAGGGCAACAAAGCGTGACTAGGTAGGAAACAAAGGCTTTATATCACCAAAGACTTACATAGTTTTCCTGTTTCCATACACCGATACGCAAAATTCAACTAAGGATACAAGACGGTACAGTTTCATGAAGTCTTACATTTTGGACCCTAATGCAAGTGGTGCATTGCTAGAGCAGCTAATGACTCGTTGGAATCATCACAAGGAGCGTCCTAATTAAAAAGAATTGGGGTTTCAAGTCTCATCTGCATATTCCCAGAGCCGATGTAACCCCAATTAGGATACTGAGTATGCAGTCGCCGACTTGGTAGGCATAGCAAACAACTTATCACAGAAAATTAGTCCTCGAATGGTGTGTTTGAGGGGGAGTTCAGGAAAAATTCAATCAATGATAAACAGTATTCCTCGAATCAGCTTAAGCGAAAAGTCCAAATCTACCTCTCTTGTCCCCGCTTTTATTGATTATTTACGTGGTAATGTAATCGAGCATTATATGTACAAAATTTTGGGGTGTCACACTTTGACTGGTCCATTCAATGGCCCATTTTGGTCATGTATCAATTTGCGTTATCAACAAGCCCTTCACCCCTGCTCTCCCCCACAAGACCTGCTCTGGCAAAAAGACCTCCCGGCCACCAAATTCACAGAGGCTGTGACCTGCAATACGGAATGCCAGAGGTGGCGATGGTGGTGGAATTGATCCCCTTTGGCCATCTCATGATTAATCTGGTGCAATGTAATGTATGCTCGTAGCTGTACACATCATCGTCCAAGTATCGATGTTCAATGACAGCGGAATGCAGTCGTCGCCACAGGTAGAGGCAATGCATTATGTGGTAATCATTGTCCGGATAGACAGCATCAAACTCGCCGGCGAGGACAGCGTCCCGGGAGACTTCCTGGGTATGCTCCCGGTCAGCGTACCACTTGAAATCGACCTCCTCGAGCATCTCGCCCAAGACGCCCCCGTTGAAACAATTCGGGGAGTACCATCGCGAGGCCATGACGTCGAACTGGCAGCCCAGACGTTTGGCCTCAGTCCAGTGCGTGCCGCATTTGGCTTCTCCTGTCTCGGCGTCGATGACAAAGTGGCCATCCACATCCACCTCTGGTGGTCTCAAGGTCGCTTTGGCGATTGCGTTGGCTACCAGCTGGACGGTAGGATTGAAGACGCTAGCAATTCCAGCCCCAACGAGCATTCCAATTAAGAGACATACCATATAGGCAAGCCTGTTGGAACGGAACTTTGAACGGAATTTAGTGGTTTCGGTCTCTGGCCCATTCTCGGAGTCCAGGGCAGAGTATTCTGGTGAAGCCATGGGATCGTGGAGATAAAGGCTGGGTTGTAAAGCGACAGTATTGCAGAGATAACCTCAAAGACTGGGTAGAATGTCAAAAGTGGGCGCATATGAATTTTCAGCTGGCTGTGGGTTTGGACTTGGCTTTGAGTGTCTCATTTCATACTCCGTATTGATTTTAGATAGTAGAAGTACCCCGCAGGTCTTCGGATTTGTAATTTCAAGGGCCGAAAATTACAGTTACCAAGGAAGCTAGGGGTTGTGACGCTGGATCAATGTATAAATCTTCCTAAATACCGTCCTTGGACTGGTCTTTCCCGTCTTTCCGAATAATCACGGTGTCTCTGCAAGAAACAACAAGATCCTGGGACAGATTCTCGAAGACACATTTGGAATTAATCCAGTCTTTGCTTTCCATGTCCTCCATGCACTTCTTTGAAGTAGGCGATGGGCAGACGCTCGGCCTGGACCAGCGGTCAAAGTCCACCCAGCCGAGGCGCACGCTATTAGCCACCTCTCTCAATTTTACCAAATCTTGCCTTCTCTACTCGCTGGCCATCTGGGGCGCCTTCACAATCATTGCGAATCCATTTCGGGCAATGGGGATTCCTTTTGAAGGCCGAATGTCCTCCAGCATTAAGCCAAAAGGCTGCGACTGTGGAGAGTCCGTCGCAGAGGCAATCTCGCGCGGATGCCGATTCGACGGGCTCGCAATGGCCTGGCTTCCGGAGCATTGCCGCGACGATGAACTAGCCGAAGAATTCAACACAATGGGAGACGGTCCTAATGGAACTTGGATATACTACGCCGATCGGGAACGTACTATCCAGATTGACCCTGACGAGGTGGCGGCGTTGGGAGATCGCCCTGAGGCTTTGGTCCATATGAGCGTCCAGTGGCACACCATCCATTGCATCTTCTATTGGCGAAAGCAGTTCCGGACACAATCCAATGGCAAGATCGTGGAGCCCAGGTCTGATTCTGAGCATCACATCAAGCACTGTGGAGAGATTTTCATGTCACCAGGGTCGGGGACGAAATCGGGGGTGGCTCTGAATACAAACATGGAATAGTTGCGGTATCGGATGATGCCCATTTTTTTGCGGGTATAGGCCGTACAGACTGCATAATACGAGATGTGCTATACAAAGAGGGGGTGTATTGAGAAAGCTTATGCGGTGTGAAGCTTTTACCGGAGTTCCGATTGAAGATCATCTTGTAAGATAAGCACTAACCCCCTGTTGGTTAGGTCTGAGCGCCACTGCAAAAGCACACTAAAACGGGGAATCTCTCCCGTGCGGACTTTCTTTTGTATTCTTCATGAGCGTCAAGAGGAATTCTCATTTTCCCCGCCCAAGTGGATAAGAATTTCCTGATGTTGCATTGCATTCGAGACATGCAGATTAGTTCTGCCCTTGAAAGTTTCATTTATAACTGACAGATATCTGACCGTATGAAATGTATGGTATGAAATGACAGAGGTGTAATTTTCTAAACAAAAAGACAACCCACTATCTCAGTCCACGTGGGATCAACTGACGAATCTGGTACTTTGGTTAATTTCGACAATAACCTATTCTCATAGTTTATGCTTGGTCACCTGGTGGCTCGCGCTCTGAAAATAGTGAGGCTAGCTTTAGGCTCACATGGAACACCCGCCAAAGCATCGGCCTCAAACGTCAACTCCAACTCACCAAGCCATGGGCTCGTTTTGTGGAATATTTTGAATGATGATACGGAGCTGAAGTATCAGCGATGGTTTCGCGAACGGTATCCGGAAGTAGAGAAGATCAAGCTTAACAGAGACTATCTCAACGAGTCCCTTTTGGTCAAATGCATATTCGGTTAGGGTTCTAACCGATCCTCTCTTTCATCCTGCACATTGTCTTCTCGCTCTGAGGAGGTACTGGATTGCAAGAGATACTGGTCGACATGTCTGCCTTCGAGACATTGATATTTTCTTTGTTGATCCCAAGAAAGCGCCCGTTTTGACGCTTGAAGATTCGGATAACAGAATGTCATGGCTTGTGAATGCCTGTTTCTAGTTATTCATCATACAAATGAGGATTGTCACCATAGGTGGACTATCCTACCACAAGATGTCCTGAGGAGCATTAGAAATTGCGCTATCTTGATTCGATTACTCAGTTAAAAGAAGGGAGTAATTCCAAGGTTGTAATCTATCTGTGGATAGTTATCTCTCCTACAATAACTATACTATCTACTCTTAACACTTATACTTTTTGAAAGGACGCTAGTATAGACCTCATTGAGTGCAGTCCCTAAGTGGCTAGTGGTGGCGAATTGCTATTTCTACTCCTAGAGCTAAGACGTGCTTGTGGAAAAAAAGCAGCTTATAACCATAACTAGATTCTAGTCGTCGTAGCACTACCCACAGGATTTCATTATGACTATGGTCCCCGAAATCTAAAACATTAGCCATACATTTCGAGATTAGATCTGCTTAGTACGTATCTTGCTTGTGATAAATCAAGGCTGAAGTGATGAATACGGAGAACGGTACTTGTAGCTTTTCTTGGTAATAGAAAATGCACCTTTTGCTACACGGGCTGAAAATCCGTCATGGGTGCCCTGAATAGAGCGTCGAGGTGCCTTTCCCTGAACCGTGGGCGCTAGGTGACCATCACCTTAGACATGCTATTGTATGGTTATGTCTTTTTGTCTTTTCGGGTTATGCATCTCAACTTTAAGAGATCGAAAGGAATGGACCACTTGCTATGCTAAGACAGAAGGCTTTAATTGCGGAGTGAGAGGAGCTTTCGCCAGAGGATAATATTCAAGCTGAGATTCAGGCTTTTGGGGAGTGTTTTGAGTTTGGAGAAGATGGAAGGACGGAGCCTGGTAAGATGAATGAGGAATTTCTTCAGGCAGAATTAAAAAGGCTTAGGCTAGACTTGAGGCTGAGGATAAGGATAAGGACGTTCGCAAGGGGGAGGCAATTGAGGGGTGATGATTGTGAAGGGGTATGCAATATCGAACCCTGAATAGATGCGCAAGGGGGTGGCGGGCATTAAGTTCAATGTTCTTACAATGGTTACTATCTGGTTTCGTACATTGCAGTTTACAGTATTACGAGAGATACAAGGTCCAAATTGTGTGTTTAGTTTCATTGTCCAAGAAGGAGGTAAGTACATCAAAAAATATAACTTAAATCGCGCGCAAGCAAAATGGTCTAAGCATAGTGATTCTTGGATAGTATCGAGTGTGTAAAACGAGTGAGATGTAGGACCATAGGCATAGACGGACAAACAAACGCCGGGGTCGTGCACGAAAATGCAGTAGCGAGTGGAAGGGATAAGAGACGAAAGGAAATCGCAGAGGATAACAACTCTGACGGGTTCAAGCTCATGTGATGTTAGATGACGTATGTGGACATCAAATGGAAAATGTGAGCGAGGAGGGTATTGGCACATGTGCGTATCAACGGGTGAACAGCCTTTTCAATGGCTGGAATATGGAAAGGTGAAAAGGAAATAAAAGGTCATATGGGAATGTGTGAGATAGTCAATAGGCAGATAGATAGGAAAGATGAGAGACGCGTAAGCAGCGTCGGTGATTAGGTAAAGATCAGATTGCTAAGTGAAAAAAGGAAATCGAGAACCGGCTCGATTTAGTGAGACCGACGACCGCCCATGTAAGAACCGGTTGCGGATGCGAGGAAGCGAGCCACGAAGCCGCCGCTGTGTGCATTGCTGCTGGTCTTCAGCTTCTTGGATGGCTGGCGGATGGGCTCGAATGACTTCTTTGATTCGAGGTGTGCGACGTTGCCATAGCCGTAGTTGAGAGACAGGGATGCCGGGCTGCGGGAGGAGTCGGTGAGCAAGAGGTCATCCGCACCCTGGGAGGAGACCGTGCTGATGGAAGCCGGTGTGCCGCTTGCGCTTGGGGCGACGCTGGAGGAGCGCGAGCAGAGAGAGTTGAAGGTCTCGGCGTGGGAGAGTGCTGGCACGTCGCGGACTGATGGCGGGGAGGTAGAGCGGTTGATTCGGGTGGGGGATGCGCGCTGGCGCTGGTAGGGGTTGTACCGATCGTGTTCGGCTGCGTTCTGCATGACGTATTGGGTGTTGTGCATGGATGGGCAGGAGACGTGGCTAGGGAGACGGCGGATGGAGCTGTCGTTTGCGCGACGGGTCTCCCCGCGGGCTTCGAGTTTTTGGCGGCGGAGGCGACTGGCCAACAGATCCGCTGATGCGTGGAGACGGCGCCTAAGGGTGGGTTAGTGTGTGTCAGGATATTAGGCTATAGAATGGGATGGCATACCACTCTCGGTGTTGTTGTTGTTTGTGACGGTATTCCTCTTCGGCGAGGCGTTCTTGCTCTTGGGCGATCAGACGCTGTCGGTGGGGAACGAGAAAGGGCTCAAGGTAGGTGAAGAGATCCTGTTCAGTGATGCGTAGGTCCCAGTCCAGAAGGAAGAGGAGCTGGCGTTCCATAAGATTGACCTCGGGGAGAGAGAAGCCAAAGCTTTCGAATCCCTTCACTGCGGTGTAACGGGCCCAGTGTCTGTTCTTGGGGCTGGAGTCATTCAGGTTCTTGGCGGCGAGGATGAGCGAGGCGAGGAAAATGCGGTGGACAGTACAGCGCATGCCCTTTGCGACTGGGGGCAGACGAGAACGAAGACGACCGAGGTAGACGAGGCAGCTCATGAGAGTGGGCACCTGTACCTGCGATCGGGCGACGAGTGAGGCAATAAAGGCCTCAATTGAGGGGAGTGCAGGCAGGTCAGAGGGTTCCATTGGAGGGGTGGATGGTGGTGTAGGTTGGCCATTCTGGTTGACGGTGTTGGTCACATGCGCCTCACAGCGGATGACTTGAGCTGCTTGTTGAGCCAGGTATGACACCATTTCGCGAGTCACTCGGGTAGTAACGAACTCATCGAGAGCCGCTCGGTTCAGTGTCAAGGAATCCATATTGTGATTGAGTGATGTGAGAGAGGGAGATGATGGAGGTTGGATGTCGGAGAAGAGAGGTCGAGGATGGGAATTAAGTATGTCGACAAATAGGCAGAGATCAAAGAATTGTTCAAGGCGATGATTTGTCTCAGACAATTCAATTCAAGGTTCCTTTGGAAAAGAAGACAAAGGTCTTTGTGTTTGTATCAGATGAGAGTCGACACAAAGTGAAGCAAAGACGAAAATCAGATCAAAGACCAAACACAATGTCGAACTGAGAAAATGAACTTCCTGACCAGCAGGATAACTTTCAGATGAAGTACTTCCTTTGACAAATAAGAATGTTGCAGTAAGGATGGGATAGTTGGGGTTGTCGTGTCAACGCCTATCGATAGCCCTAACTGAGAGCTTCAACTGAGACCCGGGTCGGATATTTATTCGAGACACAATCCACAGTTCACTGCAAGTAGGCAATAGATTGGAAATATTGTTTCTCGTTGGAATTATTATAGAAAAGATGAAATGATCAGAAGAAACGGGCAATTATAAACGAAAAGGATGACGACGTTGAGCATGTGGATGAATCTCGTGAAGAATCTGGGCGGAATACCTGTCTAGTTATAGTATCTGGAATGTGCCAGAGTGGGAGTAGAGGGGGGAATACGGTGTTTCCCCTGCAAGGACGAGTCATCCAGTTAGAAGACAGAAGGATAAAGCCAAGCACAGGGGTGGAATAGAGAGAACCTGCATAGTTGGATCTAAGATGCTCCAACCTTTTTGGCGCGCGGAGTCTGAGACGAGGGAAAGTGAGCTGATTTGTCGAGAGAGAAGTTAATGTACACTTGATAGACTATTATTGTACCTGTGCGTTATCATCCCTAGATTCATCCAATAGAGGGTGCTGTGCCTCATTTTCACTGTTGGTATTTTCCAACGTTGGAGATTGAACTCTACTCGATTTACTTTGATTCTACGTGTGATAGTCTTGTACATTGTACATATAACCAAAATAAGGGGCACATTGGCATCCCATCCAACATCACAAAGTGAGCCGATCCAGGATCGCCAGGTTCCACCTATCAAATTATTCACCTTGAAACTCACAATCGTCTCATCTCTACGGATCATTCCATTCCTTGAACGCGTACACCAAAATAGTAGTCTATCGTATCTACTCCGTACATACTACTGCCTAATCAAAAAAAAAAACAAAAAATAAAAAACAAAAAAAAACAGACGTCAGCTGAAAAAAGAAAAAAAAAAAAAAAAAAACAGAAGGTGGCCATTTCAAGTTGGCGCCGCGAACTCACGTTAGTGCCCAATCACTCGAAACCTGTCAGTTTCCGATCTGATCACCATAGGGCCAGACACCTGGAAATCCCTGTCAAGTGTTCCTTTACAACTATAAACGTCCTTTGCACTATTTCCCCTCTCGTTGGATCCCTGTCACGGCGCGAGTTTTAGCGTGTTCGAGGGGGGATTCAACATGCCCGATGACGAGAGAATACCAACCAACCAACAGATAATTATCCGAACCTTGAAAGAGATTCCCACCTCACATAAGGTAGGTCACATCATTCCCGTTCCCTTTTTCCCTTTTCGCCCACTTCCCGTTGGATCTATCGATTTACCAACCTCTTCCCGACCTCTTTTTTTTTTTAATATCTCCCATGCAGTATTCGAGTGCGATGCATGCAATGTTCCGTGCATAGCACTGTTAGCGTGTTAGTGACTCCGTAGCTTCCATAGCCTAAAAAAAGGACAGAACACACTGCATATGCATACACATGCATCTATATAAGCGCCCGTCCTCCCCGGGGCCTCCTCCAAGGTGATTCCCACCTTCCCGCCCTCCCGCCCAGCGCTTACAATCCCAACACCATGGAAGCGCTGCGACGTTTGGGGTTTCGAATTTTTTTTACTAATTTTCCTTTTTTCATCTCTGGGAATGGGTATTTTTAGATTTTCTCTACGCGCGCTACTCCTGCGTTCTCACTACCCCAGACCCTATGCGCGGGTCGTCACCCGCCGTCCCGCCGCAGCCGAATCAGTGTGCGATTTGGAATGTTGGTGGCAGCCTGCGCCTTTCAGGATCCGGCGTCTCGCTGCGTTGTCGCTGTTGGATTGTTGGATATGCGGTTGGCCCAGAGGCCTCGATACTCTAGGTTGTTTGCGATATTTTGGTATGCCCGCAGGTGTTCACACAGATGTTCACACAGATGTTCCCACAGCTGTTCCCACAGCTGTGGACTAGGCTCCATCAGTGTTATGGGGCCGTTGGGATCCTGGGAGTTTGGTGGAGTAGGCGCTTGGATAGGGGGTGGTTTCAGGGTGGGTAGGGCTTGTTTCAGTGGTTGGGTCGGCGGTTAGAGATCGTGTTGGTGGTGTCTACGGGTAGTACCGGACTGGAACACTGACAACGCGACCGTGTGTTTGGAGGAGTAGCACTTTGATACTAATGTGACCTTGTGTCTTGTTGGTAATTATAGATTTATCTATTATTGGAAGTGCGGATCATCGCTCGTTCCCATGTTGTGTGGATTTTTCGAGTGGATGCATCTCTCAACGAAGACACCATCTCATCCAATTCCCTATCATACACTTCCTCAGACCACTCAACTCGCCGTTTAAACAGCAGAGTAAGAGATCCAAGTCTCAAACACCCTCTTGTCCTAAAACCGTTCGGCTGACAATTTAGAGAAGCTCAATCCAGTAGTTGGAAACAGTCAGCTCAGCAGTGCCGACGAAAGGCTCAGAGCCAGCCTGGATAGTCTTCAAGTACTTGTAGTTGGGCAGACCGTGGTGCTTGGTAAGGTATGTGAAGAAGTCCAAAAGGTCACCACCGAAGTTGGTAACGGTAGACTTGGCGACGAAGCTGTAGACAGTCATCTGACCGTTGGGGCCGACCCAGACATCCCACTCGGCACCGTTGAGAGAGACGGTAGCAATGGGCTTTCCCGTCCTGGAAATGGGGCCGGCACCACCGATAGCGGCGAGCCAAACCATGATCTCGTACTCATCGTTGCCGTCGGGAGTAGAGGTGAGGAACATGTCGTACGAGACATCAGCAACGATGTTGGTGTTAGAGTAGCTATTCCGGATAGAGTTAGCTAGAGGTCATTCTCAACCACGTGTACCGGTGTTCCAAAACTTACCTCCACGTCCAGGCGGACTTGATGCTGCTAACGGTGCTCAGGATCTGAGGAGTGAACTTGAGCGAGGCACTGGCGTAGCTCTTGACCTCGTTCTTGTAGTTACCGCCCCACGAGTAGGAGGTGTGCCATGCGATGGCGTTGCCGTTGCTCCAGTCGAGGGTGGTGCACTGCTTGCCGTTCGAGTCCTTGGCTTGGTTCCAGAGGTTGTTGTAGAGGATGAACTTGTCGGTGGTGGTTGTGCCCCACTGGTCGCAGAATTCGACGTTGCGAGCATTGAGGGCGCCGTTGGCAGGAACTGTGGAAGCATCGCCCATGGCGGACAGAGCCAGGGAAACGAGAGACATGGGGGCGAAGGACTTCATGGCTGCTGTTGGAACTGGTGTTCAGGGTGGATGGGGGTTGTTTTTAAAAAGGGGACTCGTTCTGGTCCTACAGAGTCGGGCTTTTCGGTCTGCTTTATACTGTTTGTACATGGCTTCACTCGGAGGTCTGCTGTTTAGGGAATAACTTGAACTCTAGACCGGTGATGGGCTCACGTTTCGTATAGAGCACCAAGAAGTCCTGTCTCACTTTACATATTGGGGCGTGCTATCTCCTATCCAACGAGATCGTGAGCAGATCTCCACAATATCCGGAAATTACCAAAATTTAAAAAGATTGCATAGGGCAGAGGCTACAGAGCATCGGGAAAGAGATTATCGCACAAGTTCTTAGCCATGGACTCTTGTTATGCAGGGTTTCATCCGTTCCCTGCGTCGTTTTTTAATTCGTTTCCCTATATGAGAAGCTCTTTCTTAGCAGCAAATGTGCGACGGTGTAGAGTGGGGCAGGGGGTTCCTTATTCCAGAACGCGGTCAAATCGGAGATGAGTGGGAAGGTACCCGCTTTGTTCAAAGTCCCGGGTATCCGAGGTTCCCCTGAATAAACTGTCAACTTCAAGTATTTGCGAAATTTCTCCGAGGGCGGCCAGTGTACGGAGTACGGAGTACAAAGTATCCATTTGTGCAATGACCACAAAGTTCAAACACATGGTCAAATCTACTAGAGCAAGGAGGCCAATCCACATGGTCACTTCCACTGGTTCTTCATGCATATCCACGTACCCCACAAATCATCTCCTTGAATGCTCCAGAAAAAAAGGCTGCTAGCTCCAAGACCTTGACTGAATATCTGTTCCACAGAGGTTTGCCGGAAATCCGACCGTTTTTCAACGGGCCATGATCGACTTTTTGACCTTAAAATGCACGTATAAATACAGGGGCCCCGAATGGTTCTTACCATTCTTCATCAAGGCCTTGCCTTGATATATGTCCAACACAGAGTTTCAAGCATGGATGCATCATAATCATCATCCTCTGCTGGGATCCTCACTCAATCGCTGTATTTAGCCTACTGGCTCAATATCATTCGCACAGGTCGTCCATGGCAGGTCACTAGTAGCAGAAGCCAAAAAGCACGAACCACCCTAGATTTATCAGCTGGAACATACGGAGTACAAAGTACAGAAGCAGTCAAGGCAGCAGTCTAGGACCTTGTGCATGTACCAAAGGAAGCCGGCTACTTCCGTGAGTACTTGACAGCAGGAGAATCTGTCTTTGAGACTGGATACACCGCATGATTGTCGATGGAAGTATTGCATGCTGAAGTGTGGAAATCAGGCTCTACGTGTAATTCCCAATTGTACCCACTGCGTGACCTACCTCTGTAGGATTCTCAACTGTGGTACATGCGAGTGGGCTGTGAGGTTATGGCTGAGATGCTGCGTAGGGTGGCTAGTGTGCAGCTGCAGCTGATCCATGGCAACAGAGCATTCTCTTCAGACAGCATAAGCTCTCTGAAACAGAGTGGCCCCTACATGGTAGGTTGTAGTAGATGTGCCAGTCTATACAGAGCAGCCCCCATTTGTGGGACGAGTACGCCCTGGCCAAGAACTAATAACAACAAACTGTGATATATTGAGTTCACAAGGACTGATCCCTAATGGACTGGATCCATGAATGATCCAAGAAAAGTGGCAATGGTAAAACAAAAGCAAAAGATATTTCTAGTTTTCAATCTCCAACTAGCTGATAAAAAAGCTGCAAAGGAATGGGAACAACATCCATGACCAACAAATAACATGTATGGAAGACACTGGAATCAATCAAACAAGTCCCAAGAAAACAAACAAACAACAAAGCAACAGAAGAAAATATTTATGACAAACAGACTGCACGTAAGAGGCAAGAGTGAACAAACAAACATCCAGGCCTTAGGCAACCACACTGTCAACAAACAGCAACATTGAAGAAAAGAACTGTCCTCGGGAAGGAACCCTTGGACAACAGAGCGCTATCTCTGCTTGGGGGGGTTCCAAAAATTGGCTCAAAGAGCACGGTGTTCAGCTCCTACAGGTCGACGGAGACCCCAGGAAAGTACAGTCTGTATCCACAGAGGTCGACGGGGGGAAGTAGTCCGGGCCGCGACATGCTTCGTGCCATTGGACCAGGGCCGAGGCCCCTATCCATTGTCAGACTAACCTGGACCGCAGCGAAGACCGACTGAACGTCCAGGAACCACGATGTGCAATGTGGACCCGGAGGGTTGAAGAAGGAAGAAAGAAGAAGAGAGAGACAACTGGGGAGGAAGGGGGTATTTATACCCTCCCAGTGGGGCGATTGGGAACCTGGGGTGGGTGACGATTTTTGACAAAAAGGGAAGGCACCCAAAAAGGAAGGCACACATGGGTGCATGTGTATATGGAGGATACCAGCCCTGGAGGAAGCTACTCTGACGTAATGCAAACGATACAACAGCTAGCCCAGCAGCTTCAACATCAATACATCCATGGATATGTGTATCCAGTGGACTCGACTTGGGAATAGGAACGCTTCTGGCAAAGACATATAGTATATGCCAGGTCATATATTTTCCACTGTCTTGGTTACCAACTACATCACACATACCTAGGTAGGCCATACCTGTTGTAATTTCAAGATCTCATCAAGCCATTCAATCATCGATCATGAATCATATCAATTTAACGAATATATGGCTCATCAATGACTTCGGACTGATGAGCCGTGTCGTACTATGGTCTAACGCAGTTCGCTCAGCACGGTTTCGAAAAACAGCTACAGCATAGGAGTCTCTGAACGCTCATGTCTCATCCTAGTGAGCACCGTTCTCTCACTTCCATTCTTGCAAGCATGCCGGCCAGAATAGTCAAACTAGCTGCCACTCTCCCCAGTACCAACATTCAATCATGCGCAGGCCCACCGTGTCCAACGTTTCAGCGTCCGAGAAACGCCTATCGCTTTACCCAATCCATTGTCAGGAGCGAAGACATAACCCTTGGCGAAATCGACAACGACAACAATCCCACTTATCACACTATACCGAAATCGCAGGGAATGGGAAAGGGATCTCGGCATTCTACCCTAAGAAAAGCGCTTTTTGGATAGATGGATCTTGATCGTGCGACACAAAACATCGCACGCTTCCTACCAGTAAAAAGGCATCTATGCTTTCACTGGGGTTACGATGAAGTGGGCTGCTCAAGGAACCTGGATGCTATGAACAGACGATCATACTCGTTAAAATATTCAGCCCTGAGCTGGCATGTAAATACCTGTACTGGACCGAACTTCTAGTTGCCTTGAATGGGCCATGGCCTTGTATTAGCCTTGTATTTAAACGTAAGACTTGTAATGGCCCAAATACAGGAATATCTATATTCCGTGTTCATAAACCAGCGCGTCTTGGCGCCAGAGGTATGAGATTCAACCGAAGAGTGCACAGTGGCACCGGTTTCGGGACGTACCACTGAGTACATGTTGGACAATGTACTGTGCATAGTAGGCAACACCATTGGCAAATGGGGATATTGAGGATAATTGGCCAATAGAAGAGACGACATTTCGGATTGCAAGCATCCGGCATGGCCTGTTGATGCGTCAGCCAGAAGAAACAATGCAAACACATACAAACACATCTTCAAGCCATCTCAAACTGTACAAACACTTGACAAATCGAATATCCAATTCATGGGAGGTGCAGGTATTGAATTAATATATGAGACATGCTTGAGCAAGGAATTGATTTGTATACAGTAGCATTGAATTTAACCAAAGCGAGGGTGTTTCTAACTATCATTCAAATGTTTTGCTTCGATGCCCCACCGGGTGGAACTCTGGGGTTTTTGCCAGGGGCTGAAATTTAATTTAAATGCTCGATTGCCTCTTTTTTTTCTACTCCAGGACCCTTCCCCAATTCCCAAGATGCCTTCCAAATCCTCCAAGTCCTCCAGCTCCAGCTCCAGCTCCGGCTGCCGCTGCCGCTGCTTCTCCCTCAAAACCCTCAGCTACCTAGCCATTTTCCTCGCTTTCTTCTCCGCCGTCTACCGATACCTCGATGCGCGCCTTGAACAATTCTACATCTTCGACCCCGAGCACCTGCACGATGTCTCTCAGCGCGCTATCAGTGCCCACGGCGAAGACACCCGCTCCATCGTCAACTTCATTGTCGCCGAACTGGAGCAGAAAGTCGGCCCCAATTACTTGAGCACCCAGGAGGAGTGGGTATTCAACAACGCCGGCGGCGCCATGGGCGCCATGTACGTGATTCACGCCAGTATCACCGAGTACCTGATCATCTTCGGTGAGTTTTGCGCCCGCGGCAAAGTCTACCAACCATTTTACCTTTTCACCTCCTGACCATGTTGAATTCTCCGCAGGTACCGCTATCGGGACTGAAGGCCACACCGGCCGCCACACCGCTGACGACTACTTCAACATCCTCCAGGGAACCCAGGTCGCCTACGTCCCCGGCGAGTTCAAGCCCGAGGTCTACCCGGCCGGTAGCGTGCACCACCTTGTCCGCGGCGAGGTCAAGCAGTACAAGATGGATGAGTCTTGCTTCGCGCTCGAGTACGCCCGTGGCTGGATCCCTCCCATGCTCTTCTTCGGTTACGCCGATACCTTCTCCAGCACTCTGGACTTCCCGACTTTGTGGGCTACCACGCGCATCACTGCCCGTGAGATGGTCGGCAACTTGTTGCAGTACAAGCTGTAATTGAGCATGTCCTTTTGGTCTTTGTTAATATGGAGGCTTCAGTTGGATTCATGAGGTCTATGTGGAATGTATGATATGGGAATTGGTTGGGCACCTGGCGAGGTGCTGTTTCGATTGTAAAAGTTACTGGAAACTTACTTGGTAGCACCGAGCACATTTTAATGAAACCGTCAGCTGAGGTTGTCGAGCTGCCTTTGTGACAATAATGATCGGAATTGAGGCATGACTTTTGAAGAATGGAATCAGTACTCTCACGTAGTACCATCAGCGGTTATTAGTAGATTGTGGGAGATTTGTATAGTTCCAAGTGACCCAAAGCCAGGTAGATACTCTCACTGCAAAGCAGTCACGTCCTCGCCAGCTGATCCTTAAATCTACATTTGACAGTACCTTTGGAAGCAAAGAAATCCGAAATTTTACAGGATCTCAAAGTGTGATTCAGTGATCATACCCAACTCTACATTGGTAGACCCTAGTAAATCAAATGAGAAATGAGTCAGTAAATGAACATCATCATAATAAGCATTTGCTGGTCCATGGGCAGCAAACGGCCTCCGAGCTGGATGCCTGTGAATGTAATCTATAAAAGCTCGCAGATTGTTCGCACATCTTCTTCTCTTCATCTTTCATCCATCTATCAAAATCTGTACTCAAAATACATCAACTTTTATCAAATTTCAATTTCTACTATCCTTTTTCCTACCTCTTTATCCACTTGACCTCTTCATCAACACTTCATTCCTCTGGCTCTTGTTTTACTTGAGCAAGATAGCCCATCATGACAAGCTATTGTGGGTGCATTTGGAATGAGCCGGGTACCTGGAAGCCTCAGTACCTCCCGCAGGTCTCACTCAAGGCCCATGCAACCATCCTCTCGTCTGCAGCCCGTACAACCTTGACACAGACATTTGTCAACCCATCTAATAGGGTCATTGAAGAGATATCATACCACTTCCCTATTTACGATGGCGTTAGCGTTGTCGGGTTCGAATGCAAGGTTGGATCTCGTCTCTTGCACAGCAAAGTGAAGACCAAGTCACAAGCAAATACGGATTACCAAAATGCGGTGGCTCAACATCAAACTGCTGCTGTCATGGACCACACCTCCATGAATGATGTCCTTGTCATTCGACTCGGTAATGTCCCTGCTCGTGGAAAGATCACCGTCGACATCACTTTCGTGGGAGAGTTGAAACAAGACTCCCAGACAGGCGGCATTCGCTACACATTGCCAAGCACCATCGCTCCTCGTTACGGAGCTAGCTACTCTTTCAATCAAACACAATTGTCTTCATTCGGTCTGCCAGCCAAACTCCAAGGAATGTCTGTCACCGTCGATGTTCAGATGGGGGAGGGGTTGGTGATCCGAGAGTTAGAATCCCCAAGCCACCGGGTCAAGGTTTCTCTTGGACGTGTGTCTTCTACACCAGCAACATACGCTACATTTGAGCCGTCGCAAGCATCTGCCTCTGTCATTCAACAACAGAACAATACATCTGTGGTTCTGGAACAAGACTTTGTGGTTCTGATCAAAGCAGACGGCCTTGATAAACCGTGCGCATTGCTGGAAAGACACCCAACTATCCCTAATCAGCGAGCACTGATGGCAACTCTCGTGCCAAAATTCAGCCTCCGACCAGCCAGCCCCGAGGTAGTCTTTGTGATTGATAGAAGTGGGAGTATGGCGCACAAAATCCCAACCTTAAGATCCGCACTCCAAGTTTTCCTAAAGTCTTTGCCTGTCGACGCCTGCTTCAATATCTGCTCTTTTGGGACCTCACATTCCTTCATGTGGGAGACGAGCCAGGTGTACGATGCATTTAGTCTACAGCAGGCTTTGGAATTTGTTGGCACCATTGAGGCGAACATGGGTGGCACCGAGATGGAACAAGCGGTTGTTGCAACTGTGCATAACCGACTTCATTTCAAAGATCTTGACGTCTTGATTCTCACTGATGGGCAGATTTACGACCAGGAAAAGTTGTTCGACTTTGTCCGCGAAAGGGCTGCTGATAACACTGCTAGGTTCTTCTCCCTTGGTATCGGTGAAGCCGCATCTCACTCTTTGATCGAGGGAATTGCAAGAGCCGGGAACGGATTCTGCCAATCGGTTACGGAATATGAAGAGCTTGATCGCAAGGTGGTTCGCATGCTCAAAGGTGCCCTGACCCCTCATGTCAATGACTACAAGCTCGAAGTTGAATACGACACCGAGACGGAGCAGGAGTTCGACTTTGTGAGCGAAACCGAAGATATTACCGAGTCTGAGACTGAGGCCGAGGAAAAGGAGGGAGATGGAGACATTCCTATGGAAGAAATGCCACGCAGCTCATCGCAGCCGATCCCGTTGTACGACGAGAACTTCAAGGAACCCGATGTGGAGGTTGATGCCAAAGACAGAGCAAGTGAAAAGCTTCCAACTCTCGCTCCTCCAAGAGCAATCCAAGCTCCCTACAACATCCCACCGTTGTACCCGTTCATCAGGACAAACGTCTTCCTCCTCATGGACCCGTATTCGGTAGAGAAGGCTCCAAAGTCACTGAGGCTTAGTGCGACTTCCAACCAGGGTCCACTAGAGCTGCGAATTCCAATCTGCGATATCGGAACTGGCGAAACAATCCACCAACTGGCGTCCCGCAAGGCCGTGATCGAGCTCGAAGAGGGACATGGTTGGCTCTCTCAAGCCAAGGACGAGAACGGAAACAAATTCAAACAGTTCCACACCGAGACAAAGCGACAACTTACAGAACTTGAGTGCCAGAACCTGGGAATCAAATTCCAGGTGACTGGAAAATACTGCTCGTTTGTGGCCTTGGAAGAGAGCAGCTCTTCGTCTTCGGAGCAACGGGGTCAAGAACATACCCCGAAGCACCATGCCGTGGAGTACGTTTCTCCCATCGCAGAGTCTGCTAGATTCTCGAATTTTCCAGCGCATGCTAGCCCTCCGTATGTTATACCCGCACGCACTGGTGGTGTTCATGTACGTGGTCTTCGGGGTGGTGGTGTGCGTGGTAGTCAGGGCGCCCTCCGACAGATGCAGGCGGTTTCTATGTCTTCTGGAACCCTCCACGCTTCCCACTCCACACAAGCACCTTCTCCACCCATGGTACTTGAAGACTCGAGTTCTCTGTATTTTGCAGCTGAACTACCTGAAGCCCCAAGGTTTTGTGACGTGAGGCAAGCCCAAACGGCAACAAGACCCTTCTACCAAATGGCAGCAGTTTTAGTGCCCCCGACTCCTACTTTGACCAGAACCCCGCAGATGAGAATGCACGAGCTTATTCAGCTACAAACCTATGAAGGCAGCTGGATGTGGTCGACCGAACTCTTCGAGCTTTTGGAGTGTGACGTGAACGCAACAATCAATCAATTGGCCACACTGTACAACAGTGCCGGTCGAAAGATTGAAAATGAGTTCCCACATGGCGACGAGGCTACGGTTCTCGCAACTCTGCTTGCAATGGGATCGCTGCGGAAGAAGCACTCGGCGTCTAGGGCTGTTTGGGAACTTGTGCATGCCAAAGCTTCCGAGTGGGTTCGACTGGAGTTGAAGAATATGCAGAGTCAGGGTTCACCTGCAGCTATCATTGCATCAATTCAGAAGGAGATTTTTGACATGGTCTAAGAGAGTATCTTGGTGGAGAAGGTGGGGTTTGATATTGGCTCTTACACATTTGCTTACGGGATTGCTCATAAGATATTGGAATTAGCTTGCAACAGGGAAAAGAACGAAAAACACAAAATTTTGGATAGCTTTGCAATGGAAGGAAAACCTCTATATCAATTGTCGGTTCAAAAGTAGAGTAAATGTCCTATGTTCACAAATAATCGCCATTTTTCGTGATTTCACTTTATTAGTTAGTAGATCGACATGGTTTGACTGGCAAGGGAGGAAAAGGAGGATGGGACTTTTGGGAAGGGCAAGCATCTCTTGCCTAAGGATGCACGTTCGCATTTGCCTAATATGCATGTACATGTATGCACGCAGCCATATGCCACGTCACAGAGAGCTCTAACCCATTAAATTCTCTTGATCCGTCCATCATGTGTGTGTGTGTTTCTATTTATGTGTGTTGCTAGCTTCTAAACGCTCTGTCGAAACGGAGCCACGCTGACCACTTTCATTCCTCTCACTGAGACAACATTCTGATAGCTGATATTAGACCATCTGCCCATGGCGACTCGAGCCAAATGTCACCCTCACATGAATTTTTCCAAGCGGTTCAAACCCTGCGCAATCTAACGGACCAACCATCCGAAGAACACTCTTATCGAGATATCCCACCTTCTCAGTCAACAAAATACTTGCTCAAAGCTGAGGATGAAATGCAGATTGCCGATGATATTGCCTTCTTGGCCCAGTGGCAAGAGGGGGTCGAAAATGTGACGGCTATCGCTCTTCAGGAGATGGCAAATGGGCTTATTATCTGTATCGCCAGCAATCACACACCTGCCAATAAAACAATCAACGAATTGAAGGAAATCATGGATTTGGTAAGCGTGTACGCCTTTGAAGGTAGCTCCTCGCCTGCATGTGAATTGTATCTTCGGGATGGCTGACTCAGGAAGGAAAACGACGGGATGAATTTCGTGACAAAATCTTCGACAAGGTCGTTGATATCCGCAATGATCGAATTCTTAGCAGAATTCGTCCACCTTGGTTACCACAGCCTAAACGTTTTGTGAAACGGAGGCCCTTTCTACTTTCACAAGTTGAGGCATTTGTTGATGAAATTTACCCGATCGGTAGACAGTCCCCGGCTTTTCAAATCTTAGTGCAGCCGGCACGCGAGCTTATAGCGTGCCTTTTACCTTTCAAAGAGCCTATTCCCGAGAGCATGATGAAAGAGCACCAGAAAAATGTTATAAAAAGCTGTGCTGAATTGGCTAGCATTGGTGGAAAGGGATTGCTGGAGGAACACCTTCAGCGGCTGCAAGTTGCCCCTCATATTCGCGACAGAGGTGGAATACGGCAAATTGACAAGCTTGCGCGATACTTCTTTGTGTGTCGAGATCTTATTAGAGTTGGCAGGCGTCAAGAGTACAAATCCCTGCTCTGCAATGTCACTGTTAAAGCCTTGGAAGCTTTCAAAAAAAGGAAGCCAGCAGGCTCTCCCTGTGTATGCTTTGTTCACGCAGAGATGCAGCAGGTTGTTCACTACATGAACCATCCCCATGATCCTAGTCCGCGGTTTATCGGATGCAGCAAATCCGCATGCTATCTCTGCGATATGTTCATACAGAAGCAAAGCCGGTACCGAATATCCCACGCTCATCGGCGGCTTTATGAAAAATGGACTTTACCTGATATGGATTATTCGACTTCCGAAGAGGCTCAACGGATTCAAGAGATATTGCAATCCATGACCGAGGAAATGAAAACTACGGCAAAAGGGTTTCAACAAAATCTTCGCCCTCCGAAGCAGTACGGAGCGGAGAGTGTTGCATTCTTACCTCTAACTAGTGGCTCGACGGCGAGCAATACTTCAATTGCCACCCGGAAAACTTCCCTCACTCACGTTACTCCCATGTTAAGCCTCAAATCGGACTATAATACGAAGATTGCGAGCACCAGTACTCCGAGAAATCGATCCGAGAGCCGTTCTAGCAGATCTAGCAGATCTAGCAATGCGTCCTGTCTCCTTCTCAACCAAGATGATCTACCATATTCATTTAATATCAAAGACATTAGACACGAGTTCTTGGTTCAGATTGGCGCAATCTTTCTTAATATCGAGTTTGTTAGCCCTGGCCGGCTCTCAATCCGCCACGTAACGGATGGTCCATTGCCTAGAGATGTTATAGATATCTGTCAGTTATCTACAATCAGTGAAACAAAAGTGGCCCGAGACACATCTTTATCGACTGTGCAACTATATTTGCGCCATTCCAGCGGTTTTGTGGTAATCCTTGATTTTGTCCCGAATGAGGCTCGGTTTAATCCCAAAAACAGACTCTCCGATCCTTCCAGATGACCAGATGTATAGGATTGTACCATTCGGAACATTTTCCACGGGAACTATATAGCTATTTAGCAACAAGATGGCTGACCTGTATAATATTTGATTACAACTGAGCCCAAATTGTTGATTTCATTCGAAACAACAATTCATTTGCAAACCAGGGTGTCTCTACTTGGCCGTGGATCGCTTGAAAATCCAAGCTATTCACCGGCTGCCCCAAGAAGATGCTGCGCATTTTCAAATAAAATTCGTTCCATTGTTTCCGATCCAAACATACTCTGCAATCCATCATCCACTCTCTTAGCCAGAGACTCAGCCAAAGCTGCAGGGGTATAGGGATAATCGCTCCCATACAGTAATCTAGACGAATCAACCAGCCGTAGAAGACCATGAATCTGATCCGGGAACGGCACACCCGCAAGATCAAAATAAAAACGCGTCTGCAGCAGCTCCTTAATCCTCTCCCCACTGATCCCATCTGAGCCAGGAACCAAAGACGAGAACTCCGCAATCCTCTCCATGACAGGAGGAAAAGTCGCGCCACAATGGCAAGCCACGAACGTGATCCCAGGACAGCGATCCACCGCCCCAGAAGTAAGCAGACTCATAAGCGACTGTGTCGAATCGAACACAAACTCCATGATAGGCGCAGCAACACCAGGGAGCGGTATCACCTTCTCTACGGACTCATTGTTATCGTGCCTACTAAGACAGGTAGTCGGGTGAAAGAACCCGATGGTCTTTGGCTCACTTAGTTTGTCAAAAAAACGACTAAAAGCGCTGATCGCCCGGGTGGATGCCATGCGAGTTGGTCCGGATTTGAACCCCCACTGCGCCAAGATGGTCTAGTGCATAGTCGATTTCTGCAAGGGAGCCTTCTACGTCTAGGAGAGGGAGAGAGGCGAAAAAGAGGAAGTGGTGTGGGTGATTGGCGCAGATTTTGGACATGTCCATGCTTGCGCGCCGGGTTACCGTTCGGCCTTCTTCGTCGTTGCCCGGGGTAAGGTGTATAGCTGGGGAAGACGTGCTGAGCACTGATTTTTTGATGTTTAGCTGATTCATTAATTTGATGGATGTGTACTTCGGCGCTCCATTCCTGGATTACAGTTTGTTTAGCATATGGATTCGATATGGTGTGGTGTTTAGGTTTAGATGGACTCATTGGAATTGCCGGCATTCCATCTGGTTGTCCTCTGCCTGCGAAGTCGCTTTGTAGGCAACACTCGCGATATGAGGGTGGGACGCAGTGAGTGTGAACGTCGATTCTATCCATTTTGGATCTTGCGAATTGTATGGAGAATATTCTGGGGCTCAATAGACCTGCAAAACGTCTCCCCGCAACTGATCGACATTCCTAGTTCGCTTTCCCCATCGGCTTTGTCGTCAAAAAGCGTCACTTATTGCTGACCGACTCGAAATCAACTACAATGATGCATGTTGTGCACCGCCTCTTGCCATCTCCGTGGAACAACGAACCTTTGAAACATGGGCAGAAAAACTTTGCATCCGGTTCAGTTAAATGACTATATCAGATCTTCTGTTGGCAGTTCCTTCGGCTCAACAATCAACCCCCTTGCAGCCAATAGCCGCGCCTGAGTGAGCTTCAGGAACCGGTACGTATTATCCAAGATCGGCGTGTTCACACCCTTCTCCCTCGCAACCCGCAAAGCATTCCCCAGAATAACCTCCACCTCCATCGGATTCCCCTTGTCCACATCCACCAGCATACTAGGTCGGAAACACAACTCAATAGGAGTAGCATCAACTATCTCATCCACAATCCCCGGCCCGAGATCATATCCATCCGCCTTTGCAATGGCCGCCATTTCCGCCATACCAGGTCTAATCAAACTATGCTCGCCGCCAAATCGACGAACCGCAGCACTGTCAAGTTGAGTGATAGCACACATGGGATTGAAAATCCCATTCCAGACCAACTTCCGCCAGCGATAGAAAATGATATCATCAACGACATTCGCATCGACGACTTTGCTCGCGTTATAGATTCTCGCGAACTCTTCGAGCTTGGTGCGCTCAAATGCAGCGTCCACGGATGGGTTGTGGAACGCGCCGATGTGGAAGTTGTCGTGGTCGTCGTGGACCACGTGGCCGTTGTGTTCGTGTGCACCGATGAAACTCGGCGCTGATAATACCACGTTCGAGGGGAATGCTGCGATTATTGGTGGTTCGATGTATAGCCCGTTTTGGAATAACACGATTGTTGTGTGATCTGGGGTTATGGCGGGAGCTATGATCTTGGGGATGTTGTTTACTTCCGGGATGTTCTTCATTGTGACGATCACATAGTCGAATGGGGTGTTGGGATCGGCTAGGGGGACAGCATTGACGACTATCTATGTGTTAGCTTCGAAATGAGCTATTTTTGAGTTGCGGCTTTTCAAAGTTTACATACTTGCGCTTGGTCGCCAGGATGATAATATCCCATGATCGATGGACTCGATTTCGAATCCATGCTGGACAACTTGTTCATAGTTGGATCGCAGAACAGAAGTGACAGATGCTTGTCCAGATCGCTCGAGTGCGACACTGACCATCGTCCCCACACCACCTGATCCAATCACCAACATTCGACGCTTCGCCGAGGTGCTTGTATTGTGGGACATGCTGGGCTGATTGACTGTGACAACTTTTGATGATATAGTGTCAAGAACTTGAACAAGTTACTGTCTCCGATTACAGTGAAGCCCCTCACCAAAGCCCGCTTAATGCAATTGAGCTCCGGCCTCGGGGTCTCCTGCTTCCCCTCTTATCTTTTCCTTATCGCCCCTCGATGACAAACGTGAACTTTGTCCAGGACCTCAATTATGGGGATTGCCCGATTGGGTTGCTGTTTATTCTGTCACACTTCTTGGACAACTCGGGGATAAAATATACCTCAAATCCAATGTTGCACCATGGATGCGTAAACTATATTCACCACATCAACCGATCGGATGATAAAAAGTGATGTAAGTAACATGTCTATTCCAACTCACCTCAACCCAGCCTCCAAATGCATTTGCAACCCCAAGATGAAGAACCTAGTCAAGCAAATACGCTTCCCAGCGCTCGAGGAAGTCCTCGAATACGTACAAGATGTCGCAGAAACTTCCGGCAGATGGGTCAACTGGCAAATAATCCGAGGCAAGCGCCACATATGGTGGGAGACAGATTGGGACGTGGTATCACGCTGGGCGCAATCAATCATCGAAACAGAACAGCGTCTACGCGAAACCACCCAACGCGAGAACTTCCTCAAGAAATGGATCCATACATTCCATAACGGCTCCGACGAGGCCGGGAAATTCGTTCTACCAGACCTGATCGAAGACTTGATAGCCCTGGACCAAGAGTACGTGCGCCTCGAGCGGATTTACGATACACTCCTAGCCGGTTGTCCGGTGGGACCTATCAAGGATGGATATATGTGGATTCGAAAGCAGCCGCAGTGGTACCTGAAGAGTGAGTGGTTGCGGCAGGATTGTGCGAGACGGGGTGGGTGCTGTGGTCGTGAGTGCAAATGCTGTGAGACTCCTCCTGATCCGACGAGGAAGAAAGGTTGGGGTCATTGTACGGCTGAGTGTTCTTGTTGTATTGACGTGCGTCAATTTCGATTGACTGAGAGGGATCGGAGAAGGTTGCAACCGGACTTTGATCTTACGATTTACCCGTGGAGTGATTATAGTCGAGAGATCTTTCGTGCTTATATTTGGTCGCTTGACTAGATTGTCATTTGTGAATTTTCTTTGAAAGGAGGTTGGACCTCGGGAATGTTCTGTTGCTCGGGATATAGTTCTAGTAAATTGCCGCTTTACTCTTATCGGTCTTTTGCAGGGACTAGAAGCTTAAATTGAGATAGGATGGAAAATACGAGTACAATATAACAGGGTGAAGTGAATCAAAGATAAAGAAACAGTGGGGAAGCTTCCTGGCAAACCCGAATCTCGCCAAGCCGGCACGTTTAACGCACCCTGATTCGACCGAGTGGTCAGTATCAGAGCGACATGGACAGTATACTAGGGCTTTCCCCGCAGTCCATTCTTGAATTTGATAAGGCTGCGATCGAATTTCCGCAGTGCAAATCCGTTGATTGCTTAAATAGACAGCCTATCATGCCTATCATGCTCATCATCTTCTCTTCAAAATCAAACCCTCAACCATGGAGAATGACACCAACCAAGATGAGACCATCTGGGCTCCAGGAACAGTCAGACTAGAAGATGGTAAGTGACCACGACCCACCAATACTGCATATGCCTCATAGCTTACAGCGCCAGTCCACCAATCCAGAGACCAACTGGTCTTATTCCCCACTCCATCGTCTGATCCCAACGACCCTCTCAATTGGTCAACAGCCCGAAAAGCCCTCAATTTCACCTTAGTCAGTTTCTTTGTCCTATGGACCTTCGTCCAGATCGACATCGGCTTCACAGCATGGAGCGTAATGCAATCAGAGCTCAACTACTCAGTTAACACGCTTAACGCCAACGCAGCAATCAACTACGGCGGTCTCGCCATAGGCTGCATATTCTTCATGCCCCTAGTCCACAAGTACGGCCGACGCCCAGTCTACATATTCAGCGCCGCCCTACAGTTTGCAGCGTGCATCTGGCAAGCCAAGATGTCCACCGTCGGCGATCTTCTGGGCAGCGGGCTGATCTCCGGCATCGGTGGCGCAATCAGCGAGATCGTCGTGCAGATTACCATCGCTGACATGTTCTTCGTGCACCAGCACGCCACGATGAACGGATGGTTTGTCATCGTCCAGTCCACAGGCGCCTTCCTTGGTCCCGTAGCGTCGGGATACATCGTGCTGGCCCAAGGGTGGAGGTGGATGTGGTGGTGGTGTGTGATTTTCTTCGGCGTCACACTCCTCTGTGTGCTATTCCTTTTCGAGGAATCGAAATATGTTCCCGTTCTGAGTGGTCGCGCCGTGACCACGGAAACACAGCTACCTGGTGAACCGTCCAAATCGCACTTAGATGGCGACGTGGTGGACGCAAAGAACGCCAGTGAGACCTTCGCTACTCGCGTGCATACTAACCAGGATATTCCGCTGAAGACCTATTCCCAGCGCATGGCTTTGGTGACCCCCACAAACGAAGCGATCTGGCCGCATTTCTATCAACCAATCGTCGCGCTCTTTACCTTCCCGGCTGTTTCGTATGCGGCTATCACATACGGGACGACGCTGTGCTGGTTCGCGATTATGACTTCGCTACAGGCTTCTTACATGATTCTACCGCCCTATAACTTCGATGCTGCTGGGGTTGGGCTGATGAATGTGGCTCCTTTTGTTGGCGCTGCTCTGGGTTTCTCCTTTGGTGGACATCTGAGCGATAAATCTATCTTGTGGTTATCCAAGCGCAACGGTGGTATTTATGAACCGGAGATGCGTCTTTGGCTTGCTCTGCCTATTGCCATAACTAGTCCTGCGGGAATTTTAATGTTTGGGTTGGGCCTTGCCTATGTGAGTTTCCCCCTTCGTACCGCGAATATTGAATTATTCTAACACCTTCTAGGGTATGCATTGGGCTCTTCTTGCGGTTGGATTTGGATTCTTTGGATTTTCAATTGCTGCCGTTGGCGGTATTACGCTTTCGTATCTTATGGATTGCTACCAAGACGTGGGTACCTATTTTCTTTCGATTGAGTTCCCTTTCTAACTTGATGGCTTCTAGATTATCGGTGATGCATTAATCGGAGTGATCTTTATGCGAAACATCCTCTCGGTGATTGTACTTTTTGTGTTAACGCCTTGGGTCAACGGGATGGGCATGAAAAACTTGCATATCTTGATTGCGGTAATTGCATTTGTGATCCAGTTGGCTCCTATCCCGCTGCTCATCTGGGGTAAGAAGGCTAGGATTGCGACAGCGCCGAGTTACAGGAAAATGGCGGCAAATCAGCTTAGCCATCGGACAATTTAGACGATGCCCAACAAGAAGAATACATGCAACTACGACAACTTCGAGCTCGCGTTCATTTTTCTGTTGGAAAGGTAGTTCCATGACATTAATAAATGGTGTAATATTTTGAGATAGGCTCATAAAGTATGTAAAATAAGAAGAAAAGTGTATAGTGTAAATAAAGGTATCACAAAGAAGAATATACATAAGTTTTCTTGTTTCCCCTGACTCCCCGACCACCCTGTGCAATCCACATGGAGCCTTTCCAGCCTTCGAAAATGATTCCGCAGATCTAGACTCTCTCCGCCGCCTTCTCATCTTTGAAGTCTTCAAATGAAGGCATCTCAAAAGTTTGCCGAACGGCAAAGGAACCGCTTTTCTTATGGTTGGAAGTGATAGTGGAAGTGACAGTGCATCCAGCATAGCTGGAGCTGACAAGAGTCCTTTCGGAAACGTCGTTGGAGGCACGAATCTGAGACCAGAAGTTGCGACGACCCAACTTGAAAAGAGGGCGGAGGTTAGGGAGACAAGCAGCTGTGATTCCAACTGCAGCTTCTATGCAAGTCCATACGATGACGGGAACTTGGTTGTCTGGAGAAAAGTGAGCCACACAGATCAGGAGATTGAAAGGAATATTAGCAACGCGATACTCACATGTAATATCAGGGCCTAGGTCAACGAGTCGAATCATGGCCTGGAGGCGGAAACAACTAAATATCAATGTCCTAGACACGAAACGTTAGCATCTTTCCACTGTAGCACAAATGGGATATCAAACGTACAGGCCACCGACGAGGAAAACTCCAGAAAGAAGCGCTTTCTGGGAGTTGGAAACCGGCAATGTCCACACAACTCTCATGGGCATGATCAAGAGGACAATGTCGGTGAGGATGTTGGGGATTTGACTGCCATAGTAGAATTTGGCTGGATCAAGGCAGGCTCCTTCAACGGACTGGTCCCAGAATTTTTTGGTGGGAATGCAAAGTAGAGCACCGGCAACGTAAACACCCACCACCCAGAGACTGACAAATCCGAACATGATGTTCACGGCAATTGTCATGTATCGGATTGCAAAGAGTCGCTTGTACAGTGCTAGAATGGAGAATTTAATGAAGGCAATGCAGCCGGTGTAGATGAAGGCGTTGGCGAATCCGATCTATTGGGAGTCAATGCGTGTACTAGATATAGTGTCGAGTTATGTATACATACTTGGAAGTAAACCACGAGATTCTTCGCTGGGATCATTGTGATATGGGACCCCATTCCATTGAACAGAACTAATATTGGTATTAGGATAAATTTAGTTTGATAGAGTGTTTTGCTACTACTCACGAACAACGACTCCACTGGAGCATGCATATTTGAAGAACAGAGCAACTATAATCAAATAGTCATCCACGAACAGGCTGCTTCCAGCCGCCTTCCTCGCCAGGATCCTCAAAGCAACAGAGAGAGTCGACAAGGTGTACGCGAACACTAGGGCAATAATCATTGACCGGCGTAATTTCTGGTTCGGGTGCTCGAAGTCTCCCGGCGTCCACGTGGGTGTGGCGGAATGTTCTGTGGAAGACATGACAGGCAGATCTAGTGGATCAACTCCAACGAGGTGAAATTAAACGAGAGGAAGTTGTTGGTTTGAATGATTTGGAATCATTTAAGTCTGCGTTTGGGATCTTTAATATACTTCGAGAAGATGAGGAAGGGAGGAAGGGAGGAGAGAACCCCCTCTATGTATGTGTCATATTTTTCTTGATCTAGGAAAAGAACGCAAACTTAATATAAAAGATTTACGGATCACATCGATGACAGGGTATGAACTAGGTGCAGATGGCATTTGAGCCCAGAGATGGTCCAGTGCGAACAATTGCACATGTTATGCTTATGCGACTGTTGTGCATGGGAAAAAGCAAGACAATGATCAACGGCCCGTCAGATAATAGGCCAACAAGGTGTTGTGTGCCTTGGCCGTAGACATTTCGCCAATCATGTCGAGGCATAGGAACTCTTTTCCGACGTATCATCTTGGGAAAGTGGACATATCAGATTTGGACCTGACACTTGTGAGATCCACTTTCTTGCAAGACATTTTTCCCGAAAACTCCGTTGATAGGATAGGATGCATTGCGCGGTATAACACAATGTGCTGGCGCATTGATATTTGATTGAAATAACTATTGAAAAGTTGCAGCGAAGAATGATGGTTTATTGCTTTGCAGTCAACTGACATGCAGTCAGGTTCATACCCCGGAAGATTAACCAACAAAATTCAGATATCATCCCTCTGTCCAAGCAAGGGATTGAACAATAAAGAAGTCCATGTGTGTTTGACATTAGAAAAAAACCGGGGTATAGTTTCCTATGCTCTAGGAGAATATTCAGGAATTGACATATGTACTCTGTACGGAGTAGTTGTCGCAATGCCTCAGTTCACTGGCAGCTATCGTCATCTGTACAACCCATAACGTAGCCAAAAAGGCCATGATCGTCCAAGAATTAAAACAAACGCAGGTCAGGTCATCACACGCTCCTCCGAAGTCGTCGTTCTGGTAGATCCTCGAGTAAGAAGACAGTTGAGGTCTAGGGTCTGCCGATGTGATATGTCGATAAAGCCCACATGGTGGAATTTAGTGAAGTTTAACTGTGAATATTTGACCCACATCAAAGCCTGTTCTCGTTGATTAAGAGGTTGACATACGTCTCATGCAGCTTGATTGCACTGGATTGCACTGGATTATATTTCCGTCACATTCGCTTGCATCTCGATTGATGATCTTTAGTTGCTTTTCTTGGAATGTCATTCAGAAATGCATAAAATCAATCTTCCTTGAAATCAATACATTCTAAGGTTGTTTTATGCACAGGCTTGTGTAAAACACTTCACACTGCAGACCTTAATTGTCCGTAAGTCCACTTTGCATACTCCGCACCCCACCAGGCCCCCACCAAAATATCTCGTCCAAGTTCTTTCACTGACATATCATCATCCGATCGCAAACGCTACACAGCCAATATGGCCAAGGTCGCTATTATCACCGGTGGTAGTATATACCCCTTTCACAACTCTCGCACGGATCGTCGATCATTCATTGACCAAAGTTTAAATAAACAGCTAGTGGAATTGGGCTTGCAGTTGCCAAGGACCTGGTTCAGACCGGCAGCTGGTAGGTCAACATTATCGGCAGTAACGATGAGCGTGGACAAGAAGTAGCAGCTTCCCTCCCTAACGTCATATTCTACTAAGCCGACGTGCGAAATTACCAAGAACTAGCAGCTGTGTTTGACCGGATCTTTAATACCACTGGTCGGTTAGACTTTGTCTTCGCGAACGCCGGAAAAGCAGAGTATATCGATTTCTTCGCTGAATCAGAGACCGGTATCCCGCCCGAACCGAGTTCTGAAATTGTCGATATTAACCTAAATGGCGCTCTATATACCAGTTATCTCGCGATATACTATTTCCGTCGCTCTCTAGAGTTAACGAAAGGGCATAGGAACTTGATACTCACGTCTAGTATTAGGGGCCTATACCCCTATATGCTAATACCGGTGTACTCTAGTACTAAACGTAGGTTTAGAAAAACATAAGTTTAATAATTCTGTTATAAAGTATAGCTAACGAATTTCTAGATGCTCTTATTGGATTTACTCGCTCTGTTGGAGAGCGACTCTAGGAAGAGGGAGTCTAGGTTAATGCTCTGTGTCCTAGGGTTGTAGAAACGCCTCTCTTAGCCACTGGGGAGTTTTCTACGATCTTCCTACGGGAGATTCTTATTCCTATAGACGTTGTAACGGGTATGGTATCGCAACTACTATCTGGGAAGGATATGGTAGACGCTAAAGGGATATATATCGCTGGTAATAAGATGTATTTACGGGCTATTTATGTTTTAGGAAAGAGCTTCCTTTTCATTAAAAAGCCCGAGATTTATGATAAGCAGACTCGACTAACCTAGGTTGTAATGATAGGACATAAGTAACTTTTTGAAGGTTTTATCATATAGGTTAGACTTTTTTTTTATGGCCGAATGATACAATTTCTACACTATAACATTATACGTCCGTCTATATAGAAGGCGTCTTACGCATATAATCACCTATATCGTATTAGTAGATCTAGTCCCTACCATCCCTCGTATCCTATACTAAGGATAAGGAGTGTCTAACTTAAAGTTGGGACTACCTAGAAAAAGTCACGACTTTATAGATCTTGTTAATGACTGCTACTCGCGCCTTAGCCCCGGTCGTCTTAAAGCACGTAACCAAATATAGAACCGCCGTATATAGTATTGAACGTCCGACCGATTGTAAGACCATATCTATCTCCGCCGTAATAGCGCTGGACAGCTACCACGCTTCCTTATCGCGTTATCTATAGGGGTAGCGTAGGCGATGTAAAATAAGTAAAGCTATAAGACGGAGGACCTTTGCCTAAGCAAGCATTATAACAACCTTAGACTGAGTAAATCTTTTAACAAAGTCCGGTGGCGGTGATGGTCGCCACTACTCTAGAGAGTCTTATATTGTGTCTAACCGTTCTACCATCTTAACATCCACTCTCCCACCAGCAAGTTTTATCAAATGACCAGCCTCACAGAGATCATATAAATAAGCAAAAATCGCCGAGCTAAGCCTAAGAAACTAATTAACAATATCGTACCGATCACACTTACCAATCTGAATAGTCGGCACCTCAGACCAAACCAGACATTCAAAAGTCTCCATACTAACTAAATACATTAACATATCTATAACAGCATAATCTATCGCTAGGAGAGTCCGATAAACCGGCTTAACAAGCGCCAGTATATAATGCGATATGAGAAACGGCTATCCATCGACAATATGCATAGCGAAGGTCACTATAGCCACGCCGAGCACGACCGCAGTAACCAAATCCTATTTTTCCGATACCTACAGCGACCGCAGTCCTAAAATAGTAAGCGCAGCTCGCTGATACCCGACTTCGACGCTTGTCTTTGTGTGCTGTGCATATTGGTCTCCGAGGAGTACTGCGGCACAGGCGACTGCGGCGTTTTTTAATGTAGATGTGGGGGCGGGTCGGAGAAGGCTCTGCACGAAGCATCGGCGGTGTGACTCGTGGAAGCTTGGTCCGATTAGGAATTTGTCTAGTGGAGACGGTGCGAGGATGTCCTTCATGAGGTTTAAGAAATGTCTTTCCCACCGGTCTAGTTCGGGGAAGGGGGCTGGGTTGCTGTACAGGCCTTTGTCGAAGGGGAGGTGGAAATCGGGGTAGAGGGTGTTGTTTTGAGGGGAAGGTAGGTCGAGTGTCTGTGTGTTGTGGGTGACTGGGCTAAAGCTGGAGGCTGGAAGACTATAGGATAGTTTTCTCGAGATGCGAGGTCTTCGTCCGAGTTTCGCGAGATCTCGCGTCGTTTGGCAGGTTTGGCTTAATCGGTCACATCGCTCGCATGACGTTGTTGCACTTATTCGTCGGCATTTTTCTTTCAGTGTGTGGCATTGATCGCAGGCTCGTTTTGGAGCGGGCGAGGACATCTCGGTGTTGGGTTGGAGCTGTTCAGCGCAGCGAATCCGGCAGGTATACACCAATTGTAATCAGATCAATCTCGGGCTTCAGCATTATGAGTTTGTGGGGAGAGAATCCTCATATCTCGCATACAAAAAACAAAAATATAAATGTACCCAAGTCCCCTAAAAACCCAAGACGATAAGGTCGGGTGGACCTGACTATTCCGCACAAGCGCCATCTTTTGCGGGGACGTAGATTGCCGCTTTGGCGCGTGGTCTATAGATTCCTGTCTTCTGCTTCCACAATACTTTTGTTCAACGTTTTATAGCCCTTCCAAGAGAATAACCGTTTAATAAAAATTCAATAAAAGTCAAATGCATAACTGGGCCATTCATTGACCATGCTATTGGGTCTCATGCAGAACCCTAGTCTTGAAATGTAGTCTCAATACCCAGTAATCCACTAATCCGATCTCGGCTCGGGCTCGGATTCGTCGGGATATGAGTTCGGAAAGGTTAATCTACCTTATTTTTTATTTTTATATCTCATTGCTCAAGGTAGAAACAAAATAGATAGCACTAATCTGTGCTTAATTGTGATGACAGCCGGTCTAGTGCATTGTCTAAGAGGAAAGGAGGCCCTTGGATTGGCAACCTATTCCAGCCTTCTTTTTCCAACAAATGCAAATCAGTCTGTCAAACGTAGGAACGTCCCATCTTTCTGAATAAAGATAACCTTAATAATACAATAATTAATGCACGCTCCAGTCGTGTAGAGAAGAAGAAAATAGAAATCAACCTCAGCAGTCCAAATCATCCGCCATGCGCCTCCAAACAGCTTCAGGCAGTCTCCCATGAACCCAATAGCCACCATCCTCCCCATCCTGACCTCGCGCTTTCCACGTCACCAGAAAATCATCCAATTGAGCTTTTATCTCGCGCAGAAGTCCGCAGTAGTCAATACTGCCCTGCACGAAGAGCGGAGTTTTACCTTGGATATCGAGATCATAAAGCGGCAAGTTTTTCCAAGAAGCGATGCGCGGTTGAGCCGCCCGGCTGCCGTAAGATTTCGGCACCATGGGACTTCCCTTTAGGCTCTTGTGCCGATCGACAATCTCCGCGATGCATTCCGGTTGCTGGCCCTCGCGAACCGCGCGCCGGATGTGTATTGCGAGTCGAACCAATGAAGGAGTGTTATATACGCTTGATGGTATAGGATCCGGTATGGGCATCATGTACCAGGGGTTGTAGAGCTTTGCCTCGGACTTGAGCTGTTTCGAGATATCGATGGCTAGACCAAAGTTGTGGGCAGTAGGTGGGTGTAAAGCAGCCTGTGCAGGGGTATGGTCTTTAGTGAACTTGTTCAATTCTGGGGTTAACTGGCTGGGAGGTGGGACTACTCACGCTATAGATAAAGGCTAATAACAGATCATGCTCAGTTACCTTGGCTTTTATACTTTCAGCCTCTTTCAACCAGTTCTGGATCTGCCTTCGGGGGATGAACATGGTCTTGCCGACCCGTCTCGCAGAAGGGTAGCATATATCCCGCCCGATTTGCTTCCCAAGAGCCACGATTCCGGCTATCCAATTGCGACGCATTGAATGTTTGTGCAGGTCTGCGATCTGATGACACTCGATCTTCTCAATGCATTTTTCCACTACTTCTGATTTCAGTGATAGGGGTGGTCGACCATGGAGGGTGTGGGTAATGCGCTCTCCCCTTAGTAGCCTGAAATAAGCCTGTATTATTTGATGGGCGCCTACAACCAAGTCGTCAGTGCTACTGCTTTGTTGCTTTCTGGGACATCAATTACCATTGGCATCGCAAAGGGGCTGCAGAAATTTGAACCCTATTATGCAGGCATCGAGCAAGAATATCGTTCGTATGGAGAAGACTCGCTGCTTCCATGCGTGCAATACCCCATACCCAAAGTCTAATGCCTTATCGAGTGCCTCGGAGTCAATCAGTTGTGGGGAGTCCGGTGCAGAGGAAACTTGGAGAATCTCGCTGAGTTCTTGTTTAAGGGTTGTTCCTTCCCATATCTCAGCCAGGTCGCCTGGATCTTTTGGATCCAAGAATTTTGTTTTCTACTCAATGTTAGTCTTTGCGCAATGGTTGATGTCACTGGGTACCTACCAGCGGGTTCATTCGCAAATTAAGCACAGGCCATTGCGACACGAGGGTATCGGCAGCGAATTGAAAGTCGAGCGGGCTGGGACTAGTTCCCACGACGACTGACAGAGTGAACTCGAGTGGTCGGCCATAGCCCAAATCGAGTGGACCTGGCTTCATGTTGAGAATGGACTTTACACAAAAGATTTAGGAAAATAGCCCAAGATGCAAAATAGCGCTTAATGGAATCTACCTACAAGGTTATATGAATAATATAAAGACACAAGATAAGACCGTTAGAAAAATAAACATGTTGTTATCGGCATTTTATCCCAACTTTGACGTCCCTCCCCACATAATTGTCCTCTGGAATGTACGCCTTGTGGATCTCCTCGAATGAGCTTCTTCACAAACTCGATTGGGAATTCTGCACCATCGAAGAGAGACTTCTGGAATGTTGTATGATACATTTTGTTCCACATAGGCCGACCTGTCGCTCACAATTGCCCAAGATCAGTAGCGGTCTCGATTAAGGAGATTCGAGATACGCTGGCAGGTAGTCCCGCACCAATCGCATACTATGGTCGATGTTTTGCGAAAACATTACTCCCTGTTATTCCCTAGTTGACTGCAAGGCACAAATTCCAGCTTGTTCCAACGTTGAGTATGATGTTGAACTCTTATCCTTGTGATAGCTAACCGGTTATTGATGGAAGAAGCACAGGCATTTTAAGACAACCATTGTCAGTATTTGCGCATGATCAATATTTGAGCTCCTATACAGGTCAATAGCGGGTTTTATTTTAGACATATTTAACCATCGTCTCTGAACTCGATGGCTTGTTGGGCGCCTTTCACGGAGGCACCCGGTCAAAGATGTTGCGGAATGTCCCGATCTCCAGTGATGGAGGAAATCGAACACCAAACATCGATTGTCTCACTGTCATGATTGAAAGGGATACGCCACACAAAGTCCCAGGCGAGCGATTCACTGGATGCATGTCTTTTCTCGTGGAGATCGACCGAATCCTTTCAATGACATGTATGGCCTCTTCAAATTTTTAGAAGTTGGAACCTGGTGGAATGCATTTGCTCCAGATCGAGTGCTTGTTTCCATCGTACGGCAGAACATTCACATTGTAATTCTGACAGACAATTGGCTGCAAGTGCTAGTCTCAAATTACATGGCATCACAGGAAGCTTAAACTTGAGTTGGTGTTGTGGAGAGCAATGCATGAAATCCGGGAAGCAGATATGATCGCGATGCGTCCGACATGAGCCCGAAACCTAGAAATTGACGCATCAAATCTAATATCTTTTGTCTTTAATGCATCCTCAATCTATAGACGCATGGGTATTCAAGTTGCTTCGTCGTCTCGTTGGCTAGGTGGCGCAGAAGCCGTGTGCATTAATTTAGAGGCAAACTTGATTATCACCCCCTTCATCATTAATTCTGACGTAGTAAGCGAGGTTTGGTTCGTTAGCGTTTCGATAGTTGAGATAGTTCATTCGACATGTTAATCACACTGGTATATTATTTCGGCCTATCCAAGTACAACACCTGCACTTCCTTTCCCACACCAGCCAAAATCAACTTGAAAGTACATCATCACTTTTTCTCTGTCTATACGGAGTACATGTAGCTTGTTTATTCCTGAGCAATCCAAATGGCTGGCCCGTGGGTTCCCCCCTGGTGTGATAGGTCACACAGCTGCATCCGCCTCTGAGCTGCAGATCTGCATGCACCCAAATCGGAATCCATTGCCCTCATCGAGCCCCCAGCCACAAGATTCAATAGACAACCATATTACCCTGCTCCTTACTACCTGATGGCTCCTGTTTGCGAGTTTGTAACATTGTACATGCCCTCTGATTCTACATATTCTCGTGTTACCCACGAAGGGGGAGATTGGAGATTCAAACCGCATGATCCATCATGATATGGGACTATTATAATGGCAAGACTCTATTCATTACTGGGGGTACAGGCTTTATTGGAACAGCGCTTCTATGCCGACTTTTGAGTCAGTCATCTCCGAAACGAGTATATGTGCTAAGCCGAGGTGGCTCCGAGTAAGTGACCAAAATACATAAAGTCAAAACAACACTTACTGACTTAAATGACCAGTAAAGCAAACGCAAAATGGTCCGACATGCTTCCTCCCTCCGCCGCGCAAATCCTCACCCAAAACGAGCGGATCACTATCCTTGATGGCGAAATTGGAAAAACCGCGACGATGAATTTGTCGGAAGAGACACTAAAAAGGCTCAAAGAGACAGTACAGATTGTGTTCCACGCCGCATCCTCAGCACAACTACACAGTTCTCTACGAGAGTTGGCACATACTGTGCTAGCACCAAGTCTATCTCTCACACAATACGCCCTAAAATTTCCGAACCTTGAGCGATTCGTATTTTTCTCCACCGCATATGCCAACGCCCATCTATGGGAAGCCCAGAAATCGCCTGACGTATCAGTTGACGAGAGAATATACCCCCTCGGCAGGGAGGAGGAAGATTATTACAAAATCGCACTTGAAGCGTGGAGCGCGGTACAAAAAACCGGCTCATCCGACGAATACAACGCCCATGATTTCCCATGGCCATACGCATACGCCAAACATCTCGCTGAACGATTAGTCCTGCAGAAGGCAGCTGAGCGTAACAAAATGGACAAATTCCTGATCATCAGACCGTCTGTTCTCGGACCAGCCGATAAGTTCCCATACCCCGGTTTCGCAACCTTACACGGAGCCCCTTCGACAGCCTGTGCAGCAGAGTACATGTTACATGGGGGTCGGCGAGTCAAGCTCTCAACACGAAGTGAGAATCCAAATCAAGAATCCACGATCGATGAGGTCCCGGTTGATGTGGTGGTGGATCGAACACTGGTCCATGTGGCGCTGGGGACGAGTGGATGCGTCCATGCAGTCAGTGGCGAGCAGGGCCGGTTATCGACTGAGGAATTTTGGCATGCTTTTAATAAGGAGAGACGGCTGCCATGGAATGCGAAGCCCTCTTGGACTTTTGATGACTGGCATTCTCCCGATCTCCACCATACAGCTCGCCGGTTCAAAATTATTGGTACTTCGTTTGCGTTCTCGCAGGAACGGACTGTGAGGGTTGCTGAGAAGCTAAGTGCTAAGGAGAAGGAGAATCTTCAGTTGTTTGCTGATCGGTCGAGCCCCTACTCTCTGCGTCTGAGGCGACATCATATCCATCGTCAGGCTGTCGAGGTTGCGAAGAAGAAGAAGTGGCCTCTGTGTTCTGCTAGGCTGCTTTGTCGGAAGGGAAAGTCTGTGGCTTACCTAGATAAGAATGGAAATGTATGAATGCGATGAGCCATGGAGAGTTCCCGAACCGCGTAATGCTTTCGGTAGAAAATGTTAAGACAGCCTAGCCTTGAAATAAGTGGATTAGCAATAATAGAGACAGAGAGAGAGAGACGCCATCTCCATCCTTACATATGTAGAAATTTCTTTCCTGTTTCCGAAGTTGCTGTCTTGGTAGATGAAGTTTTATTGGTTCTGCTATCTACATCGTTAGCACCCGGTGATCTTGATTGAAACTGCACTTTTTCCTTGCTGCTGAAAGCTTCCCCATCAAAACAAACTAGTTACTAAGTGAAAAATCGAAGAAATTGCATGAAGGGCAACGTGTAAACTCAGAAAATGTTGTTCTCCGCATCGACGTTGCAACATTGCGCATGTCCTAGTTGGTCGACAGCTCCGCAGTACTCATATGGGTGCAGTCATCTCAGATGAATATGAACGAAATTAAGGTGAGCAATCAGGTCACTCAGTGTACATATTAGATATTCCAAGGCCATTTATCTCTCCAGACTAGCTCATGTTCTCTAAAACTAAAGACCAAGTATAATTAACCTGTCGATATAGATCGCCCTGCGCACGGACCACACGATCGACGGCGGGGGAAAAAAGAAATTCTTCTCCGCCACCAAGTCACAAGCCTAACCAACTCATCATGGCACCAACGGCGTGTTTCGACTGCAAAGAGGCGCGAGCCGTCATTATCCGACCTAAGAACAGACACAAACTCTGCCGAGCCTGTTTCATCAAAGTTTTCGAGACCGAAGTACACGAAACCATCATCGGCACCAACCTCTTCTTCCCCGGCGAGCGAGTAGCGATCGGAGCCAGCGGCGGCAAAGACAGCACAGTACTCGCAGCGGTACTGAAAACCCTCAATGAGCGATACAACTACGGACTTGATCTATGCCTATTGTCGATCGACGAGGGCATCCGCGGTTATCGCGATGACAGTCTGGAGACTGTGAAGCGCAACGCCGTGCAATACGAGATGCCGCTCGATATCCTGGGATACAGCGAGCTCTATGGCTGGACGATGGACCAGGTCGTGGAACAAGTGGGCAAGAAGGGTAACTGCACGTACTGTGGAGTGTTCCGTCGGCAGGCGCTCGATCGAGGCGCCGCCCGCTTGGGCATCAAGCATGTTGTCACGGGCCACAATGCGGACGATGTTGCTGAAACGGTTATGATGAATCTCCTGCGTG
Source organism: Penicillium italicum (assembly GCA_002116305.1). Taxonomy (NCBI): domain Eukaryota; kingdom Fungi; phylum Ascomycota; class Eurotiomycetes; order Eurotiales; family Aspergillaceae; genus Penicillium; species Penicillium italicum. The sequence goes on along the minus strand of KZ108075.1, from coordinate 96,840 downwards.
GTGATCTGCCCCGTCTGTCGCGCGGTACTAGTATCGTTACTAGTTCCGACGCTTCGGATATCAAGCGCAGCAAGCCTCTCAAGTACGCTTATGAAAAAGAAATCGTCCTCTACGCCCACCACCGTCAGCTTGACTACTTCACCACCGAATGTATCTACTCGCCTGAGGCATTCCGCGGCAGTGCTCGCACCCTGATCAAAGATCTTGAGAAGATCCGTCCCAGTTCGATCCTCGATATTGTCAAGAGTGGCGAGGACATGGCCGCGCTTGTTCCGGTGGAAGTCCGGGGTGCTGGTAAATCTAAGCAGGGTGGTGCGGAGGAGGAATCGGTCGGTGGTTGTGGCAGTCAAAATGGCCGGACCAGTGGAGGAGAGATGGCTGCAATGGAGAAGCAGCTTGCTGAGAACGACGCGGCTGAGTCGCTCGAGACAGAAATTAAGCTTTCTAATGCTGGGCGCGTGAAGCCGAATCGCGGTCCTACGGGTAAGGCTATCAAGGCGCAGACTATCAAACACTGCGAGCGTTGCAACTATATTTCCAGTCAGCGGATTTGCAAAGCCTGCACACTGCTAGATGGTCTCAACCGCAACCGACCCAAGACTCCGATTGAAGTTGGGATTGACATGGAAGACGAAGAGAGCAGTTCGACTTTGATGAGACAGATGGAGCGCGCCCAGCTCAGTGTCACCTGAAGAATCAATCAGGGAAGCCTGTATATCCAACAGCCCCTACTTCCATTACCAACATCCTAGAGGCTCTGGGGCACATCCACCATGACCCTTTTACCAGGCCAACGCCTCTGCAACACAATCACACCAAGTGTCAACATCAGGTGTCCATTCTCGGTGCCCAAACACTGTGCGGCAACCCGCGTGGTTCGCAATGAACAAATTTTCAGATCCAGGAGGATCTCAATTACGGGCGACTAAGTATGGCATCTAGCACATAACTCTCTCATTGGTTGATATTGCCAGGCAGTAATTTGGATCTACTCTCACTTCACAAGTTGAATCTACAGTATACAGTCTTTCTACCTACAGCACGGGCGACTAAGTATACCACCTTTGGCTTAATAATTATAAATTTAAATCCTACCTTATTTAGGAATGAAATAAAATACCCGAATTACTATGATAGAGGGCTTAATAAGTAAAAAATCTAAGTTTAAAAGATTAAAGCTATTCCTACAGTCTATTTTATGAATTAAGCCTCTTACCGCCTTTTTCTGCGGTCTTGGCCCTCCCTATCAAAATTCGCTCTTTAACTTCGACTTCGAAAAGTCTATTTCGTAAATTAAGTATCTTTCCGCCTTTTTATACTGTGTATCTATGAAATCGAGAAGGGGAGCAAAATATCTATAAGAAAGAGATAGCTAAAAAGTTATCTGAAAAGACATTTAAAAAGACTAACCAAAAAGGACTCATAAGGCCGCAAACGCGGCCGACGATTCTTGTTGGTATATAAATTGGAATTGGTATATAGGCTTTAAGAAGGTGGTAATGCGATAGGCGGTGAGGTAGTAACCAATGAGAGAGTTATGTGCCGGATGCCATACTTAGTCGCCCGTACTCAATATCAGATACCCGAAGTTTTGATTGAAACATCAATCCAATGGCTCTTCAGCCAGAGTTTATGCATAACATAGAGAAAGTTTCAAAAAAAAAGAACAAGTTCACGCTATTTGGTAATGCTCTCTATTTTATTTTATACATAAAACCCGTAGTATACAAATCCCAAAATCAACAATAACAACGCCATTTCCATGGAATACATGCTTCCCAGCAAAATCACACTCTCTGCAGATAACTTCCAGCTAAAGCTCCGCCTGTTCCGTAGCATCAGAATGCGGATGTTATCCATCAGTTGCACCAACTGACAAAGCACGACACACCAAGCAAAGCCAAAGCAACAAAAACCAAGCGAAGCAATATCAACAACCCTACTCAGCTCCGCTGCACAAGCCAGATCGCAATCCTTCCAACGAACCCAATTACTCCTTCTCAGGAACATGCAGCTCAGGCAAATCAAACCCAACCCGTCTCGCCGTGAGACGAATCTTCTCCTCCTCGTCCATGCTCATGCCCGGGTTATAGCGCTCGAGGAGCTCGGAGTAGACACGCTGGGCGCGGGCATACTGAGCGAACTGATCTGCTTCCTGGACGCGGAGGGTGCGGTCCTCGTCTGTTTTTGGGATTGAGAAGGGGAGGGCGTTGGATTGCGATTCCAATTCCGATTGCAATGATGGTGTGGCTGGTGTTGATCGGAAGATCGCGCGGAGCTGTTGGTGGAGTGGGGAGGGTGTTGAGAGCGAGCGGCGTGGGAGTTCGCGGAGGAGGGCGCGGTAGGTTGTGCGCGCTTGCATGGTTGTGGACATTTTGAGTATGTGTGTATGTGTGGGCTGCACGGGTTTGTGGTTGGTTTGATTGGGGTTGTTTTGGGACCCTCGTGCACCGGGACTTGGAGGTGAGTTTGTCTTTGGTCTTGGAGCTGGTCGGAGGTTGGGATAGCCGGGTGGATAATTGATTCACGTGATCCAAAATGGCGGCCGCTGTCAAGTGCTACGAGTTTCAACGCTATCTCAGGAACTTGATATGTAATTGTTCAAGTTTGTTTGTCATGTTACTACGATTGTATTTTGATAGATGGAGGACAAAAGGAAATGAATACATTAACATGTCAATATAGACCGGGTAGGATCTTACTATCTGCAAGACAGTCAATGACCACCACTAACCACACCTCAGCACGCTTATGTACAAGATATCGTAACGGGGCTTTTTTTAAAAAAAAGGTGCAACACCGTTACAAGCGTCATAACAGCCCCCGCAGGGACCGAGATCATAACGAAAAGCAAGCAAAAGATAACAACAGTATTTATCAATCATATAGGGGCGTAGCGACATGAGAAAGGAAGAGTAGAGGGAATGGCGAGGTAGGTAGGTAGAAAGGATAGATAGGGAAGCAGAAGTGAAGGTGTTTGACGAGTCGGTTTTGTGTGAGAGAAGCCTCAATTCGTGTTGAAGCTGATAGAGATTAAAGCCCCAGATTGCCAGAGGCATGGACGAAAAAGGGACGGAGTTTAAGAGCGCAACCAGCCAAACTTCCTTCGTCCCTCAGCTCCCGTGGACGGTTCGACGTGCAGGCTACGAGCATACAAATCCTATACAGCGTCAGTAAGAAGAACAATGTTTCGTTTGCATTAAATATCATACCTCTTCGTCTCCAGAGAGCTTCGAGTCTAGGATCAGTCGCTCAACATCCTCGAACTTCTGAGCCTGGGGATGAGGGCTCTTCTGGCTTCGTTGGATGCCGAGAACAACCTCACCCATGACCTCGAATTTCTTCCAGTTGATACGAGATTTGTTCTCGCCGAAAAATGTCTTATTGCCTTCTTCGGCGGAGACAAGATCGCGGCGGTGGAGAGGTAGGAATGGGATTCGCTCTGAGAATGAATTTTCCCAGGCAAGGCGGTAGGCAAAGTGGCTTCGTTGGGTGCTCATGAGGATAACCAAACGCATAAACTCTTTCTGAACTGGGATGGGGATCAGATCTCGAGTTTGCGTGAGGCGGTGGACGGGGGTGCCGTTGATGGCGGCGATTACAGCACCCAAGGAGTTGTAGTTGTTTTGGCGTCGAAGTTTCTGGAAAGAGGTGTTAGTGGCTGCTGACCTTATAGTAACTGGTTTGAGAAAACATACCACTGCGATGTTCATGAACTTCTCTAGCGCCTGCGCTCTATGCTTAGGCTTATCACGTAAGAGGATCAGGCTGGCTACGAAGAAAGCCAGATGATTAAATTGCTTGATCATCCGATTAACGTTCGTCAAGCTCTTGGCATTGGCTTTTTCAATACCCGAGAGGCTGACATGACGGACAAGATCACGCGGCCGGAATGAGTTGTACATAACCCAGTCAACCCGCGTCAGTTCTCGTGCGAACTCCTCTTCTGGGGTGTCCATGAAAATCCGCCACTGGACTTTGCCAAGTAAAGTCTTGTGAGTTAATTCAAGACGCAAAGCCTCTTTTTGGGCTGCATCAAGGCCCAACAATGTGAATGACTGGGTGGGAATGCTGTTCGATTTGTCGGGATTCGAGGAGACTGAAAGAGTGCCCGACAGTCGTGATGTCGAATCATGCGGCCCAGTACTGAGATCCAGTGCACTCATACTATAGATGGGGTCTTGTTCTTCTTCGGTGTCGTGAGTGTTCGTAGCAGAGCCAGCGCCAGTGAGAGCCGCTGCTGGAGAACTTTGGCCGGAGTTGTCGAAGAATGTCTCAACCAGTTGGGGCTCCTCGAAGTCACTGTCACCCCCATATGCCCAGCCAATATCGTCGTCTTCCACATTCGAATCTAATTGCGACCCGATCTCTTTGGCGGCGAACATGTAGAAATGGCTCTTTTCGAGGATAGCGACAAAGTCAGTGATCCGTTTGCGAAGTTTGGGATGAGCGAAATCTCCAGGATAGTCCGAGGCCCATTGAGCCATGACATCTAGTAATCGCAGCTGATCCGCCATGCGGGCCAGTTGATCCTCATTGCCCATCTCATTTCGCTCGAATCGGCTTATCAAGGCATTTAGGAGACTTGCGGGGGCAGCGAACTTTCGATACAGACATAGGAATGTAGAACGGAACTTTTGGTCTTGTTTCGACAGCGGCAAGGAAATCAAACGATCGACTAGCTCATCGAACGATAGACCCGTCTCGGCGCTTGAGTTGCTCTCGCTGCTTGGCTTTGGCCGCAAAACTGCGCCAGGGCTAGGGGGCTGGCTCTGCCCATCGACTCCCTCGTCGTCCATGTTTAAGAAGCTGTTGAAAGTGTCTGATCCTCCACTGTGTCGCCAGGCGTTATGCAATCGTTGCTGACGGTTATCGTGATCGGGAGAGTTTAGTTCTTGTGCCGACGGTCTGCGGGTATTTAAACGCGCTCCGGATGGCGGAGTTTGCGGTCGCACCGGTTGCGAGTTACTGCGGGCATAACGGTTGGAATTGGACGTATGCTGCAAGTGGTTTCCATCAGTTTCGAGAGGGTTGTCACCATCCCCGTCAACCCATTGAACAGATGCTTGTGGACCGCCGGCTGTAAACACGGCTGAGGGGTTCTCGGAGTTGGCCCGGGTATGATTCTTATCGTGGGGATATTTGATTCCAGGTAATTCAAGAGTAAGATTAGAATTATTGGAGAGATCTAATCGAGAAGAGAGGGGTTAGAAGGGGAAAACCGAAAAAGACGAGTTCTATGGGGAATCACAAGGTAGCGAACGCTCCTACCGCGACCCACCTTGGCCCGCTTCCGCTTGGGGGGTCAAGGCACACTTCAACTCGACAACGGGTTTGGGATAAAAAGAGACAACAGGGGAAAATGGCTCACCTTCTCGAGTAGAAATCACTGCCCCCAAAACCAATGCTATACACATGCGTTGAGATCGCGGCGAGGAAAACGACGTTCGATAGATCTCGTATCGATCGTGGATCGCATCAACTTCGTTGTCTTCCAAAGGTTCGGGGTTGACATCGCATTTGCAGGCAACCTGCAAGAAAGGAAGATCCGAGGCAGCCAATGAGTCTAGATTCCGGAAAAATCAGCACCTATACAAGGTATATCCCCATAGTTTAGACAAAAACCTACCAATGAGGTTCGTTGTTAAAGACAGTCGATCCGGCTTTGTGGCATCATGTAGAACCAGAACTCCGTCAATTACTGGCGCGGGTTTGTCGCGCCCTGTACGCGGCCAGATGATCTTCTTGTCCTGATCGAATTGAACCTGTGTCAAGTCGACTTCCATCAGATGCACAATGTAGACCGATCCGTTCAGTGACATTTTCTTCTTATTCACAGGGGAGGCAGGCGGGTTCTTCAAATCCAGAGCGCATTTGACAAAGCTGGACTTGCCGGCATTTTCTTCGCCGGCCACTGCGATGGTCACTTCGGGGAAGCCGATCTTGGTGGATTCCTGTAGAAGGGGGGGAAGGAAACCGTCAGCCATTGAAGCTCTCTGTAAACCGTAGCCATAAATGCTCGGAATTCTGGATCAATTCAAGACGTACCCCCTCCTGCTGGTTGAATCGTGTGCGCTTGACCGCCTCGCCCGTAATTGGCGTTCCCTCATCCTCCTCCGGCAATGTGTGTTCGACTTGTGTCCCCGATACCGTCTTCCGCAGCACATCGAGTTTATAAAGGCCACCGGCCGGGGCTGAAGAAGTTCGACTTCCCATGCCTGGGCGTTGTGAAGCTGTAGCGGTCATTCCTTCAGCTTTGTCGCTGTGAGCTCTCTCTCGGCGAGGTTGCTGTGAGATCATGACGGAAGCGGTCGGCAATTCTTGGGGCAACGGAATGGACCGGTGTGACAGCGCTCTGAGGACTGTGTAAGTTCAGAGAGCTAACACTGCAGCGCATCCATCATTGAGACAGTTCAAGTTCGGTTGAGCAGCGAGGCAGCCATCCGAGAAGTGTTATCAAAATTACCGGAGTTGACTTGGAAACTACCCTAATTAGCCGGGGCTGCGTCGGATATCTTGGTCTTGGCAGTAACGGGGAAGAGAATTGATAAAGCAAACAGATAATCTGGACAGATCACAAAGATTAGGGAAGATGAAATTGGGTTGAGATCATCATTTTTTTTTTAAATTGCGAGATTCTCGCTTCTCATTGGAAGCCTAAGAGATCTTCGTGTTCATAAAAGCGGCTCAGCTGAAGTCGACACATGGTAATATCCAAGGTCTCCAAATGAGTGGCCACTAGAACCGAGGCTGGGTCCAAGAAGATTTCACTCATTCGACAGGTCTACGACGTCGCATTCACTTCTAACAAATGGGTATTGCTTGACTAGAGCTGCAGGAGCACCCCTGACTGCTGCGTCATTTCCTGCTCTCGGAAACAAAGGGTTGTTTGTCTTTACATAGTAGCCCTAGAGGCCTACAGGGTACTGCTTCTTCTGTTCATCTGGCTATGTCGCGCGATGCTCCATGTGACTAGTCAGAAACATGCAGATTCCGAATTTTCAGTACTCCGTACTTTGGTACTTTTTCCACCGAAATTTTGGTCTTTGAAGTTCTGGGCCGTTGGCATATGCTCCGCTTTATTGGGGGCGCTAAAAGTGCCGCTAATCTGACACTTTGTAGGACTTCGGCTGCTGGGTCTTGGCTTGCATGCGAACGTGATACTCCGTATCCATATGTGTATCCCTAGGTGTATCCATAGGTGGAGCAATATTGCACTTTGTGAGCCCTGAACACTCTACATTGTAGGGCCAGTGCCCGGCGCTTTGATCTACTACCTAATTAGTGCGCTTGTCGGCAGTCCCAAGAGCCGATAGTATGCACTAGAGATCCTTATATAAAACCACAGAGGCCGAACATTCGCGAGTTGCATGAGGCTGAACATAGCTGAAGCTGTCAAATCTGACAGCTACTCAATTGGAACAGTGAAGGTAGATCAAAAAGCGCCACCGTCTTGGAATCTGCATGTCTCACTTACGCGGACTCATCATATTAATGTGGTGTAATGAAGGTATATGTGCCGATCGTCCAACTCGCATGCGATTGTTTTTCGTCAAAGAATATAGATGACTCAAGCTTAGTCTGAGTCCTTGCCCTTCTTGACAAGCGCCATAAACCGCATGAAAGCCTCGGCGGTCTGGCCAATCTCCGTGCCTTCCTCACAATCCTGCCTTAGCTTGCGGACTCTGCCCAAGCCGCGGTTGAAGCCTTTCTCAGACGTCCATGGGCCACGGCTCCGAGGAGCAGACCCTCCACGACCTCGCCCGCGGCCACGCCCACGTCCTCGTGCGGGGGCTATGTATGATTCCACCCATTCTTCTTCAAGTGTCGACTGGTACATATCTTGTAGCTGACTGCGGAGTTCGGGGTGCTGGCTGAGAAGCTCTTTCATCTCCGCTGATGCCGCCACTGCTGCAGGGGTCATTGCGGGAGCGCTGGTGCCAGTTGGCTCTGTAGTTTCAGGGCCTTTGATATCGTTCTCGGGGGTGGGATTGACATTCGGCGCTGGGGTGTCACTGGGTTCCTCATTCGATGGTGCTTTCGGAGCACAGTAGATCTTATGTGACTGGGTGCATGCAAGCGAGCAACTAAATCGAGAACTGTTAGTAACCGGTCCACGTATGGATAGGGATGGAATCATAATCGTGTCAATACCTCATCAGCGCGCATGTAGGACAGCGATATTTTGAGGGCTCTAAAGAGCAAACCTCACAGGAACCAGGCATTGTGTCGGTTTCCCAATGAATCCATCAGCTGCACAGTGATCAAACTTGCTCCGTCATTTTTCACTGGTCCACGTCCTGCTCGAGATTGATGCAGGATAAGGCTAGGAAAGTTGAGCTACCCGATTTGCATGATTTGCACAAAAATCCAAGAAGCTCGGGTCAGTTATTTCTGCCTCAGGCATTCAAAAAATGAAAGCACGCGCGTGACAAGAAACAACATAAATGCATGATGCACTCCATATTCGGATTGAAGCTGCACGATATAGTTGAAAAGCGCAAAGGGGATGTCAGACTTTTCCCCCGAGGCCTGGTTGGAACCTGGTCGTCCACGTCCAAAATCTAACCCCTGTCCAGTGTGACGAAAGCATAAATGCGTGCGATACATCAACGGCCACGTTTGCATGGGATGTGCAAGGAAATCGTGCCTTTGTCCACCACTTGGGGAGCCAAAGCATGACATTCGCATAACGGCCACGACAATCACTTGCGGGGATATCAACCCGGCCACCCATCCGAGTACGCTAGGTGGATCCTGATCTCCCTCGATTCGATGTCAATCCCGGCGTGCGGATACGGTTTGTTAAAAACTGCTAGTTGCTTCTCAACTGATGTGTCCACTGGTTGATTCATGGATTATCGAGACCATGCTGGTGCCCATCTGGAAGAGACAGGACACCTTTGTCCAATTTGCGAGCATCCCTAGTTACTAGATGCCACTCGGCCCACATTATGCAAAGTGTGTTTGCTGCACTGGGTTGCTTATTCATATCAGAGGATAGCCTGGATTTGACCAGGTACCTGGCTTCTCTCGCTGCCCTGTTTGAATCATCATAGCCTACTAGATCCAACTCATCAGTGAAATGTTGGCGGCTCCACGAATTCTATTCTGTTTGCTATCCCATCGCTGCAAGTACCATCTAGGCAGCATTGAAACCTATGTGTTAGGCAAAGCGGCTACTTCTCTCGGATCAGCATCCCTTTCAAAGCCAAATCAGCACTGTAATCACAAAGTTGGCGCCTACACTGCTGCTGTCTGGAGATTCATGACTGAATCACCGGATCTATCAGGTGTGTGACGCGGTTGGAAAGCGGAACTATGCATACAAGTATATCTATCAACTATGGGAGAAAAAAACTCCCATGGCATGATCGGTCCACTGAAGGGCACTTGTCATCCTGGCACTTGTCATATTGTTAGCTATTCTTGAAGAATGAATTCCTCCTTGTGTATATGAAACATGAGAGAAGCTTGATACAACTTGGTCCAACGTGGCATTATTTGGGGTTGCGCTTGATGATTGCATAGCTTAAGCCTTGGATGTTATCTTCGGATGCCATCAAGTTTTCTTCTTGAGACAGGGCTGGGTGACACCCGTTGTACCAGACGACTTCCATTCTAAATGCCGAATTAAACTCTGATAAGTTGTGAGGAAATTTTAATATTTTGATGTTCTTCGGTCATGGATTCTGCTACCAGGCTAACACTGGGAGCTTACTTCCCCAAAGCTCGATTGCGAGTGATGCTCTACTTTGTATCTAAGTGCAAAATGAATCACAAAACTCCGGTTTGATATATGGTTTAGGATAGCAATTGGCCACAAACTAGTGTCTCAACCTCCGACAGTCGGCACATCCATAGTTGTGTTTGTGCAAAACATCTCTTCTCATTGGCCAAGAAACTGGCTTCATTTGTCATCCGGCTATGATCTCAGATCACGTGCAATCAAATTGCGTCAGAGCGGCAGCCATAGAGACCCTCAAATGTTTTTTCTACATTTCACCTGTTGACAAACATTTTTGCACATTTCATTCTATAACATAATGTCTTTAAGCACTCCATCTACAACAATGTTCCGCCGCGCTCTTCTAAGCAGCCGTCTGGCCACTCCCGTCGATTACTCCGCTCGAACAATCAGACCAGCACTCGCACGCTACAGATATGTCTCCAGCGCAGCCCGACTCCCGACCATCACAGCATCAGAGAGCCGTCGCCGACCAACAGTGCGACCACACCAACAGCCCGCCTCGCAGGGTGGGGTGAACGGCGTCTCCCCAACCAGCAAGCGCACCATTTTCATCCAGACCGAGAACACCCCCAACCCCGATGTAAGTTCCTAGAGCTCAATTGTCTGATATTTACAGTAGAACCCGAACTAAGCTTTCTTCTCCGACTATCTAGGCCTTGAAGTTCATCCCCAACCACCGCGTCCTCCCGGAGGACTTCCCCAGCACATTCCTCGAGTATTTGTCACCACGATCAACCCTTGCACCGCCACACCCATCTCCGCTCGCTGCGAAACTGCTCGATATCGAAGGCGTCACATCCGTCTTCTACGGCACAGACTTCATCACAGTGACGAAAGGCAGCGACGCGAACTGGGTGCACATCAAGCCGGAAATCTTCAGCATCATCACGCAAGCTGTGACATCTGGCGAGACGATCGTGACGACCGTTGAGGGTGCCATCGGCGGCGAGCAGGAGAGTGGCGCGGACTCACTCTCTTTCAACGAGGATGATGACGAGGTTGTTAGTATGATCAAGGAATTGCTCGAGACCCGCATCCGTCCTGCTATCCAAGAAGACGGTGGTGATATCGAATTGAAAGGGTTTGAGGATGGTATTGTCATGCTGAAATTGCGTGGTGCTTGTCGCACTTGCGATTCCAGCACCGTTACGCTGAAGAATGGTATTGAGTCCATGCTTATGCACTATGTATGTCCCTCCCCGCCTTCCTGTTCCTTCAGGTTTGATACAAGGGCCTTTTGCTGACTTTACTTTTCAGATTGAGGAGGTCAAGGGTGTTGAGCAGGTTTTGGATGAGGAGGAGATTATCTCTATGCATGAATTCTCGAAGTTTGAGGAGAAGCTGCGCCAGCAGAAGGGTGCTGCTGCTACGGCTAGTGCGTCTTTGGACAGTGCGCCATAAAACAAGTCATTTGGAGCATATACCTTGTACATTAGTTCAACTTACAACTACCAGAAACTCTTGTCACCACTTGATTCTTTGATACCTGTTAGACGCTATACAACTGACCCGGAATATTAATACGTAGTACAGTAGGGGAGTTTTTTGGACTCGATCTTTAGTCATAGGAGCATTGGACTACCATTTGAGGTTTCGAATGTGGAAATTAAATTGTACATGATCGTACGCAGGCATGAATTTACTATTTTTTCTAATATAATTTTCCCCCAGAAATAGATGTCTTCAAGATAGTTTAAAATAACAGGTATTAACGTTCTCAAAGATTGACGCAATTTGTCTGCGGTGGCTGATGTTCGCCATAAGAATTGGAGACCCCGGGGTTGACACATTGTACAGGTACAAAAGCAGCCAAAAAATAGTATATACAAAAAGAACCCACCCAGACGTCAAGAAGTACGAACAGCCTTAAGCCTAGGCCCCTCGGCCGTACTTTCCAAATAAATCTCAATCTCCTTAGAAGCACTATCCATGCCCTTGAGTGTAGGATCTGGCTTAAGCGGCGCAGACCCCTCGATCCTCAGCTCAGAGAAAAGCAAAGCCAAAGGCGAAGATTTCCAGATATACTGCCGTCTCGTGTGAAACACAGTAATGATCAAGAACAGGAAGCTCAATAGCACCAGCACGATGGGGAAGATCATCCATGGCCAGCGCACATGGACATACGATTCCGTCTTCCACGCTGTTCCGTCCTTAAGAGAATTGCAGACCTTGGACCGAGCATGTATCGCCAGCGACGAGACGAGTGATTTAAAGACGGAATCGATGTCGCTGTAATTGCCGTACGTGCCGTAAATGGCTTCGGTTGTATCAGATGACCAGCTTGGTCGGTTGCTCATCGGACGAGAACCTTCTCCAATCAAGAGTGGGGAGACGGAATTTGACATGGCGAGCGTGCTGAGGTAGTTAACTTCATAGGTGCACTCTGGGGTAGCTTTGTTCTCGCGTCGCGTTCCATTGACGTAGCAGGTGTCTGGGGTGATTGCGACGTTTTTGCCAAAGGCGCTGTAGTCGCTGGTGGAGTTTGATTTGCCGTCTTGTGAGATTACTGTTTCAGTGAACACTCCGTTGTTTACCGCTGCGTGGTATGTGTCGATGCAGTAATAGAGAGTGCATTCAGTTGCACTGACGTCTGGGGGTGTGCCGTAGCCGGATGCAGTGATGGCCGTGAAGTTTAGGATTACTGCCAGGTCTGTTGTGTCTAATTTGATAAGAGGCTGGTAGGTTGTCGTGTTGATCATGGTGTTTGTGTTGATGGCAGTGTTGAAGGAGAATCCATTGGGGAGGTTGTAGTTGTAGGAATAGTAAGAACCGGTGAGCTTTTTGCTCATTGATAGAGAGTCGGTGATGTTTGAACAGCGGCTGCAGAAACTGAGAGACTGGTATGGTGAAAATGTACAGTTTCCAGTTGCACACTCCATAATAGCATTTTTCCCACTCGGACTCTGTTCTTGGAAAAGACCCGAGTAAATGGCGCCCATAGTTGAGAGGGGAACTTTGTTCAATCCTGGTCCAGCACCCATTCCATAATCAGTGTAGAGACTGGCATTGCAAACTTGAATGGATGATCTTCCAGCAGCTTGCAACGACCGTTCTTGAATAGCTATAACCTGTTGAATAAAGGGATCGGTGGCTGCTGCCAACACCAGAATCACGCATCCAAACGTCACCAGATGGCTATTGATGATAGTTAGACCAAACGATCGTTTCGTATCAATTACCCAAATAAAATAGGCTCACCGAGGAACAAATCTCAACAGCGCAATAAAGGCGCCCGCAGTTCCGCGACTAGCCGCATCCAGCAGCGCCAAGTCACTGAGCTTATTGCTATTGCTGAACCACGACCATTTGAGTTGTGACAGACCCTCGCAGACAATGAATGCCATACAAGCCTTCATCACCGTAGACAAAACCGAGACCAACGCGTTGAGCGTGATGCCATACGGCCAATCAGGCACGGGCTTTCCATCGAACTCGTACAGCACCAAAATAATCGCAACAAGAAACAGGGCCGACACCAAACAACTCAGGATTTCTAGGGTCCAGCTAGCACCCCAGAAAAATGGCTGGGACTGGAGAACCGCTTGCTGCTCTACCGTAGAAAACGGTCGTGTCCTGCCCGTCCGAGTCTCTGGCGGGTCAGGGTCGTCCAGCCGGACATAGGTCATCGGATAGTCATTTTTGTACTGCGGCATTTTAACTGTCAGCAGACATTACAGTGATGCATTCGGCTATTGGGGGCATTGCAAGCATTAAGGAGAAGAAAACTAGGAGTAGGAATCTGATGAACCAGAGTGTTTCTCGACTGGGGCGAACAAGTGAAACTAGGGCCATTGTCGGATATGATCGATGGGTTTGGTCTTGAATTTTTGGGGATCTTATGTTCCCTGCGGGTCGGTCTTATTCTCCACTGGATCGTTAACTTGCCGAGCGAGCCCTTTGACTGTGAAAGGATTGTGCCCGGAGTTTAATCTCAGGATTTCAATCATGTCATAGCTTCAGCTAGCCAACTTTCATACAGCCACACTTAGATTACTCCGTAGTCAAAGCTAAACTCCCCAAAAGACCTTCTCTAGCTATTTTTGCAGGTATCCACCTATCCACCCCCTTTCCTTGTGGCAAAAAGTCTCGGGACCTCAGGAACGAGAAAGTTAATGTCCAACCAAAATGAGCAGCGATCTTCTCAGCCTTTAAACCAGTCTCCAACACAGTAACTACCGCAGGTTATCTTCGGTTTCTATATCTAGCAAACTCCCGTTGTAACGAACGTAGATATAACGCATACCCAGTTTAGACGAACTCAAGCTCGTGTTTCATTTTATCTGTCATAGAAAAAAAGAATCTCTCTCGATGCTACGAATTTCGTCAATTCATCATTCTTCCTATCCCAAGTTGTGTGGTTATATTCAGGTTTTGTGGCTTGATTTTCGACCATCTTCAACCAATTAGATACCTCTTCCCTTGACCTTTAGCCAATCAAACTCTAACCTCCCAGAAAGTGGCTCCGCGAGAATATTTAGTCAGTGCGATTGATAGACATAAAAGTTTAGCAGAAGCAAGGAAATTAGTGTAGTAGAAGTAGGGTGACATGAGGGACTTTTTTAGAGCATTAATTTGTATGTAAACCGGAAATACTACAAATTCTATCTATGTTGTACATCTCTCTTGTGGCACTATAAATACATGAAACTGTGTCCCCCCACTTTATTGCAAACCTAGTTGGTGAATGTGTTTAGCGCATCATAGGGTTACCGGTGACGGCATTGGCTGAAGTGGAGTTGGTGGTGGTAGCTGGGCGCTTACGGAGTACTCGGAACTAGATTGTTCGGACTATGGATGATCTACTATTCGCATAGTAGCAACTGTTCCAGGATTAAATCCTCTTTTCATAACGTGTAAGCACTCCGGCTCTGTTCCAAGGCTGGTTGACCCCAATCTATCATCCATTCTGACTGCAGCACCTGTTGAGCTGTCGCTCTTTCATTCGGTCGATAGATCAGCATCGACCGAAGCATCACCTCAAATGCTCTCCTTTCTTTTACCGTCATAGTCTCTAGGCCAGCCTCACCTCGAGGCTCTTGTATAGAGTATTCAAACCTCTGACCAAAGGCCCTTCGCGCAGACATCCCGGGCTTCAAATCCAATTCGCCCTCCTCGTTGAACCAATCCAGTCTCTTGCTCCACTTTTCCCACCATTCCGGAGGTAGGATGCCAAGCACCTCAACTTGCTCTGCGGTAACGCGGTCTGCAGTTGGGAAGAACGTTTCAAACAATGGGCGGTAGCCAGCAATCTCCCAGATGGTACAAGCAAGTGTCCAGATGTCCGACGCAAAGGAGAGCGGCTCGTCCGAGAATCTGGCTTCGGGTGGCTGGAGGAGAGGAAGGGTCTTCGAGGATAATTTGGGTGATTTGTGGGGGTTGAAGGACTCGCCGAAATCGCTGAGGATTATCCTCTCCTCACCAAAATCGATATCCTCGCTGCGGACACCAAACCAGCCGGGGATGAACACTTGGCCGGGTACACCATTCGTCAGTGGCTTACCATCGAGACGGACAATGGCCTCTGGTTCTGGCTTTCCGAATTTTTCGTACAGCTCCGATGTGGAGAGACGATCTATCACTTTAGGAAACTGGACTAAGATATTGCCTAAATGAAGGTCTAATGAATTTTATTAGCCAAGCGGTCAGTTAGACTTATCGATAAGCATTACATACCGCCATGGACAATGCGTTCACTGTGGAGGAATGCGACTCCATGAATAAGCTGAGCGATGATCGACTGCGCGACCTTTGGTCGGAAAAGCCCAAAGGTGGAAGCCTCTTTGGCATCAAACAAGCTCATCTGTGCAGGCGGAGTGACGATACACATGTGCTTGCCATTAGGGCCGTCAACCCAAAATGTGTCGATAAGGGGTGGGATAACTCTTTTTCCAGGTCTAGATGGCGCGTTCCCAAGAGAAGATATAAGACTAGCCTCCTGCGTGCCACTAGCATCGGCAGTGACCACTTTTACTGCAACATATCGGGCCATTTGCAGATCACGAGCTAGCCATATGGTCGAGTATCCTCCATATCCAAGCTTGTCAATCACTCGATAGCGGGCATTACCCAACTCATCCCCAACTTGTAGAGGATGATATCCTCCAGGTCGGTATCTATCGAGATCTTCGACGTCTTCAATCAACCTATACTGAGACATCATGCCTGGTCTTCTATTAGATGTAGAAGATCCATTGGAACGAGCTGTATCCCGGCACGTGTCATCTATCTTCCGGGTAGTGAGTGTGGACATCGATGTTGTCTTTCGGACATGAAATTGATTCGATAGGAAACTGCATGTCTGTCTAGAGAATCGCCATGGGTCGATGTGAGTGTGTGTGAACATCTGTAGAGGCAGCATCCAGCATAACGGCAACCGTGACGCTTAGAGAACTCCGGAGGTCTGGTGGATTAGGTTGGGTTAGGTTGGGAGCTGTGATTCGTTGCAGTGCACACCGGCCTACACCGGCCCCCTTGGCTGTGAGCTGCAATCAATTAGTGGGTCCTCATTTCAAGCTCCTCTCCCACCACTTTGAACCTCCACCTTGCTCTGCATGCCAGTGTAAGTGATTGGTTGTCCACCAAGACTTTTATTTGGGGGCGTAGATATAATACAAGACTAAGATACATAGTACCGTATCATGCTATTATTCCAAAGAGTAGCACTATCCTAGCTTGGCGTGTCTTGGCTTTGGTATTTGAGAAATACCCAAGGAGTGTTATTGTACATCGTAGGTGATCAGACTGATTTCCGGAAGCGCTATTATCACATGTAGGGTGGACACATTGCCTTGGATTGCTGGCTATATCCACAGTCATCCTTTAGCTCCTAGGAGTCAAATTGCGGGGTATACCCTAGGGAAAGAAACGGAACCGTAAGGAAACAGAACACAAAACATGCCCAGGTGGGACCTAACTAGAATAGCGCGTACATTAGTACGTACATTAGCAAATAAATGAAATGAGTTGCAATCCAACGGTGGGAGGTGCAACATCTTGTGCCAGGAAATAAACCCGGTCGGAGAGCCCGGGGCACAAGATGATTCGTCGGAAATAATAGCAGTTGCAGATGAACCTTGGGAATTGATAGTTAAGTCCTCATAGTACATTTTGAATCTGTACTTTTTTTAAATTTCCCATATATTGCACAAGGGGGTGGAATCATCCACTGAGGGGGTTGAGGGGCAAAAGAGTCACGTTGACAATGCCATTTATTGTACTACACGACTGTGTGGCACAGAGGGGTTCAACGGTCTAGGCGCATCCGAGGATAGAGATGAGATATTTATGTCTTGGATATAAAGATATCCCCACAAAAAAAGGGGGGGGTAAGAGTAAGGGTGATTTTACAGAGGACATGAAATGTCAGAAAATGCATATCAATCCGGGGTAAAGTGGAAGAGTCTGGGCTTATTGCCCCGCAAGTGTGTAAGTGTGTGACCCGAGGGCCGATGGGATTGTTTTTTTTACAGAGTACAGAGTATTCGATATAGTAAATCATAACTGTATATCCATACATTGGTATATTGTCATGCTTTATAATGTGTCCTTGGAAATGAGTACAACCCCAGATGATCGGCTTGTTTCTCCAAGGGACCCGCCTGTTCTGGATGGGGTTCTACGCCACCTTGCCTAAACCTATAGCTCCATATTATCCTGATCTGCTACTTTTTATTTTTATTTTTTATTACATCTTTTGTGAAGTAGATTTTACTTAACACCTTTTGTTATAATTTTTATACCTGAAAATACCCACTAACCCCCTGAAAAGGACTAGAATCGACTAAAAAATCGACTAAAAAATCGAAGATCAAACCATTTTGTGGTCCGTGTCCTCCGGGGCAACGTTGCCAGATCCGTAACAGAAGTTACCCCAGGCTCTTTGCGTTCCCCTCATCATTTTACATTCTTCCCCTCCCTTCTTCTCCCACTTTCATCTCATCTACACACGCTCTTCTTCGATCGCAAGATGCGCCATCCTTGACGGGATCAGCATAGTCCTCTCGGCTTGCTCCACAACGTCATCTGCGGTCACAGCTTCGATCGTGCCAAACTCTCCGAGCGCATTCCATCTCCCAATAGACCGACCATCGAACATTCAGATTCAGCATCTTCGTTGACACGCGCCTCATCCTATCCCCGAAAATAAGGCACTTCTACTGTTCGCCGGTCCTGCCTATCTGACCTATTCCATCGCCCTCGTTCCTCCGTTCACCTCGAAATTCACCTGTGCAATTCGGGCACAGGACTCCCCCAACATTCTTGACGAGACCTACGATCGCCGTGTGCACCTACTTGCAAATAGACATTTGGAGAGAATCGATTAGAGTGGTGAGTCGCGCAACATTTCCGTCGAGTTTCCCGTGTCCCGAACGCGACTGGGCTGATACATGGATAATTCTCTAGACACAATTGCGATCACGCGACTGCTTTTGATTTTCGACTCGCTTTTCTTCGTGGATACTATTTTTGCTTGAGAGGTGTCTGGTGATCTACGCGCGTCGTTGAGGCCATCTAAAAGGATTCGTTCAGGTATTTGACGCCAACTTGAGGTACGTACGAGTCTAGCTCTCGGTCGCTTTGCTCTCCTACAGCTAGGAAAATGCGCTTGTCCGTGGTGCTACCTGCTTACAAGTTATTCTCATCTTTATGTTCTCTGTGGCCATCTCTCACTCTTCCCTTACTCCCCTGGCAATTGAACTTCACATCCATGTCCTTCGGGGTTGCGCACAGCTTTCTCTTGGTTGAGGGGGATTTTTTTGACTATCCCCACTTCTGGACCCTCTCGTAAGAGGGGCCGAGGACATGCATATCTGCACAATCTCCGCTTTTGTCTTAGAGCTCTCAGTCATGCCACCCCTACATATGCTTATATTTTCCTTGATTTGTGTCTTTGTCCCCCTTATTTTATCATCCAGCTTCAATATGGGAACAAACACTGACTTCGATTTAGCCGGAACTGAACATAGCGCATACACCTAGTCATCCGTCGTTCCTTTAAAGGCCACAGATCGACCCTTTACCCCAACCTTATCGAGCGCGTGGAACAAAGACAGGTGCTTTATCGCATGTGTTAAATTTTGTTTCTTGAACCAAGAGAATCTATACAGTACAATTTTTCCATTGACAAAGATCGTACAGGTCAGTGAACTGCCTCTCATTCCTCCATGGCTTTGGCCTACTCCTTGATCAGACTGCCCCGCTCTGGCTGTGTTGCTTCACTGGGTGTCAAGTGGTGCTCATGGTGACACAGCCTGTAGGGATTAATCGTGCTTGTCACACATATTGCACTGGAAATCCCACACTAACATTGCAACAGTGTTTCTTTCACCAGAATGGCAGCGCCATCTAACAAACCGACCTCGATGGCTCAGTCATCTACCCCACCCGTTGCGGCGACAGCGTCTACCATCCTCGAGAAGACTCACCCGGGCGTGCGCCGTTCCACCCCAGACTCGGATGCATTGGCTTCCTCCGACGATGATGGAGAGCATGGAGCGCAAGCCCAGAACATCATCCCGCCTACCACCAGGCCACCCGTCCGTCGCACCTCGTGGTTGAATGAAGTGCCTCTTTCCGCTCAGCGTAAACATTCCCTGCCTGGAAGTCACCTTTCTTCCACCCCATCAAACCCTACAAGCCCCGCTAGTGATCAGGCACCATGGGCGACAACTACGAGCCCAGGTCTTCCCGGATCTTTCAATTGGAATCAAACCGGAGGAAGTACATTTTCCTGGGGCACAGGCACGGGAATCTGGAACACTGAATCACGCAAGGAACCACCTTCTCGCTTGGCAGAAATGGTACCCTCTCCGACTATGACCAACCCACCTTCTTCGGGCGGCAACATGCCAGATGAAATGTTGAGCCCAATCACACGTACCATATCTGGTGAATCTGCTATCCCATTCTCCATCCCGTTACAACCAACTCTCAAAACGTACCGCTCTCAGTCATATTCTGTGGGTCAGATGGACCCTGAGTTCCTCGGCATCGCCACTAGCAAGCCCGGTGCGGCTCCTGCTGCCGGTGCGCAATACCCAGGAAGTCGTTCTCGCGGTCCAGGCCAAATGTCTGCTGTTCAGCCTCGAGCATCACGTCCTAATATGCTCGGTGAATTAGGACACGATACTGCAATGCTCGGTCGAGTCCGCGAGGATGATGATGGTGACGAGAGTTTCAACGACTCGGAAAGCGACATGAGCTACTCAGCGAGTCAGGCTCGGCAGATCGAGCAGCTGGCGCGCGAGAATGCACTCCTGCGGCAAGCAGCTGCGGCAGGTCAAATGGATAACAGATACCGCGAGCGAGCTGGATCAGCTGCATCAATCGGTGGTGGTCATCCGCTGCATCGCATCCGAGGCGGTGTTCCAGAGGGAGATTTTGCTGGAGAGGATCTAGGAGAATTGCGTGATATCACCGGATACAACAACATGCGTGGCAATCCTCGTCGCCGCTTCTCTGAGCATTTAGCGCTTTCGGAAGCGCAATTCTCGTCCTTCGCCTCCCCACTGGAAAATCGTGCTCTAGACAATGTCCGCAAGGCTCATTGGCAAACGTCTCTAGGCTTCGGCGGTATGCCTGACATGCCTCAAAGTCGCCGGCACTCTTTCGCTGAGATTCCGATGCGTCATGGCTCAATCGGCCCTGTAGACTCGCACTCGACTACTACTCCTCGCGCAACTATGGCAGATCGTGATGACGGCTATGGTAACCTTGGTGATTATTCTAACCGTGAGTCTATTTACTTACTCTATCCTTTTGCCATCACTTGAAGCTAATACCTTCTGCAGAGCCTTACTATTCCCGTGAACAGACCTTGCGTGGAGATGGCTCCTCGGGTATTCCGCCATCTCTCAGCCAATATGCCATGTCGAAGGCATATGGTCGTCAGCCATCCGCATTGTCCCATGCTCATCAAAATCAGCTTTTGTACATTGTCGCCTTCAAATGCAGCCGCGCAGACGTTTTCTACATCCAAGAAGATACCGGTCTTCAGGTGAAAACTGGTGATCTAGTCATTGTGGAGGCGGATCGAGGAACAGATCTGGGTACCGTCATTCATGCAAACATCTCGCTCCAACAGGCACGGGAGTTAAAGCAGCATTACGCGGAAGAGCATTACAAGACCCTCATGATTTTCTCTAGACACGGCGGGTCTGACGGATCCACCCTCACCAACCCCAACTCGGGCATGAACACTCGAAGTGCCACCGGTGGCATGGGCCCCCATGGTCCTCACAGTGCGCAAGAACCCGTGACAGACATCAAACCAAAGCTCATCAAGCGGTTGGCACAGCAACATGAGGTCCTAACTTTGCACGACAAGGAAGGAAATGAAGCCAAAGCCAAACGGGTCTGCCAGCAGAAAGTGGTTGAGCACCGGCTTAATATGGAGATTCTTGATGCCGAGTTCCAAATGTAAGCTTACTTGGTTCTGATTGCCGTCCGTGATGGTTGAACTAACTGTTATGCAGGGATTGGAAAAAGCTTACGTTCTACTACTTTGCTGATTCGTACATCAACTTCAACTCGCTGGTGACTGACCTGTTCAAGATCTACAAGACTCGCATCTGGATGTCAGCTATCAACCCAGCCTCGTTTGTCACACCACCTGCGGCTGGCCTGTCAGGCCCTGGCACCATGCCCAACCCACTGTATGGCCAGGAAACAGACCGTCGCCACCAACTTGAGAATAGGTCCTATGTCGGATCGCGAGATACTGTCGACTCAGGCCGAGAGATGCCAAACCCCGTAGGCATGCTTCGCACATCCTACGGAGAGTCCTACCAGCCCTTCTCCCAGCCATCCCGTCATCCAGAAGGACTTGCTCATTCGGATGTCTTTGCCCCGCAGCCATCTAGCTTTGGTCCTGCGGATTCATTCGAATATCCCGGCAACATCGGCAGCCCCAATGGCTCTTCCCGTGTTCACCCAGCACAGGGCGAATGGATCAACCGGTTCCAGGGCCTATCGCTCAACTCCTAAATCATTTTTCTCCCTTTCATTCCCTCATCTTCAATGCCTCCTCTCCTCTTCCCTCACCTATCTCTGTAAAATCGTCTGCTTCTGCCCTCCCACTGCCCCTTTGTGTCCCGTCCCATGTTCTATGGCTTATCCGCGCGGTGAAAGAGACTCCTTATGAACCTAGATTTGATCAGCTTTGCTATTTTCTCCCTTTCTCTTTTGCAACCCAAATACTTTGTTTATTCGCCTTTTTCTTTATCTTTTTCCGTTTTTCTCAAAGAATGCTTTCCGCGATGTGGACGCGGTTGCCTTTTTTTTTCTGTTTTGTTGACCCTGAGATCTGGTCCATCATACTCTTTGTGGTCCCGTTCCTCGCTTTTGTTCGGGGTACCGAGGTCTTGTTCCCTTGTACTACTGTTGTTAGAATTCATACCCAGGGCTTGCTGCTCTACTGGACACATTCCCCCATTCTGTCATTACCGCCCCCTTCTCGCCATAGATCTGTTTCTGCGTGACGAATTATGTCTTCCATAATCAGAACTATTTCTATCTACAAATGGATGTATGCGTTGTTTCTGTTTAATTGAAGTTTAGTTGAATCTTTGATTTGAGATTCTTGGATGTTTGTTCTTTTGTACTCCGTTGATAATTTCTTATAATGTACAAGTTGTACACAGGTTGGGAGGGCGTGAAGCTTACGGTCACCAGAGGAGAGAATAAGAAATAGGTTTCATACAGCTCCGACGGGGAGATTTGTGTCATTATGTCTTGTACTTCGCTTTCTTCGCTGTACGTTGTCCAGAATGAGATGTGACCACTCTGTTTGATAGAGGAATGAACCAGTACCTGGTAGATCATCCATGTAGGCTGATCTCATGGGTCGTTAAAAGCGCTCCTGCTCTCTTTATGGGGGCATCCAAGGCTTGCAGAGATGCTATGCATCGCCCGCATAGCTCCCTCGCTGGGGTCTGAAACAACCATCACGAGAGCCAGCATGTTGAGGCTTCTCAATCTGGTTCTGAGCTCGCGCGATGCATTTCCACCGCCTGGACTGCCAAATAACGCTAGATGCCGATAGGCTAGACCGACAACGGGCGAGAACATTGGAAAGCCTCGACATGACCCGACCATCCACCCAAGCCCGCAGCTGGCACAATTCGAAAATGTCTTGCTTCAGGACAGAAACACAGCCATAATCAGCACCACCTCCACCAGAGCCAGAAATAAATAGAATAAAAGCTCACCTCAAGACCTCAAGCCCACTTGTCATGTTTCCCACTAACCTTAACATCAAGTAAAACCTCATGGAAGTTCCCCTCCCTCCTCCCCTTCCTCAACCTCGCAACTTCGTCCTCATTCAACCCCCTCCCAACAATCCCCTCAAGCTCCTTCTTACTAATCTTCTCATACGCCTTACTCTCCTTCGACGCGCGCAGCTTCGGCTTGAACCTCGCCTGCATGCGCACGCGCACCGTCGTCGCAAAGGAAATCGTATTCGCGTCTCCGCGGATCTCAACGCCCGACGCGGCTTTGGAGTTCTCTTTTATCGAGAGGAAGGACTCGCCGTCGCCGCCATGTGTTTGCAGTGAGAAAGTTCCTGAGACTTCCGGGGAGGGGATTGCGAGGAAGGATTCGTAGTGGCTGACTGCTGAGGCAGTTGCGGTGAAGAGCCCGTGTGTGTCGGAGGAGAGGTATCTGTGGAGAAGTTGGTTGTTAGAGTTTGGGTTGGAAAAACCAAAAAAAAGGAAATGGCAATTTGGGGGGGTAGAGGGATACGGGGCATGTTTATGCTACGATAGAACACAGCCTGATGTACTTACTTCCCATGATGTCCCTTGAAACTAAAAGACTCCGTCCCCGCCACCCGCGACGCAACCCACACCTGTCGCACATCGTGCGGTTCTGCTGTGCTTGGGTCTCCGTCGACGAGGTTCTCGAGCTTGCTGGCAAAGACTTGCCCGTTGGCGTCGCTGGCCACGCAGGTTGGGTCGTCTGAGGGTAGGACTAGGACTACTGGGCCGGCGATGTCGCTTGGGGAGTCGGCGGTGACCCAGCTTTGGTCTTCTGGGATGTCCTCTGGTTCCGGGTCGGTTTTGCGCGATTTGGCGGTTGGGGCTTCATGGTCTGTTGTGCGGGTCTTGCGTTTCTTTGGCTTGTCGCCTTTGAATGTTAGAGGTTTGACCATTGTGGTGATTGGGTTTGGGGGTTGGTTGATGGTTGTTGGAGCTTGGGTGGAGAGTTTGCGGCGGGGAGCAGCCGGGCTTGGCTGATGACGGAGTATACCGTTTATGGACTTCCTTTCCTCGATTTCTATCTACAGTCTTATATGTTGTTAGTGTAAACCTTCTCTTAATATGATATTGTTGGTCATATTTGAGAAGAAAGTATTAAAATCAAAAGTACCTGGTTGGTCTATCAAGGTCCTCACTTTCGAATATATATAAAGTCATGATTGCCCCACAGTTCCAGGAAGAGAGTCAATTCCATTAACCATATTTATGAAAATGTAATTTGTATGGTGAGCTTCACATTATACTGCAGATCTAATCGAAGGTAATTGCAGCCTTGATAGCCGTCTTGTTACGCATCGCCTCAAGACACTCCTCCCACTGCTCAATCTTGTACACCTTGTTGACAATACCACCCACCTTTACCTTGCCCGAGTCAAGATAGTCAACAGCAGCAGGGAACTTGTAGTAGGTCTCAGAGAAACTGCCAAGGATAGTGATCTCATCGCCGACTGGAAGGAAGTCAGCAAAACTATCAAGACTCAAGGGAAAGCGAACAGGAAAACCAACAGATCTTGGCCGGCGACCACGAAACCCGAACCTCACTCGAGTACACACCGAACACCACCAGCTTACCACCACGACGAACATAGTCAATCGAAACCTCAAGAATCTCCTGGTCACCAGTCGTTTCAACAACAATATCGAATCCATACGAATTCTCAGCCTTGAGAGCATCGAACTGAGCCTGGGGACTCTCACGCGACAGCTCAATGTACTTATCACCAGCACCAAGCTTCTGAGCCAAATCCATCTTCAAATCCCCAGGAGCAACAACAACGACATTGCATCCACCGTTCTGGCGCAGCATCTGAGCCAATACGAGACCGGCAGGACCAGCACCGAAGATCAACACGGACGAGCCCATCTTCGGGGCAATCTTGTCCGGACCGTGGGCGGCACAGGAGGCGGGCTCGAGAAGAGTTGCGTTAACGTCGGAAAGGTTCTTGATCTTGAAGACTCGGCCAGCTGAAAAGGAAACATCCCTATCAGCCTTGGAGGGCCCGCGTATACGTTTTTGTGAGATGCTCTACTTACCAGGGTAGGCGCATTACTCGGCAAAACCGCCATTCATCATCACTCCGTGAGCCTCGAAGTTCTCACAGAACAACTCGTCGCCATGACGGCAGTAGAAGCATGTTCCGCACAGCTCGGAGTTATCGGCGACGACTCGCTCGCCAATCTCGAAGTCTTTGACCTTGGGTCCAATGGCGGCGACTATGCCGACGGTCTCGTGGCCGGGGATCAGAGGGAACTATGCACTGGTCAGCACATGAATGCAGGATGAATGCTTGATACGGTGAGGAGAATATACCTTGGCAATGAATTCACTCTCGTGGATGTGCAAGTATGTGCCACAGACACCACAGGCCTTGACCTTGATCTGATAGGGGCTTTGTCGGTTCGCTTCCCTGCAAATTGATGGACGGATTCCATACCAGGACATCGTTCTCGCGGATCTCGGGCACAGGGACCTCGACGATCTTGTGCTTCTTGGGCTCTGAGTACTGCAGAGCACGCATGGTCTTGGAAATGGCGGTTTTCATGATTGAACGTGAGACGTGTTATGGGAGATGAGAGGAGGAAGATTGATCAGATATCAAAAGCTCTTTGGAATGAAAAGAGGAGGAAGCAAGATGATCAAAGCAATATAACTTGCTTATGAGAGAGGGGAAGCTTTTCACAAACTGTCTTACCAAAGCGCCACATGCAATGCTCAGACATACACCCCCTTCGGACAAACTGTTCAGATCAGTGTCGTTTGCAATTCGATGTGGATCGAGATTGGCGTCATTTCTGTGCTTGCAGCCGACTCTACTAACATGGTAGATCGTTATCTATGTGATCTCTCGTCTCTTCAACGCTTCTGAATCCTCAAACATGGGGTTTACGTTTTAATTTACGTTTGTGGCAGGTGAGGTCAAATAGGGAGAACACCGCGGAGCAGCAGTCCTGGACCTTGTATAGGTCTTGATAGATCTTGATTGATCATCGATGGGTCATTTCTATTGCAACTGTCACTGAAATGGCTCTAATGGATGTCTCTATGATCTCGTGAACGGCTCTATTTACCATCCAGATATCCAAAACACCGGGTACCTATCAGCACCAATATCCCAGACAAACTAAACCCAAAAGACAAAAAGGTCTACTACCCAACAGCTGACCAAACTATTGGGAAAACGCGAAACGCAGCCATTGACCTTAAATTACGCCACCGTGAGGATCATTGACACTTGCTGCTACCTCAATGTTCCAGCGCTGGGACGTCTATACCGAGGTCGTGCTACCGCGCCGGTCAGCTTCTAATATCCGAAACCTGGGGAAAAGCTTGAATTTTTATCCCAGGGAAGTGCTCAGTCTACTCAGTTGATCTTCTGCAACAGAATGAAACAGTTACACAGTAGTTTCGTTGCCTTGTGAGGCCGAGCAGATGTTGAAACTCAAAGGTCTCTTAGGATGGCTGGATGATATTGTCCCTTCGGAATATACAAGCATATTCATGGATTCTCAGTACAACATAAACAAAAGAGCCAGCTTATAAGCAGACCAATCCATCGAAGAATCTATAAACCCAGATAACGGATCATACAGAATATCAAGTCCAAACGAACCCGTATCGTGTTCCTGCCTAGGAGTAGATAGATCATCTCCAAAAACAGAATGTCTGCTAGCATCGTTCTCAACCCCACCATTCGGACCATCCTCTGAAGAAACTATCTCGGCCTGGGAAGTAGGTATCGTAGTATCACCAGAGAAAAGGTCAAGCTTGCTAGACTCGGTCAATTTCCGTAGGATGCTTGTGGGCTTACAGACGCCAGGATTCGCCACTGGGATCTCATCGAGACATGCTTTGGCAAGAGATTTGGTGATCTTGCTCATAGCCGAGTTGTGATGAGGAAGAGAAAATGGGGGGTGGAATTTATCCGTGACGATCAGCATCCCTATGTTGTGTTGTATGTCTTCCTTGTGTCTAGCAGCATACGGCAGTTTATGTGAAGGCTGATACTTAAGATATATTTCCAATCCGAGGGCTTGAATCACCCGTTGACCCTAATGTATATCTTTCTCGGATGTCTTCCTTTATCTACACAATTAGATGATTTTTGGGAAGTTGCACACAAGAGACCCGTAGGTGTCTCCGTGAGTATACACATTAATTAAGACCTTTGTGTGAAAGGACATCTAACTGCATTATATTGTTGTTCCACATGGAATATGCATCTGTCCAATGTATGCGATCGGTTTCTACCGCTTGGTGCTGGTGCTGTTCTTGAGCATCTCTTCCAAATGCTACAAGCCAAGTTAGTCATGTGAACTCTAATAGACACGATTCAAATGCTTACCTGCTTCTGCTCAACTGCTAATTTGCCTTGGGTATCCTGTTTCCGATTAGCGCGTGTTTCCCAAAAACACAGGGACAGCAACGTACGCTAATGATGGTTAAAATCAATGAATAGTTGTTGAAGAGGAATCGCTCTCTTCGCTTTGCGTCTGTGCCGTTGCGACTCAATTTTGCCAAAAGAGAGTCGAATTCAGCAGTCAACCGGGCCAGACTGTTCGAAACCGGCTCATCATCACCAGCATCGCTGCTGAGAACAAGGATTCCATGAAGAAGCTGCCCAAATCGTTGGGCCAAAAAGTGGGGCGCCGAAGACTGCTTCAGATCGTCTCCACCTGCAATCGAAAGAGCGGAGACAGCACTGCGCCCAGTATTGGATCCAACTCGCTTGAGCGAGTCACCGTGGTAATCCATGATCACCTGGAAGCGCGGCCAAAGCTGCATGTTGGTTCCATTAACATATGAGTCGGCGACAGGCACCTTTCGGCGCTGGAGCTCAAATGCCGAATGTTGGTTGAGGCGAACACACATAAGGACACCCAGAGAATCCGTGGTGTGCTCGATTAACTTCTTGGTTTGGTTCTGGCCAAGTGTAAAGACCTGCTGGAATATTTCCACGGCATTACGAGAGATTTCATGGAAGGTCTTTGGGGAGAAAAATTCAGTCAGGAAAGAGTACTCGGCGCACACATTGTCCACCAATGCGAGGTTGAAGTTTCGGAACGGAACCTCAATCCCGTGGTAGTTGTTGTCCTCTTCGGCCAGGTATGAGGATAAAGCCTGAAGATTGCCAGTTCGGAGGACATCAATACGTCTACCCAGGGAGAAAGGGTCATGTACGGCAGAGCCAGCTCGGCCGCCAGGCATCATATTCCCTGAAATGATCAGTATATAGACAGCATCAGAGAAGCATAGCTCTTACCTGATCGATGTGTGGATGGATCACCCCCAAGTACCTCGTTTCGGTCAGGAGGATAAACCTTGACCTTATCGAGTGCTTGAACGTAGCGTGTGAAATGAGATGTGTAATACCACCGCATCGTGTTGATGTAGGCTTGTGATATCTCTCCTGCCAGCTTCGGGTGGACCTTTGATAGATAACTGTATAAATCTTTAAACTTCACCAGTCGCTGCTGTTGGATAATCTGGGAGTTGATGTTTGGTGATCGCATAGCACGAATTTGTGACACAAGATAGTCTCTGATCCTTTGAACCGCCTGCATAGAGGTCAATATAGGTCTAGATAATTTGAGTGTATCATACTCACTTTGGTCTTCACGTCGATTAAAAGGGGTCGTACATCCTCGACGGCTTTATAGCCATTGGAGGAAGCGGCGGCTTTGGCTTCAATGGTTGTTGTTCGAGAATCGATCTCGTTCAGTGCACGCACCCAATTCTCATCTATTGGGCCCTCGACAATTGTCCGCACAGCCTTAGGGGAGATGCTGATTTCCTCCACGGCGGGTCCCAGCAACCGTTCCACATTGCGCCTGTTCTCTAACATCGCGTTCAATTGTGTAGAGCGAGATTGCAAAGTTTCGATCTCCGCCGATACGGCACCCAGTTCATTCCGGAAGTCATTCAAGTACAGCTCAACTGATTTGGACACTTCATCACATCCAGTAATGGATGTGTGTAACTCTTGAAACTTATCTCGCTCTTGCTCAAACTGCTGAACAGTTTGCGCATTAACATCACTTTCGCGGGTCTTTTTCCTTGGTGCTGGGTCCTCCTTTTCAAGGAAGTCTTCGAGACTCAGCCCGTTGAAACGGATGGCTTCCACCAATTGCACTGGTCGTTCAACTGACGATAGCTGTGGCACGTGCTTATCTGTTTGGATTTCCTTCCCAATTATTTCATATAAGACTTCCAGCGGATCCGGGACATTGGCCGGTCGAGGTCGTTGAATACTCGTCTGCTTTAAAGGAGAGCCATTGGTTGCCCGTGCAGTTGGGAGAGATGTTGTAGAGTCGTTGGGGGTCACGAGAAGAGATGTTGATGAAGTTCTAGATATTACACCAGGGCGGCTACTGTAAAGACTTGGAGATAGCTGGGAGGATGATCGTTGCGGTAGAGGAGAAAGGTTGCGGCTATTGGCTCCAGAGGGAGTTGACTGGACTGAAATGCGGTCGCGCCACATTGTGTAAAAGGATAAACGGCATGGGAATGCAGAACAAAATCAAGAAGTTCAAGGTATACTCGGAAAATCCACCAAGTAAGCTCAACAAGAAGGTGGAACAGTTGTAGTTGTTAGGTTGTTTCAGGACACTCGGACACTCCTCCTATACACACTAAACCCAACAAGGTGGACAACCCTTCCATGACCAATCAACGTCCAGTAAGCGACCCCGCCACAGCGTCGCCGCCCACGATAGATTTTAGTTCGTTTGATTTTCTCTCTCCTCTTTTCTTCACTTTTCCCCTCCCCAAATCTTTTGAAAAACCCCCCTCTTTCAACCCCTCTAAATCTATTCACCATGTCTAACGAGGAGGTATGTACTTGCTTTTACAAATTCGAGATCTCCCAATGGCTGCCTTGAGGATTTCTGGCCCAGCCCCGCATGCGGCTCCCCTCCTCTTCTCTTCTCGAGGGCACGAGGCCATATTGGAACTCTTAACCCCGCCATATTGGCAATCTTTGAAGCGCTTGCTAACAAGATTCACTACAGCACGATGTCACTTTCGATTCGGCTGATGCCGGAGCTTCGCTCACCTACCCCATGCAGTGTTCTGCTCTGCGCAAGAACGGCCACGTTGTGATCAAGAACCGCCCTTGCAAGATCATTGACATGTCTACCTCCAAGACTGGAAAGCACGGTCACGCCAAGGTTCACTTGATCGCCACCGATATCTTCACCGGCAAGAAGCTTGAGGATCTCTCCCCCTCCACCCACAACATGGACGTTCCCCACGTCATCCGCAAGGAGTACCAGCTCGTGAGTTTCCCTGACGACTTGAAATTTGGACTGTTTTTGTTGACGAAAATTAGCTCGACATCACTGAGGATGGCTTCATGTCCCTCATGACCGACAGCGGTGACACCAAGGATGATGTCAAGGTCCCCGACAACGAGGTTGGTGAGAAGATCAACCAGATGTTCCTTACCGAGGAGAAGGAGTGCAGTAAGTTGCAATAACATCCCGAATTCTTCCTAGAGAATTATTACTGACATGGTGCCATTAGACATCGTCGTCCTGACTGCTATGGGTGAGGAGGCCGCCATGGAGTGCAAGGAGGCTCCCAAGTCTGGTTAAATTTAATACCTGGATTTATTACCTGTTATGCCAACCTTTATGTTCCACGAGGGCTTAAAGCCCGCCAAAATTTTTATCTTTCATGGCTCAAAGGAGGATACGATTCTTTGAACGATTATGCCCATTGCTTCAAGATCTGTCCCCCATATAACCTTGGATGTGGGCTGGACCGAGAATTGCTTTGGTTGGCATGATATGTGTTGTCCGAACAGTTCTGAGTCTCAGCATCTCATGATAGTGTGATGAATAAATACTCAATCTTGCTTGACTACTCTGATAGTTCTAGTAAATTATAACGTAGATGAATGGATTTAGAGCTCAATTACTCCATTACACCCAAACCACAATAACTACACAAGTGTAACACCAGAAAACAAAATGACAACAAAGTACATAGAAAAGTACAAGCCTTTTCAATTTAATCGGTTTGAGATAGTTAACGGATCAATCACAGCGCGTATTGCGGGGTGGAGCGACGAAATCGGCGGTCACTCGGAGGCAGAAAAAAAGTCCCGCCATCTTAATATACCAACCCTTCTTTTCAAACAAGCATGAAAAAATCCCTTGGGGATGGACTACGTTACCCGAGGGGTCTGCGGTCAAGAAGGTTGCCGTGAGACCCGATATTATCTTGATAATGGACTTTGGTATTGTCGGCGCGGTCATTTGCAGGAGGTATGACGTTCATTGGCTTTCCTAACCTTATCCTATCCTTGCATCGAATGTCAAGGAGTACACGGCTAATTTGGACATACGGCATGCGTAGGGTGTTCAAATTGCAGAAGATGCCGACGATTTCGGAAATCTAGGCAAAACACATCGACTGAGGAGAGAAATCAGGGAGAAGACCAGCAAGAGTGTGTAATTAGCAGTTTGTAAATCGTTCTCTTCGCTGACTTTGGTCAAAAGCACTCCGTGGCCGTCCGGCCTACACGCTTTTCTTGCAAATTTACCAGCTTATCCTTTGGAAACAATGCCATGCCTTGGTTAATGAACAAGGTTTCCCAGAGGAACTTGAGGTATGTGCATATGTTGGTCCGTGGGCTCAAGAATAAAAGCTCATTATACAACAGGTTGTTGTTCGCGACCTCTGGGCTCTTCGTCTGCAAGACTTCGAGATGAAACTCACTGATGCTACTGAAGATGACGATGATGATACCGAATCTGAGCTGTTCAGCTCACAGCCTGCAGGGAAAGACGAATCCCGTGATGGATTTAGACCAAACTCGAGGTATCTCGAATGGCCTCGTCTGATTGATTCTGTTTCACTGTGTTATCTCGCAGCGTTTTTGATGCGGCTTCCTGTCAGTGTCATTGATTTTCACGAGTATGTGTATTCTTTCCTCTACGCAAGCCCAGTCGATTGCTTCTAGGATGAGCAATACTCACATTCTATAGTATGATAATGCAGCAGGAGATCCCCTATGCTCGAGTCCTGGCAACCATCCCTCGGGAAATGAGGGATAGGCTTCCGCCAGAGCTGACTGGGATACTTGAAGTCAATGTGAGTCTAGTCTGACTCCTAACCATTTTCTGGGTTGGCCTGGGCTAATTTTGACAAAGACAATACCTAATGCCGAGCGGTTGCACCGTTCCGTTCTAGCAGTAGTGCTGTTCTATCAGCGCCGATTTGAATTGGAACTTCCTGCATTGAATTTGCCCATCATTCTTTTCCGGCGCATCAAGAGATTAGCTTTACCAAGTATGAGAAACCGCCGCCACGTGATTATCTTAGCTAACGAGTTTTAGTTGAGGTATATGATGCAACTAGAATCTTGCAAGATCTGCTAGGATTCACACTCCAGTATCCGACAACTTCACAGCATGGCCGGAATTCAGCACTTCATCTCCCCGACTTGCAATTGATGGTGCTGATAGTCATTTCCACAAAATTACTTTTCCCAATCGATGATTTGAAACGGTACCCCTCTACGGCTAAAGAGCCCGCTGCGCAGGTCATGGACTGGACCCTCTGGGCACGCACCCAGAAGAATTTCCATCATGATCAGCCGTTTGGGGGGCGAATTGAGAAAAAGACTGCCCTTCAGATCACAGACCAAGACGTGTTGAACATGACGTCTGCCCAGTTAGACCATTACATGGACTGGTACGAAAGCACTTGGCTGGATACTTCTAGGGAACCCAGTCGCATCGCCGAATTGTTTCCCATCAGCCGGGCAGAACAAGATACCCAACCAACCTCTACCGTTGCTCCAGAACCATCCTCTACTTCTGTTCCAGCTGATCCAACCCCTACCCCTGTCCCCCTTGCCCCCGTTGCCCCGGAATCATCCTCTACTTCTGTCCCTCCCCCTCCTGATGCGACCCGAGAAAAGCTCGACCTTTTGCTACGAACAGTCATGAAAACTCTCAAAACCAGAAGGGTCATCCCTGACGACGACGAGGCCGATCACAGGCGTCCCGGCGAGTGGTATCACCGGTACCGATGGGAATCACATCTCAGTGGCCCCGCACGGACTCTTTATGAGCTAGCAGCACATCTCGCTGCAGTCTCATTGAAAACTCTTGTCCGCGCAGTCACAGTTGTTGAGTCTAGAATCGCGCGGCAAGATGAAGAGCGACAGAACAGAGAGTACTTCGCTAGTTTGGGAACAGAAGAAATGGACACCGACGAAAGCGATGAAGACCACACGTATGGAATGGCCGATTTTGAAAAGGACATGTATGATGCGGAGTCCGAAGAAATGGACGACGATGATTTCATGTCCGATTCAAAGATGTGGTCGACCATCTAGAGGTCGACGAGGAAGTCTGTTGTATCATATGCATGGCGTTGGGGCTTTGGGATCATGTATCTGGCGTTCACCTTTGTACAACCTTTTATCTCTACCTAGTTCAATTATTCGATTTCCTCAGGTTTCTCTGGGCGATGATTGTCTTTTCTCAATGTATTGATATTTTTAGCCGAGCTGATGATCAAAGGATGTTTATTGTATTTGATCTGGAAGTACCATTGAAAGCAGAAAACATGCTTCGTTTATTTTTAGTAGAACATAGAGGGATCTCCAGGGCTACTATACCACACCTGACGTAGGTAGATGCACCGCCAAGTTATCATTGGCTGGGTCGGCCGGGGTTACTTACATAATGCAAAACAAAAACGGGCAACAACTAGGGCTTAGGGTACCCCGACCGGTCCACCTTTGCTAAGCGAGCGAAATCCTCAAATTGACAATCGGCAGCTCCGCCTGGAACACAGCGACCGACAGCCGACAACAACGAAAACTCGCAACCAGTACGTTCCATACACCCCATGCAACAGCGTCTATGCATCGCTATGGATTCAGTGAGCTAACATCGTCTTTTTCCGCGCCGTTTCAGTGCAGATGTAGGTCTTTCTGAACCCCTCGAATGTCATCGCGAACCACAATACCGATCCATCGCCGATACGACCCAAGCCAATGGAGGAAAAATGAATATGGACTAATATGGTGCGATATAGTTTCGTCAAGACCCTGACGGGTAAGACCATTACCCTCGATGTCGAGTCGAGCGACACCATCGACAACGTCAAGACCAAGATCCAGGATAAGGAGGGCATTCCCCCTGACCAGCAGCGCCTGATCTTCGCCGGAAAGCAGCTCGAGGATGGCCGCACCCTGAGCGACTACAACATCCAGAAGGTACGAATCGACCTTGAACCTTTGTGATTTAAACCAAAAATGGGGGCGTTATGGTATTCCGGGTGGATCGGATCATCCGACATGTTCTTTGTCCAGAGAACAACTCTACCAACGGATACGCAAGAGGAGGAATGATCACTTCACGTTATGGTCTTAGGTCTGCGACATGGTGGAACACTCGCTAACATGCGATATCTACTCGTTATAGGAGTCCACCCTTCACCTTGTCCTGCGTCTCCGTGGTGGTATCATTGAGCCTTCCCTCAAGGCCCTTGCCTCCAAGTTCAACTGCGACAAGGCCATCTGCCGCAAGTGCTACGTACGTTTAACCCCGCCTCTCCGCCTGAGTCCGAAACTCGTTATGAAACCGCCTTTTGTGACAAGGCCATCAATTACGTCAACATTACTAACTCGGACCTTTTATAGGCTCGTCTCCCTCCCCGTGCCACCAACTGCCGTAAGAAGAAGTGCGGACACACCAACCAGCTCCGCCCCAAGAAGAAGCTCAAATAGTCGACTCGCTCCTCGGTCTTGTGCTCGGCGTGCTGTGGTGCAGATTCCAGACATGGGGATTGGCTGGACTGCGACATGGAGAGGATTACAAATGGCGTTAGATATGATGATAAAATCAATGCAGCCACAGTCATACTTTTTCTAGTTGGCTCCTCTCGACGACCAAGTTGCACCCCATGAAATGAAATGTGTAAAATTCAAAAAGTCGAATTATGTCACATCTCCAATTTTCATCTGCGATAAATACTGAGTACAATACATGCATGCGTTCAAGAACACGACTAGAAATCTCGAGCTGTGAGCCCTGCTACCTGAGCAAGAATCGACGGAATGGCCAGTATCCCAGATGAAAGCCAATGGTCCTTCCACCCCCGCTTATGCCCGGAACATCGTCCCTTTGTTGTCGTCAGTCTTTTTGTCGTCGTGATCGTTGTCCTTGTTCTTCTTTGAAACAGGGCTTCCGTGGCTAGTAGATAATGTCAGTTCAAGGTCAATTTCTCCGTCAGACAAGGGCACAACTCACGCAAAGAAAAGCACCTTGATAGCAATAGCAAGTGCCGCATGTAGCACAACAACCAAGACCAAGAGCATCTTGCTAGCCTTAGCATCAGTAGCATTCAAGACAGGATACAAGTTCCGCAGAAGGAAGAAGACACTCCAAGCAAAGCCAACACCCACAAGCGCCCAGTTAAGCGCAGTCAACGGGCTCCAGCTAACCAGTGCAACGGCAATCCAAACCAAGTTGGAGTACCCATACAGAGCCCAGCACTCGATAAGGTCAGCCGTGGAGCTGCCGAACCAGCGCAGCGCACCCCACAGGGCAATGGGCAAGATACCCGTGTACCCATAGACCAGACCAGCGGCGCCGGACAGCAGCCTGAAGTCATACTCGAAGTGCTTGTCGTCATTGTTCGACAGCCATTGCGAGATAGTGCCCGTCAAAAACAGGATAACAACCACCGTAGTCGCGATCCAGATCGGTCCGTATAGGTCTGCATTGCCCTCTAGCACATCGAGGAAGTTAGTGCGCGGGTATACTGTCGCCACGCAGCGGCGGAAGACCTCGTTCGTGTCGACGTCGAAAAACCGCTCGTAGTAATGCAGAGACCACCAGCTGTGTTTGGTCGGCGTACCGCCAGGGGACCGGTCACGGCGCGAGGACCCGCCGCCCAGGAACGGGGTGGAATCGCCTTGGACCTTGGCAGTTCTTTGGTCGTTTTCAAAGTCTGGGTGGTAGGATTACTTGGTTAGAGAGTTGGGCTGGGCCGGTTTGCTGGGAGGAACTCACTGGAGGGGTGGAATTCGAGGTCTTCTTGTAGGTCAGTGTGGCCTAGGTCGCCCTGTTGATTTGTTAGTTGAAATGGTGTATTATTCATTCAAGGAGGCTTACCTCTGCATCCACATCTACTACGACGTCGTAGCCTCGGTTCGCCATTGTGGTTGGTTTTGGGGTAAGCTGTTGGAAGGGGAGTTGTTAAGTGTACACATCAGCTTCCGCAGATAAAAGCCACCGCTCAAGCCACAACTGTGGGTACCACTACCCGGGTGTCATAGACAAGTATCAAATGCAGATCATTTGCTATAATTTGATTGAGCTTTTTATTATTTGTGAATCTTTAATTGCGATCTTGAGACATGGGGTTTTAGCTTATTTCTATTATTTTTTTCTCTTCTTATCATACACATGCAATAGCACCAAGCATCCACAATGCCTGAGTCCACATTAACTTGAAGATTAATTCCAGTTTTGGATTGCCCTTTGAATTCGGCCAACATAAGACCAAATCGAGGCGTCAAGTCCCTTTTTGCGGATGTAGAAAGATGCAGCTCCGACCAAAATAGCCAACGCCACAGATCCCATGGAGCGACGGTGGCTCCACAAGAAATCCAAAGCTCGTTTCCTGCGCTCTTCGGCACGAATCTGTTGGGATTGCTTTTCAAACAAGTACACCGCGTCTGATGCAGTGTACTTGCCATGTGGGTCGCGTGAAGTTTTGAGCACGCTGCACCATGGAATATGTTTCCAGGCTCCAAGTGGCAAAGATTCTGGTGGGTGGTCCTCAAAGAGCCGTACCGCATGCAGAATATGTCCGTCCAGATCAAGCGGGCATGGTAGCTTGGAAAGCGTAAAATGAAGCATCTCGGGCTCATCGGCTGGAATTTCCAGCAACGCTTTTTTCCTAGACAGGATCATTGCTGCGAAGAGGTAGATTGCAACCACGGGTTCCCGAGCTAAAAGAAAGTCGAACAGTCGTGAGATATCGCTGTACTCTTGAATGTCATGGGCGTATAGTGTTAGTGTAGCGGCAAGAGCGAAGAATGGTTCAATGGTGCCAAGGTGTCGTCTTAGCTCGGGGTCTGTTGTCTCGATGATTGAAGGGATAAGATGAAGATGTTTCACAGCTGGGGACAACGATGGTAGCATGTAGTCACGGATGCGGAAGAGAGATATCTGTGCGACTGCTGGCACGGCTTGCTTCTCGCCCAGTACCAAGAGAAGAACTTGGACGATATCGTGATATCCCTGGAAATAACAAAGCATGGGATATTCCCTTAGTACTTGGGTTATTATGTTGGAGAGCTGCTTTTTCTTTTTCAACATTTCCTCCTCGGGGGCTGGACTTTATCAACATCCAATTCTGTCTTGCACATAGAGTTTAATTAACATACCTTTTGGGTAGTAGACAAAAGACCGGTTGACGTCGAGCTCTACCTGTTCCTCATCGACATGCCGTAAAAGTTCAGGACTTGGAACCATATCAAATTGTTGCCTTTGTTCATCGCATCGTAGCAAAATAGGCCCTATTCACCGGTTAGTTGATTCCACATGGAGGTGCACCTTTTAAGGCCATGAAAACTTACAGGCTGTCTGTCTCAAATCGTCTTCAAGTAGCCCGCCTTCTGAAGTTGCGTGCACAGCTAAGGCTTCCACGTCGCGCGTTGCACATGCTTTGCGAATGGCTCTCGCCTTTTCCGCTCGAGCCATTTCTTTTGCTCCTTTCTTCACTTTAGACTTTTCAAGAGATTCTTTTGATGCAGATGTGTCCTCAGAGCTGTGGTGGTTCTGTTCTTTTCTGATATCTTCCATCCTTCATCTGCTCAAATGTCACCTTTGAGGAGCTCAAGCAGGTAAGTTGCACATGCACGAAAGGATGAAGTTTTCATTCAGTTTGATTCTCGATCCGAATAAACAAAGTTCACGTTGTGCGTTCTGAATTTAGATCAACAATGTCGAAGACTGATCGGATATAGATCGACTGGAGCTTCAGCTTTTTCACCGGGCAACGAAATGACGTGTCCAAAACAACAACTCAATGCCAAATGCGCGAGATAAAGCCTTTAATTTTCACGATTGAGAACTTTTTGAACGTGAACTGATCATTCTCTAGGCACATATACCCAGACGTGGAAGGTCTGAAGTCGAAGGCGGCAGAGTCCCACTTGACGGCCTAAGGCATCGATCGGCAGCCGCGACATGTTTTCGCCGATGACAACGTTCGCCATGCGCGTTTAGGCACAACGCTCCAGTTTAATAGCTTTGCGGAATTCATCGCAAGTTCTCGGACACATATAGCTGTGTACCGTGTTGCGCGCCCTCAGAAGTCCACAGTTTCAAGGGTTGCGACAGTTTACCGACGGGCGGTGATTACATAGCTCCGAAACTGGCTTGCTCTCCGAGTTGTCTGCTAGTGAAAGTGTTAGCTCTGTGATAAATGCTTGCTCCCTGAAGGAAAATCAATGGAGCTTATTGCAGATATTTGCACATCTTCGAGAGCTGCTATTATTGTATAGCATTCAGGCAAGCTGTAAGTCTCGCTTTGATATTGGTTCCTCAAATGTGGGGTACATTGGTTAATAAAGATATCACAGGGCTTGTCTGGGACATACTTGACTGTGGGATCATTGAACAACCCACTGTACTCTCTTCAGGCTCGGGTTGCGCATCGAACATCAATCTACAGCCAATATCGCATTTGGCAGCCAATGCTTCAATCGCTTTTGAGATATTCCTCCCTTTGAAGTATGAAGACAAGTGGATCTCACAAATTTCAAATGCCGCATGTGTCCTGAATACAAAAAGTCACAGCAATTGTGGTGCAGTTCAAACTAATCTTGGGGCTTGTTGCGCCTCAGGCCATTGCCTGACCGGCTCTTGATATTGCCTCTTGCCTATTTCCCTTTCAACCCATTCACTCACAACTCCGTCTTCTATCTTCTTGTTCCATCTTTCGTCCCTCTCTTCGAGTTTCTTCACGTCCCTCTACCCCGCATCACGCCTTTGGCTTTAGCATCTCATCCTCGTTTGCTCTCTGTTTTCGGTTTCTTTTGAAACCCACCCAATTGCTGCAATGTCTGACAGCTGGACCCACATGGATCCAAAGCGTATTCGTGGACTGCTTACCCAGCCATTGATTCCCAGCCCTGTCATCAACTGGATCCTTCCAGCGCGTCTTCGAGATAAAGACCACAACGATGTGGTTTTCATCGGAGAGCGGCGAATTCAAATCAAGGAAGCCCTGCCCAGTGGTCATCTTCAAGATGTTGTCGAAACATCTGACCTTGAAGGCTTGATCATTGGGGCGAAAGTCATCAATGTAAGCACCCAGCGTCCATCAGGTTGGATGGCTCACAATTATGACAACGACCAAAATCATCTGCCTCCTCAAATCCTTTTCCTTGCCACGGACTCAAATGAGCTCCTTTTCAAGTACTACTCAGAGGTCGGAGATGGCCCATTTGTTTCCTACAGTCGACCTCTGCCCCGCGATGTCAACATGGCCGATAAGTATGGAAAGCATATAGCTGTTGACCCTAAGTAAGTATCACCCATTGCCCAAGTACTCAATTGGATTGACCAAAGCTTACACCATGACCCAGATCGCGTGCGGTCGCAGTCAGCGCGTCGCGTAACTTTTTCGGTATCTTGTGGTTGAAATCTCCCGGCGAACTTCAGACCCAGATGGCTCAGGGGAAGCTGAACCCACTTGAAAGTGTATGTGCTCACTACTATTCTATTTATCATTTGCCTGATATTAACAAATTTTGAACAGGAAAGTTTCTTACAAGTGGATGGCGACATCCTGTTTATGGAATTCCTTTACCCTAAAGATGACATTGACAAACGGACCATTCTACTGCTTATTGTCCATAAGCTTGGCTCGACACGATCTATGGTCTTTGAGTGGGATGAACCCTGCATGCCCAGCCGCATGGGTCCCAAACTCACCTCAACTTGTCTGCCTCAGCAAGACCAGTTGCCTAGCATGGTCATCCCTCTGGCCAAAGAATCCTCCTACCTCTTGATAACCACAAATTCCATGGCGATGTACACACCCAATTCCTCCTCTCGTCCGATGCGATACCCACCAATTATTCCCGATGCCGAATCATCTGAAGCTGGACTATGGACTCGCTGGGCCAGACCTTCGCGGAACCGGATGTACAGTCAGAGGTACGATGGAATCTTCCTCTGTCAAGAAAAAGGCTGGATCTATTATCTGGAGTTTGGCAACGATGGTGAACTTGAAACCCAGACTTCTCTGGGTCAACTCCACTGCGATGTTGATACGGCATTTGATATTCTTGATATGGGTCATGAAGGTGGTGACTTCATTCTCGCTGCTGGAAGCCAGGGTGATGGTGGGTTGTTTGTCCAAGAGGCACGGGATCACCCCAGATGTGTTCAGCGATTCCTCAACTGGGCACCAGTTCTTGATGCAGTTGTTATTCCCTCAAACCACTCAGCCGTCACCAAAGATCATCCATATGATTACGATCGGATCTTTGTCTCCTCAACCTCTGCTTCAGACAATGGAGCTATTACCGAACTTCGATACGGCATTGAGGCACAGATTGGTGTCTCAGCCGCATTGGGTAAATTGTCCAGTATACGTGATATGTGGGCCGTGTCATTCGGCGCTAAAGACTCAATCTACCTACTTGCCTCTGATCCGCTTTCATCGATGCTTCTTCGCACGACTCCCGACATGAGAAATGGCATTACTGCGCTTGAGAATGATACAGGCTTGGACATTCACCAGACTTTGGCAATGGACTGTACACCTTCCGGCGTTATTGTTCGGGTCACAGAAAAAGCTGTGCACTTTTTTGTTCCTACTGACTTCACTCTCAACAGCTACGTTGAGTATGGTCCTCTTGTATCTGTCACAGCAGCTATTGTGGATGGCCCAAGTTCCACTGTTATCATGACGACAAGAAGTAGCAAGGGGGATTTTCTCCATGTTTTTCGGATAGTCACGGAGGAAGGATGTGCCTCCTCCCTGTCTGATCATGGACCTCCATACCCGCTCCAAAAAGAACCCATCTGCATCTCCTACCAGAACTTGGGAGAGAATAGATTCATTTTCCTGGGCACCAGCGATGGCACAGTGCTGTCATTCGAAGTTTACAATGAGATTGGTGGAATCAGGCAACATGATGATACTCTTATCGAAATCGTCGACAATCCAGAAGACTTGCCAGCAACGATTGAAAGCCTCGCTGTGATCAAGACCCTCTCAAACAACAGAATTCACGCGTTCCTTTTCTGTGGGCTGCGAAGTGGCATACTTGTTCCATTCAAGATAGAGACAAACTTTGTGAATGACCACGGCGGTGACCCTGTTTTCAGTTTCAAATGTGAGTCATCTCGCGTTCAAATCATTAGTATTCTTCATTAACCAGGTTATTTCTCTTCAGGTTTGAAACAAAGAAAACCACACCATCTTGGGCAAACATCAATCAAAATCAAATCCTACAACAAGTTTGCTTTGTTTACATGTGGAGATGATTTCTGGCGTGTATCATACGCCCCAGATGGCAATGCCTTTGACTATTTCCTGACTCGTGTTTGGATTACAGACCAGAACTGCGTAAGTTGTACCACATCCTATCCTTTTGAACTATGGCCTAACATTCATGTCAGCCCGCCTACTTCCCCACCAGATTCAGCAGCTTCGACATTGTCGACATAAAAGGTTACTGGTCTGATATTCCAACAACCTACTTATTTTGTTTTGCAGATGGTCAACTCCTAGTATGCTCTCTGGAACAAGAAGCAAAGGTCGTTCCCCGACGCATCGACATTCCCGGAAATCCCAGCAAGCTCACCTACTCCAATCATCTTCGGAGTCTCATTGTTTCATATTCTGTCTCCCAGATAGGAAACCAAGCAAGGCCTCTTGATCTTTCCCGCACGGCATGTGTCGAATTTGTGGACCCAGACACAAAGTCACAGGTATTCTCTAGAAATCCGGTCTTGATTTCTCGAGGCCTTCTCCCCTGGAGACCACATGGAGTTTCTGGTGAGAAAATCACATGCATTTTTGACTGGATGCCACAAAGGGGGGGCAACGCATATCATCTTATCGCGATTGGGACTTCAGTCAATCTGCCTCACCAACCCAATAACCGCCAAGGTCGGTTGATGCTCATACAAGCGTTTCGGGATACCACCCAGCCTGGACAGATCACTTGCATTGACAAGCACACACAATGGTTCAAGGATCCTGTTTATGCGATGGCGGCATGCGACGATAGCTTGATTATTGCCTCTGGGAAGAAATTCTTCACGGTTAGCTCACGAAACTCTCAAGCAAAATGGGTTCGAAAAATTACAGCTACCCTTCCATCCCCAGCTGTCGCGATGGAGGTGCGAGGAAGCTTGATCTACATCACCAGCTCAAGACACTCCCTCCTCGTCTACAAGATTGTAGATGGAGACATCCAGATGCACGGTTTCGACCCAGTTGCACGCGATGGTTTGTCTCACACTTTGCTGCCCGGGTGTGAACCTCGATTGGATCTCCTTTTTGTGAGTACCCGAGGCGGAACTACTCAGGGTTTCACAGACCTTGATCAACCAGGGGATTTTATGCCACGTCCAACGGCCAGTCTCCCCGTCTCATTGATCAAGCTCGCTCGGGGCATTAAGTCTCCAGATTCGCTGACGACCACCAATACCTTCTATGGTTTCGGCATCAACGGATCGGTCTACAGACTCTTGCACCTTGATGCGGAGGAGTTGCGCCTCCTTCGACTTCTGCTCAACATCTGTCTTAGGGACGAGCTCATCTGTCCCTCCCTGTCCCACAGACATCGCTACCTTGATGCAATCGCCCAGGTCACGGACGATATGCATATCGACGGCAACATCCTGGCCCGCATTGCCAATCGCAACATAAGATACCTGGATGAGGTTTTCATGGCATGCAACATGCGTCGTTTCAAGGACCTGACCCCTGGAACCGTGAGCGAGTTATTCGGGGCAGTTGATGAAGTGCTTGGGGTTCAAGAAAACCATACCCAGGCTCTCTTCAGCTGGCTTCGGAAGTTGCTGCACATTGAGATTTAAATCTCAAGGATTTAACCGGGTGAAGAAGTGTGGAGGACTAAGCTTGGAAGTACAGAGCCCTGGAGGTTTGAGTCAACTTGTGAGAGTGTATCTATGCCACAGTTCAAATTAAAATGTTAGTAGTAATGTTTGATGCTTGTTTTCGGGTAGAGTACACATACGATATGAGATACCCTAGAAAAAAAATTCCCTTTGGCAGTGTATGGGGGAATTCAATTAGTTCGTGGTTGTGGCGACTTGGAAAATGAAGTCCGATGCCATTCCAAGTTCCCCACCGTCCATGATTCTTCCCGAAATTCTTTTTCCTTCCCACACCCCTCCCTAGGCCCACCTTACAGAGAGCTCTATCTCTCGCCTTTCATTCTGGGGATTGTCCTTTTTTTGACTTCTGTCATCCTCTCCCTTTTAATACGTGTGCGTGTTACCACAGGTCGCAAATAACCGGTTAGCTCCGTTTGTGCGCCCACTACATTTCTCCGGTCACCACTCCAATCGGATCATCAACAAACCTACCAAGGGAAATTTATCGCAATGGCGCCTAAGAAGAAGGGAAACAAGAGACAGGAGGAGGACTGGGAGGCCGATCTCGGCGAGTCTGCTCCCGCCGTTGCTCCCGCCGATGAGCAGCCCCAAGAAGATGCCAACGAGGAGGCTGCACCCGTCGGTGGCCTTATGGCTGCTTTGAGGAAGAACAAGGCCAAGAAGGCTAAGAAGGGCAAGACCAATGATTTTGTCGAGGGTGAGAACGCCGAGGGTGCCGACGCTTTGGCTAGCAAGCAGCCCGAGGAGGGTAACTTCGATGACGACGACGTTTTTGCTGGAAAGAAGACCAAGCCCATCAAGGAGATTGTTAAGCCTGCGGCGGAAGAGCAGCCCGAGGGCGAGTTCCGAGTGAAGAGCAAGAAGGAGAAGGAGCGTGAGAAGAAGGAGAAGGAGAAGCAGCGCAAGAAGGAGCAGGTAGGTTTTAACATCTTTTTCCATGCTAGAAATACGTGCCGGGTGCCGAGATCCTTTACTAATGTGTCCTTTTCTGGTTTATATAGGCTGCCACAAAGAAGAAGCTCACCCCTGCTCAAGAAAAGGCCGAGGCCAAGAAAACCGCCACCGCTGAGGCCAAGAAGGATGAAGCCGCCGCCGCCGCTGCGCCCGCCCCAGAGACTGGCAAGAAGAAGAAGCTGCCTCCCCACCTAGCAGCTCTTCAGAGGCAA
This sequence comes from Penicillium italicum, assembly GCA_002116305.1. Taxonomy (NCBI): domain Eukaryota; kingdom Fungi; phylum Ascomycota; class Eurotiomycetes; order Eurotiales; family Aspergillaceae; genus Penicillium; species Penicillium italicum. The sequence continues at coordinate 52,522 of KZ108075.1, read as the reverse complement.
CAGGAGCTTCTTCGACAGCAACGTGAGGAGGAGGAGCGCATCGCAGCGGAAGAGCAGGCTGCCGCAGCTAGGCAGAAGCTCCTCGATGAAGAGGAAGAGAAGAAGCGTGCAGAGGCTCGTGAGCGCAAGAAGGAGAAGGAGCGCGAAAAGAAGGAGCAGCTACGCAAGGAAGGAAAGCTGCTCACCAAGTCTCAACGAGAGGCCAAGGAGCGCAATGAACTGCGCATGCAGCAGATGATTGCCGCTGGTGGCAAGGTTGCTGGCTTGCAGGAAGGTGCCGACAAGAAGGCGCGACCTGTATATGAGAACAAGAAGAAGCGGGCTGGCAAGAAGCAGGAAGAGGACCTCGAAGCCGCCGCCGCTCGAGCTCAGGCTCAGCGCGAAGCCGAAGACCGAAAGAAGAAGGAGGCCGAAGAGAAAGCCAAGGCTGAGGCCGCCGCCGCTGCCGCTGCTGCTGCCGCTCCTACGGAAGAGGACGCCATCGAGGACTGGGAGCAGGCTGCCGACGAAGATGTCAAGGACAGCTGGGATGCGGAATCCGATGAGGAAGAGAAGCCCGCTGAGGAGGCACCCGCCGAAAAGGCCGAGAAGGAAGAAGAATCTGGCTCTGAATCCGACTCCGACGAATCTTCTGATGAAGATTCCTCTGACGAAGAGCAATCCGCTAACCAAAGGGCTATTCTGGCAAGAAAGGCCGAGGCTGCGGAGCGGAGAAAGATCAAGCACGAGGAGGCTCTGGCCGCTCGTTCGAAGGATGATCTCCGATCCCCTATTTGCTGTATTCTTGGTCACGTCGATACTGGTAAGACAAAGCTGCTTGACAAAATTCGACAGACCAACGTTCAGGAGGGCGAAGCTGGTGGTATTACCCAACAGATCGGTGCTACTTACTTCCCTGTCGATGCTCTGCGCACCAAGACCCAAGTTGTCAACAAGGATGGCAAGTTCGAGTTCAAGGTCCCCGGTCTGTTGATCATCGATACCCCCGGTCACGAGTCTTTCTCCAACTTGCGATCAAGAGGTTCTTCCCTTTGCAACATTGCTATCCTTGTTGTTGATATCATGCACGGTCTCGAGCCCCAGACTCTCGAGTCTATGCGTTTGCTACGTGACCGCAAGACTCCTTTCATTGTCGCATTGAACAAGATCGATCGTCTCTACGGCTGGAAGAAGATTGACAACAACGGCTTCCAAGATAGTTTGGCTATGCAGAGCAAGGGTGTTCAAAACGAGTTCCGCACTCGTCTTGAAGCCACCAAGCTTGCTTTCGCCGAGCAGGGTTTCAACTCGGAGCTGTTCTTCGAGAACAAGTCTCTGTCTCGCAACGTCTCTCTCGTTCCCACCTCCGCCCACACCGGAGAGGGTGTTCCTGACATGCTGAAGCTCCTGACTAGCCTGAGTCAAGAGCGTATGACCAACTCGCTTATGTACTTGTCCGAGGTCGAGTGTACAGTTCTGGAGGTCAAGGTTATTGAGGGTCTCGGTACCACCATTGACGTTATTCTGTCTAACGGTATCCTTCGCGAGGGTGATCGCATCGTAATGTGCGGTCTTAACGGACCTATTACAACCAATATCCGTGCTCTTCTCACACCAGCACCGCTCAAGGAGCTGCGTCTGAAGTCCCAGTACGTTCACAACAAGGAGGTCAAGGCCGCCCTTGGTGTGAAGATTGCTGCCAACGACTTGGAGCACGCTATTGCTGGTTCTCGCATGCTTGTCGTCGGTCCTGACGATGATGAGGAGGATCTTGAGGAGGAGGTCATGACCGATCTGGAGAACCTGCTGAGCCGTGTCTCGACTGATCAGCGTGGTGTCACTGTCCAGGCCTCCACCCTGGGTTCGCTTGAGGCTCTCCTGGAGTTCCTCAAGGTCTCCAAGATTCCTGTTGCCAATATCTCCATCGGTCCCGTTTACAAGCGTGATGTTATGATGGCCGGTACCATGCTTGAGAAAAATAAGGAATTTGCTGTCATGCTTTGCTTCGATGTCAAGGTCGATAAGGATGCAACGGCCTATGCCAACGAAATCGGTGTCAAGATTTTCACCGCCGACATCATTTACCACTTGTTCGATAACTTCACTGAGCACATGGCTCAGATCACAGAGCAGCGTAAGGAGGAGGCTAAGCTTCTTGCGATCTTCCCCTGTGTCATCAAACCCATTGCTGTCTTCAACAAGACCGACCCCATTGTCATCGGTGTTGATGTCATTGAAGGAAGCCTGCGTCTCCACACTCCTCTGGCTGCTGTCAGAACTAATGCCGCTGGTGTAAGGGAGATTGTCGACATCGGTAGAGTGTAAGTTTTGGTCCCCTTTGTCTTTCTTTTTTCTGATTTCTAACGCAACTGTTTTCACAGCACATCTATCGAGCGCGATCACAAGGCCGTTCCGGTCTGCAAGCGAGGCCAGCCCTCCGTCGCTGTTAAGGTCGAGGGGCCCAACCAGCCCATGTACGGTCGTCACCTCGAAGAGAAGGACCAGCTTATCTCGCACATCTCGCGTGCCAGTATCGACACCCTCAAGGAGTTCTACCGGTCCGAAGTCTCCATGGAAGAATGGGCTCTGGTTAAGAAGCTCAAGCCCGTCTTCGACATTCCTTGAATTCGGCCTTAGGACTTCCTTCCGGTGTACGATGTTTTCACATCAAGAATCGTCAACACCGGACTCATTCCAGCTTTGCGGTACCTATCCTCGAGCGAACTCAACGATCAAATGCCAGTATGTGGCGAGCTTTGTTCTCCGTCGGCCCTCATGGCCTTCGGTTCCATCATAGCCAGTTTGGAGGAAACGAATCGAAATCTACTAGGCTATGACAATTGCTATCGAAAAGCGGAAAAGTTACTCTATTTTGATTACGATTTGAACATACAATGAATGACCATGACTTGATGGATGAACAGCGAGAGAAGTCGCATGTACATGATATAGGAAAAGCAGGGCCTGGTCGATACCAGATCTTTTGTTTCTGTTATAGTGAATTGAATTTATACTATTGGACTAAATGGTATTGTCTTTATCTTCAACGCGCGAAAGCAATTTGACCAGCTTTGGAACTAGAAAGATCCGTCTTTTTTAGGGCACAGACCAAATCAAACGGTAGTAGCTTCGGAATATCAGAATAGACTAGATGATCTATCTACCCTTGGTCCTATTTCAGCATTATGTAGTTTGTAAAATCCTGTTCTCAACCCACCTTCATCCCCATAAACAGTTAACAGTTATCAAGTACTCATCAAAAATCATCCCCATCCCACCTCTCAACCTTCCCCCCGTGTCTCTCCCAATCCAACCAACTTCCCATATAAACCCCAATATTAGCAGGGTCATATCCAGCCTGCACAGCCATCTGCGCCGCCGCCTTAGCCCGCACACCAGCCTTGCAATAGAAGACCATCTGCGCAGGCTCACCCTCGCCCTCCGCAGGATCAGGCTTCGCGAACCCGAACCGAGTCTCGAACTCGTCCGGCGTGAGATACAATGCATCACCCTGCGATGCGAGTGGGATGCAGACCGCAGTTGGGATTATACCCGTACCTTTCAGTTCGGCAGGCTCGCGCACGTCGATGAGGATTATGGGCTTGTGGGATGGGGAATTGGGTGTTGAGGTTGGGAGGGCGGCGTTGATCTAGATTTTGTTTTTGTTAGTTTTTGTAGTTATGGTTTTACGGATGTGTTCAATTGGAATATAGTTGTTTGGATTCAAGGAAAGAGGTTATGGCGTAGAGAGGTAGAATGACTGAACTAGACTAGTCTAGTCTGGGGGTGTACATACATCTTCGAAGCCCCATTCCTGGAGTTTGACCGCGCTGGCATCATCGCTGTTCCACCGCTTCTGCACTTGATGCGCACTCTTGTTCTTCGCGCTTGGCTGGGTTTGCGCACTGCATGATGGTGCCAGCCGGCTAGGGAGAACACGGTTCTGAGGAGAAGTAACCAGTCCTCTTGTCGGTGCGGAGATGGCTCGGTGCAAGGCCGAGGCTGGTGATACTGCACTGCGCGCCGGGATTCTGACTGCGACGGAGGACAAAGCGATGGCAGATCGCTGGATCTTTGATGATAATGTCGAAGCCATTGTTTCAATTCTGGATTTTGATTGTCCGCGGAAGGGAGTCGGGAGCTATTACATCTCCGGGGGTAACCTCGGGATGAGGGACTGTGATGTCAGTGTCTGCCGCACGTGACCGCTTACTGTTTTGGGGGGGTTACTTGGTTCTTGAGGTATTGTACAAGCTTTGCTGGGAAATATTGCGGCTTTGGCTGGTAGGCATGACTTTATCAACTGGATAATTGCTAGATCGTATTTTTTGAATAGTTAGGATAAATGTTGTTTGACTTTTATGTATATTTTGTAGAGACAGCATGGATACATTTGTATAGCTATACTGTAGTGTGTGTGCATCAAGTAAATGAGATCTTGTGATTGAGAATTTCACTATAACCATTTTTAGAGAAACGAGTAAGGTCCTTTCCAGTAGGCCGAAAAAGACCATTGTAAATCATAAGACGTAGAGAAAGATTAGTTCTTGTGATGGTGTGCGAGTAAACTATCCATCCAAACCAAGAGTAAAAGGCAAAGGGCTTTAGCCCGTTCAGTTGATTTAAGCATATGAACAGTTGCATTATATGTCATGAATATTCAAGTAGCAAAAGAGAATTAATATTGTTCTAATATGCATGGCTCTAGGGGTAGTCAATCTGAAGAAAAGAAACAAGAAACCCCCTACGACCCCTCACGGGCAATAGGTAATCATAATCGCAATAGGGGTTCTTTGCGCAAGGGTATGAAAGGCCTCTCTAAGAGAAACATATGCTAAAGACCTTTCCTGGATTGAGCGTTCATCATGCATCAAAATCGAAGAAAGAAGAAAGTGTCAGCGGACCATCCCATCTCCAGGACAGGAAGGCATCACATCAAGGTAACCAAGCCCTCTGTCCAGGAAATGGGGCTGGGTTCCGGCTTCGCTTTGTTGTTTTGTACAAATAGGAAGAATTTAAGCGCGGGGGCGGAATGTAAGAAGACAGTCATCCTGATATACGTTAGTGAATTGGTCATAACAGATAAGAAGCTTGAACATACCTGGGGGAAGATAGTGGCAAACACCTTGATTTCCTCCGACTCGGGGGTAGGGGTGTGCTCCCAGTCCATCACCATACTGGCCTTTCCAATCATGGACATCAGAGAAAGCTGAGCGTAGGTTTGACCCAGACAGTAGTGGGGACCTGTGCCGAAGACCAGCCAGTTCTTAGTCTGCTGCTCAGCGGTACCAGTGATCCAGCGGTCTGGGTCGAACGAGTCGGCGTTGGGGTAAGCCTCCTCGTCGTGGCATGCGGGCCACACGGAGGGAATGATCATCGAGCCCTTGGAGACGGTGACAGTGTCGCTGATAGGGAAGTCCTTCTTGACCAGGTAGGGAACCATGATGACAGGAGGGCGGTAGCGCAGTGTCTCCTTAACGACGGCGCGGGTGTAGGGCATCTGGTCTAGCATATCCATTGTGGCTGGGAGATCGCGATCGCCGTTACGGACCTTGAGGTTCTCTTCGCGGACCTTGTCCAGGATCTCGGGGCGGTCAGCCATCAGCTGGAACAACCAGGTGGAGGCGGCACTGGTTGCATCCTGGGAAGCGAACAGGAAGGTGAAGATTGTCTGGGCAATTTCGTAGTCGGAGAATTCACGAAGAATCTGGCTAGGCTTCTCTGAAGAATCGACCGGGATTCCCTTTTCAATCTTCTCGCGGTACGCGGCGGAATCCAGCTGGGCCTTAACCCAGGCGTCCATGATACAAGAGATCTCGCCACCGGCAGCCATACGGGCCTTGGACTTAGCAGCGCACTTGGTGAACTCCGCGAGCACCATATCGGCGGCCTTCTTGCCGTACCAGGTCTTGGTGTAGGGAAGGATGATAGGGAAGTTAACCAGCTCAAGGGCGGCAGTGATCAGATAGTAGTCATCGGCGATTTTTTGGACACCCTCATCAGTGATGTAGTAACCGACAAAGGTACGGCAAGACAGAGCACACATGAGCTCGCGGAACTCGGACATCCAGGGGGTCGGGGTGAAGTTGGTGGCGGCGGACTTCTTGAGGAAGTGCTGGTTGTAGGAGTTGAAGACCTCCTCGGTGCGGGGGAGGTACATGGCTAGAGCCTGGCGAGTGAACAATCCGTTCAGACCCTTGCGGTAATCCACATGGGCTTTGCCATCCAAGAAGACCCAGTTGGTCTTGCCGAGAAGCTTGTGCGCGGCGTCCACAACACATGGCTTCACATAGGCGGGCGAGTTGAAAATCTTCCGGGACATATCACGAGTCGACGCAATGACGACGAACCTTTGCAGAATAGTGTTAGAGAACAGATCCAAAGGAACAAGTGCATCTGGGACTTCTCACTTGTGGAAAACAGAAACACAGCTGAGGTCTCCACTGTCCCATTTGGCCTTGTATTCGGTGAATTTAGGGTTGACCGATTCAAGGAATGGGCCCATAAAGGGGATCTTGTACATAGGGCCAACAATGGCGCCCTTGAGGTAGTGGTACTTGACTGTACATAGGGGGTATAAATTAGTTTCAAGACGCGATTTCAAAGGCCACACATGTCGAATTCGCACTCACGCTGGTCATAAATGACGGCCGCGACTAAGAAAGTCAACAGACCCTTCCAGATAGTGAAGCCATCCAATATGGTGGCAACGAGACCGGCCGGCGCGAAAAGTTGGGGCGAGACCGTTGCATCCGCCAATGGCGAGACGAAGCTCCCAGTGAGGTTGGCCATGTTAACCATGTTTGGGAGTCCACGGGGTCGAAGTTCCGAGCAAAAATTGAAGAGAAAGGGACTTGCTAATGAGAAGGGAGGAAGCCAGAACAAAAAGGGAAAAAAGCGAGTGGAGAGAGGGGAGAAAGTATTGACCGGGGCCCTCAGGGGTGGGAACGCCAATTACACGGAGGCCCCCGGGATACCCAGCATTAGCCCACAACAATGCATAAAAATGATTTGGGGTTTGAATAATTTGCGCAATCTATTAATTAATATTCAATAGATTCTGTTAGGTTGATTTCTTATGGATCATTTTTGTATCTATGTAATATACTCTATATGTATTAACTATAATCTTCTTCTTTGGACAACCTCTACTTTAGCCTAGCCTATATTGTATAGTTCAGGGGATTCTCAGTAATAATGCCCTGGAGTAGGACAACTCTACTCCGTACTTCTGAAATGCAAACGAGTGAGCGCAAAGCCATATCACAATTACTCAGCACGACGTGACCCCGGCTAGGGAATTCCCGAGAGTTGGATCGACGCTGATTGGTTGAAAGTGAAGTAAGGGTTCTTACAAAGTAATATGCACGTGCTCGTGCTTGTTACGACGTATCGTACCACTTTGTATAACATACACATTCAATGGTTGCTAGTACGGAGTAGTATGGGCATCAATAGGAATGGGTATTCGTAGCATGGCATCTATGTAATGGGCTTCAGCGACCGCCAAATCCAAACCATCCACGACGGCCTTGCGTTTCTTCTTCCACGGGAACTTGGGCTTGAGCTTGTGCCGGAGCCTCCTGTCGCTGACCACCTTCGCGCGGGTAGTCAATGTAGTTCCATGCCACATCAAGGAACAAGGGCTTGACAGGAATGGGTTGCATTTGAGGTGGGTACGGCACCAAATTATTAAGGTCCAGTCCGGATCCTGTGAACTGTTGGAGTCGTTCCACCACTGGCCGCTGGCTTGACTGTAACGCCTCTTCAGCAGTCACCTTCTCCAAAGTGACAAGTCCACGATACTGAGCAACCAATTCTCGCAAGGTTGACTCTAGGGTACTTGCTTGAGCTCGAGAGACGTCGAGCCTTGGGACACCCTCAGCATCTGTTGCTGACTGGGGAGAAGCGGAGGCGGCGAGGTTCAGGGCTTGGGAAAACAGTGCAAGAGCCTCCTTTGACTTCGAAAGCACTCCATGGGATCGTCCTAAAGCGAGACATCTAAAGAAAAAGAAAGAAGAAAAAAGTGATTAGTTGTGACAATCAGTGAGGATCGTGGTTGGAAGCATACCTGAGAGCACGGAAGTAGTGCCGCTTTGCCTCTAGATCCTGCACAAAGGCCGAGTCGGCCGCAACACCCGGAAGCTCGAGAATAAATTCCAAGCTCTGGAGTGTCGAATCATACAGGACGACACGCTCACGGAGCTTGTTCAACTTCTTGCCATTGCCTGTGGTATGCTTCACAGCTTCCTTTCCATTCGTTGTGGGCTGCTGTTCCTCCAATGACAAACCGTCCCTTTCTCCACACAACACCCGGTTACGGCCGACTCGCCAGCCAACCAAAGTGTAATTAACAGCAGTTCGAGTGATTTGCAGTGCCTGCATCTTCTTATCACTTGGATCAACACCCTCACTAGCCAGGTCATCAATGGCAGATTTTGTAGCATCGACGGCATCCTGACTGGCAATAATCACGTTATCATACGCAGCAGCTTTCTCCTTAGCAGCGGCAGACTTCCCTGCTTCTGCCAGCCAAGTGGTGAGGCGAGCCTCCGCGGCCGAAGCAGCAGCTAAAGATTGAGAAATTGAGGCGTCGTCCAGGGGGACAGTTCGCGATCTCCATGTAACAGACTGGGGTAATTCCTGTACCTCTCCCTCTGCGGTCCGTCGAGTACCGGCTGCTTCTTCAGCGAGACAAGAGGGGTCGATCTTTTCGACCTCGGCGCGAATCTCCGAATCCGAGGGGAAGAATTCAATGGCCAGCGATGAAGTAGGTTTGGAGCGGGGGAGCTTCATCTGATAAGCCGCGTATCGGAGACTTGGGTCAACAGTCCCCGAGAGCAGGTCCCGAAAAGCGTCTCTCTTGACCCTTTGACCCAAAGCTGTGTAAATCACTCTTGCGATGGAGTAGTCCTGGAGACACTGTTCCCATCTCCGCTTTTCAAGCCACAAAGTGCCGGAAATCATTGCCAAATAAGCCCGACTCTCCAGGATATCCGTATCACTTGCACCAGAAAGCGACTGTTCGTGAAGCAGCGAGACTAGATGTTGCGCATACCCAGTGGCCTTGTTCAGTCGAGAAATAATGTGGCGCCGAGCAGCACCAGAAATGCCCTTTGCGGAAGTATCTGCGGAATGTGTGGACTTCATGTGCATTGCTTGCGCCCAAGCTCGTTCGGAACTAAGAAGCAAAAGATGTACATATCTAGCGTGGGTTAGAAACTAGTCGAAATAGTAACTGGGAATGGAAACATGGGTAAGCAACATACGACACATTGCTTCCAACATTTTCAGCAGTCACAGCTGGTTTGGCAGTATACTTGCGGCCTTTGACAGTGGCCTGACCAAGCTTCTTGCGGAGTTTCTGCAGTTTTCTGGTAGTGTGCGCCCGGTAGGCATTGTAATCTCCCACAAGGAGAACCTCCTCTCTCTCTTTGAAGATAAAATCAGTGACCTCCATGATTTTTTTTTTCTTTCTTGTTCCTCTATTGGGGTCCTTGTGATGAGAACGGGAGGGACACGGTTGAAGTGGTGGGCTCAGTAAAGGCGGTGAAACCCCGGCAATTTCATGCACCTCCGAATCTTTTGCCTTGTGTTCTCCAAGCTCATGGGACCTCGGATTCACCATTATATTTTTGTTCAAATCAAGGTGCTTGAACCTTGATTGGAAATTCATGTCCGGGACCTGTATGTGAGCAACACTGTGTTCCATAAGTCGACGAGTCCCGTTTTCCTTCTTGGTACGAATGGCACCACCAAGGACAACTTGCTCAATTGCTTGTCATACTCAAAGCCAGGACGGTTTTCTGACACTAGAATTATCCAGACAGACCTTTTGAACCCAATACCATACAGAACACGGAATTATAACGGCAGCGTACGGCTTGGCACTACGATTGAGGGTGATGCTCGAACGTGCAACAGGCTGCCTCGAGAACGCGGGACGGCGTTTCCTTCAAGATTCCAATGGTGTGATCCGAAACAAAAGCTGTCTGTCTGATCATTTCTTGAAGCGCAATGGCGCTAGAGCGGACGCTCCTCAGTGGTTTATCGCGCTTTTGCAAGCGTCATGCCAACGATCGTCTCCTGTTCTAAGCAATCAACATGCAAGCAGAGAGTCAAGCGATGGGATAGGGCCATCGCTCGAGTTTTTATATCCTCGGCAGGATCAAACTCCGGTAGCTTCGCGTCTGTCTCGCCCCCAAAACAGGATTGGATTTCGGAGCAGATCAAACTTGGGCTTTTCAAGATCTTATGTTTCCGTTTCACGTCTTCAACAAGCTACCCCAAAGACTTCATCAACCCACAAATATGCATCCGACCGGGCCCAAAGGCCTCAGGATCCAAAATCTCTCGATAAGGACGGGAAAGCGAGCGCAGCCCTCCATTCTTTCCTTCGAAAGGATGGCAGTGAATTTGATAAAGCTTGGGTGCTGTACGTCGCAGCTGGATACCCGTCAAAACTCAAGTCTGCGCTCTGTGCCTATATGAGTAAATCATCTGCAAAAAAGAATCAGAAACTAGCGTGGGAACTCTTTAACGGGATTTCACCCGAAGCTCGCACCGAGTCAGACTTCAAGAACATTATGAGATCACGGCTTCATTCGTTACCAGCTCAACCCCCCTTCCATTTGGGATCTATCTGCCAGCAAGCCATTTCCAAGCCTTTTTCTCAAGAGATCATCTCGATGGGTCTGGTGCACATGATAAAAAACAGACAGTGGGCCCAAATTAGCTCATTCTGGAGCTCCCTATTGGAGACCCCTGAAAACGAGCGACCGCCATTGGACTCTTTGCTGGGTCAGCTCGATCGATTTCACTTTCCTGAATATTCCCTTGCCAGGCATCTCCTTGCTTTAGAGAAGAACATGTCAACCAATTACGTGAATCTTACTGTTGCCGAGAAAGACTTTGCTTGCCGTCTATTTGAACACTTTGTCAAGTCTCCCGACTTAGTCAAACTCACACCGATACCAACTTTGCTTTCACTGTTGCGCACTTACGGTCTTTTTGGTTTTGCGACCAACAAACACTATTTTGATTTGATGAGAGTCTTCGTACCATCAGAGCAGAGGTCGGACTTTCTCGCGCTCATTGTTATTTATCGCGCCTTGCGTACGAATTTCCCGGATGCAAAGATACCCGTGAAAATGATTTATTCTATCATGGAACGCTTGGTGAAACTTAAGATGACCGACACCATACCATACTTCTTGGACGAAGAGGCGCACTTTACCGGATCTCAAAGACCAACCATCAACTCGTACAATGGTGCCATGGAAGCGGCTTCCAAGAGTGGGGATGTACGAACTGTCCAACATTTGTTCGACAGGTTCCTTGCAGATTACGGCAGCCCGAAGTCTCAAAGGTCGGTGGTGCCCCTTCTTGCCGTTCACGCGAGGCTAGGTGATGTGCGCGAGACGCGGCGACAATTCGATCGAATTCCTACAGAATTTGGTCTCCCGCTGAACACAGTTTGCTGGAATGTACTGCTTCTGGCGCATACTACTGCCAAGGATTTATCAGGTGCTCTTTCTACCTTCTCAGAAATGCGAGAAAATTATGTACCTCCCAACTCATACACATTCGGCACGCTGATGGGGATTTTTGCCGAGCGAGGTGACATCGAGGCTATCCGTCAATTGCTCAAAGAGGCGCAGAAGAGTCGAGTACAAATCACGAGGCCAATGATTGATACTGCTGTTCAGGCGTACTGCAAGAATGGGCAATTAGGTCATGCAGAAGAGCTTGTCGCAAGCAGCTGGGACTTAGCGGTGGGAGGGTCTCCCTTGCGAATGTGGAATTTTCTTCTAATGCGCTATGCATTCAGGGTATCAAAGTTTTCCTTCCGACGTGTCCTTGACCGCATGGGACGGCTAGGCTTGAAACCGGACGACATGACTTACGCGGCTATTATGCTTGCTTACGTCTATGCTAAGCAGGTGGATCATGCGCAGAGAACTCTCAGGAAGATGCACGAAGCTGGTTTGAAACCCACCGAGTACCATTATTCTATTCTCTTGCTTGGATATGTGAAGCAACGAAACCGTGATATGGTTCACGTCATCTCCCGTGAATTGCAAGCACGCTTCGGTCGAGTTGGGATGGAGGCGAGCCTATTGAACCTGAGAATGCAGATCACGAGAGACATAGAAAAAGCAAAAGATCTTCAAACTCCTGTTGAGGACATTGTCTTGGAGAACGCAGAAAAGACACTTTCTGAATCAATCGCGCAATTTAATGCCGATCCGTCGCCAGCCAACAGTCGATTATCTAGACCGCTGGAGGGTCCTGTTATTGAGTCTTTCACTGACACGCACTATCAACGGCTGGTCGACGCATATGGCACCAATGATGGCCCCGAAAAAGCACTCGAAACCTTCAATCATTACATGCAATCCAGACGAACTGCGGGATCATCGGACGCCAATGAATTGGAATCATTGCCGATTGACTTCATCAAAGCCGTTATGAATGCCTATTCAGGAAACCAGAACCATGAGAAGGTGGAAGAGTGCTGGGCTATTATTATGGCAAATGTGAGCAAGAGAGCCGGTACCTGTGACCTTGACAAAATCTTGTCTGCTCGGTCACCGATGTCAACCCTGCCAGCGCCAGCCGAGTCCCGTCTCCCGTCAATTCTTTCGATATCTGCCACTCAAGCAGAAAAGCCGAAAGTCATTCCTGCCCAACGTTTCATCCTGGACTGGCCACTTTCGATTTATCTGGAGTCGTTGGCTTGCCGAGGCATGTTCAAGAGAGTACATCAAGTTGTGGCCGAAGTTCAGACAGCAGGCTTTGCATTGACTGGTTTCAACTGGTCAACCTATGTTAGAGTGCTTGCGACATCTGATAATTATCCCGACAATGTGGAGGCATTTCGACTGTTTGAAGAGAAGTTCATTATTCATTTCCCTGGTTGGTCGTGGTTTCTCAAGGGATATGGCGTGAGGCCACTCAATGCTCCCGTGACAATCCTCCATCTCGAAGGTCGCTCGGGTATCACCAAACCTCGCAGGATGATGGGAAAATTGGCCCGAAAGCATTGGCGGAAAATTGAGCCAGATTACATGCACCCACATTACCCCACCATGGTGCAACTAGCCAGCACACTGCAGCGGCTACGGCAAACAAGTATTGTGGAGGGGAATGAGCATCTGGCCAATCTATACAAAACTGCGCCACGAACCGTTGATGCCCTTGCCGCGATGCCATACGTGCCTGAAAAATATCAGGGTCAGATCCTTCGCGGCAATGCCGCCAAAAGTGATATTCTCCCACGCCCGGCCCGTGTGTTCTCCTCGCGTTCTGGTGCTCTTGGCCCCAGCGGCGACATGCATAAACGCAGCTTTGATGACGCAACTGAGGAGCCTCTCGTGTTGAGCAGTGACCGATTCTCCGAGTCTTCTACCCACGGGTCGAAGCTCACTGGCTCACTCCCCAGCAACAACCATGAAACGCTCGGCTCTTTGACGAGCATCCTTCCTCGCGAGGATCGAGTTGACCTGGAAACCACAGCTTCCGAGTATGACAAGATTACAAGACAATGGAAGGAACGAATCGAGAGATACAAGGAGTATCTTGCCAAGGCGCTGAGAAGCAAAAATTTCCCGCTTGCCGAGGCCTACGAGCGACGTTTGAAGAAGTTGCAAGATGTCAACATCAAGAGGCCGACTCCTGAGCGGCAATTGTTTGACAAGGATCATCGCAAGTGGAAGCAGGATACTCCAATCCACCTTCTCTATAAGCCGATATCTGGGCTCCACGTGAAACCCGGGCGGACACAATCACAACGCTTGTCCGAACGGAAAAAATACAGGACGTCCTGGACGCCCAGGGAAAAGCCGGGCGATGACCGTTGAGCAGCGTGCTCCATGTACAGTGACCGTGTAATATTAGCTTGTTTTCACATATCCTGATTTTCATCATTTGACTTTGTACAATACATCGCATTTTCCACTTCTAATAGATACCTTGTATATTTATATAAACACACCGCCTGCATTTCCCATTTTTTCATCTTTTTGACTGATAAACTGAAAGGAGAAAAACATCCAAAAAGACATATAGTGCTTGCGAGTATGAACGTGTTCTCAAGGCCACACAAGCAGCTGATTGCTACCATCTTTGAATCTACATGTGTTTCGTCTTTGCTATGATCCCTCCCACCGGTAACCGCGCCAAGCGCCCAACTGCCTGTCAACGATTAATTTTGAAACTACTTGTAGGTACATTCCGTATGGCGTGGACATACAAAAGGCACAAATGGTACAATGGTACAATGTTCATAACATCTATTTTTCTTAACCCCTACATAGTTATCCAGGGAGTTCGTTACTCTACAACATACATATACATGTGATTCAAAAGGGCTTCAATTGATCTGGTACTGATATCGGTGAGATATACTTACGGTAACAGAATATTCAAGTTCTATACAAAATCCAGCGTTTTTTCATATGATTCTTACACTTTTATATAAATTAATCAGACACAACCCTAGTATTGAAACTACCAAAATGGATAGTCATAAAGAATTTTGGATCTCATGTACCTTATGTATAGACGCGCCAATTGAAAATTACCTTATCTTTTTTAAAAAAATAATGTTGAGTGGGAATCATCGTTGACTGGGGCGCACCAACACAGGAGGGTGTGTTGGGCGCTTGGCATGGTTAGAGGCAAAGCGCAGAAATTTATGTGAGGAACATCCATAGCAACATAGCATGTAGTGGATCGGCCATGCAGACAAACTTGCATACGCACATTATTTTGGAAACCATGCCTAGTGATGCTTTACTATGCGGTGGAGTCTAGGCGTTGTTCTAGCCTAGGGTTTTGAGCTTTAATCTCGGCAGGTAATCAGAATTGAAATTTTTTTTCATTGAAGACACTTCGTATATAGAACCAACAACCCACACACAGTGCGCCATACCATCAACCAATGTGGAAGAGGACCTTTCAGACCTCCTCGACACCCACCAGGACCGACCGACCGAAATCAGACATCGAGACCAGGTCAAGATCATCACCACTCCCTAGACCGAAACGCAGACACTGCGAACAGCACGCGTGACAATCGAGGCGGGAGTAAAAAGGTTTCACTTTAGGGCATCGAGGACATGTAGTCATCAGCAAGGGTGGAGATTCTGTGGCTCTTTTAAAGAGTTTAGAAAGGGGACGTCTACTCTAAAGTGATTCTTTGAACTGTAAAAGAAAAGTCAGTAAAAAAGTTCAAGGTGCCAATTTCCAGTGTGAAAAACCCAGGAGGCTTCCAACTGTTGGGGGGAGGAGAACGCACGTAGAGTCGCTTGAAGAAGAAGAAAAGGATCGGGGGGAAGGCTGCTTATATAGCCCGCTGAAAAATTATTCGCTGAGTCAGCACGGCACGTGGTACCCGTGGGACGCGACTTCCTCGCGTGCAACTTCAACTCGTCGACGCGTTCCACTTTAGCAAATCGGGAAATCCCAATCGGCCCCCCTCGACTCCCTCCTTCCCACCACACTATATTGCATCACACATCATGGACGGGGTACAACTACGTGATGAGGCTGCGCAGGATCGCGTACGTGCTGCAACTGAATTTCTCGACCCTAGTAAGTCCATTGAGTTCTGTGTTGTGGTTCCTTCAGCTAACAAAGTTCTTTTTTCAGATGATGCACGGGCACGCAGGTTCGTCGACTTCGAATATAAATCTGCTATTTTATACATCTAACAGAATGAGAAAGTTATCGAGCCGATATTGTGGTTATGCTGAACAAGGGTGCGCGACGATTGACAGTGCGTGTGTCTGCGAAATTCCCTTCCAGGAGGTGGTGCTGATAATTTTCGACAGGTCAGCATCGATGAAATCAGAGCACACAACCGAGAGCTTGCCGATGGGTAAATTACACCTCTACACAAGTCAAATTGGGTTCACTGACTGATGACTGTAGGCTGCTCTCTTCGCCATTCGATTATTCACAAGCCTTTGACGCTGCCTTGAAGGCGGTCGTTAAAACCTTACCCGGTCGACCACTTAAAGAAACTTCGGATGAAGCGGTGTGTATTTGGTTTTGGATGATCTTTACCAGACATTGAATGTCTAACGATATCGGCAGAACTACTACTGCGCCTATGTTGGTGCATTTGGAGAATTCTCTTGCAATCCGCGCACATTGGGCTCGGAACAATTGAACCACATGGTCTCACTCGAGGGCATCGTGACAAAATGCTCTCTGGTACGCCCCAAGGTCGTCCAGAGTGTTCACTACATTGAGAGGAAGGATCGGTTTGTTGCCAGAAAATATCGAGATCAAACTATGAGTGCCAGTGGTGCAACTAGTTTGAACGTTTACCCTCAAGAGGATGATGAAAAGAACCCGGTGAGTCTAGCCCGGATAACCTTACTCAATTCTTTGAGACTAATTATATAATTTCTAGCTTATCACCGAGTACGGTTACTCAACATATCTCGACCACCAGTCGATTTCTATCCAAGAAATGCCCGAACGTGCCCCAGCCGGACAATTGCCCCGAAGTGTCGATGTCATTTTGGACGACGATCTTGTCGACACTGCCAAGCCTGGTGATAGAATCCAGCTGGTCGGTATCTACCGTACACTCGGTAACGGAGGAGGTGGTTCGTCGACGTTCCGCACCGTCGTTATGGCCAACAACATTATTCAGTTGTCTTCGAAGAGCGGTGGAGGTATTGCGGAGGCCGTGCTTACGGATACCGACATTCGAAACATCAATCAAATTGCCAAGAAGAGGAACGTGTTTGACTTGCTGTCCAAATCTCTGGCTCCCAGTATTCATGGGCATGACTACATTAAGAAAGCCATCCTCCTGATGCTTCTTGGTGGAATGGAGAAGAACTTGGATAACGGAACCCATCTTCGTGGTGATATCAACATCCTTATGGTTGGTGATCCCTCGACTGCGAAGTCCCAGCTTCTTCGTTTCGTGTTGAATACCGCGCCTCTGGCAATCGCTACTACTGGTCGTGGTTCCTCCGGTGTCGGTTTGACTGCTGCCGTCACATCCGACAAAGAAACCGGCGAACGTCGACTGGAGGCTGGTGCTATGGTCCTCGGTGACCGTGGTGTGGTGTGTATTGATGAGTTTGACAAGATGAGTGATGTCGATCGTGTTGCCATTCACGAAGTCATGGAACAGCAGACCGTGACAATTGCCAAAGCCGGTATTCACACAAGCTTGAACGCTCGCTGCAGTGTCCTTGCAGCAGCCAACCCGATTTATGGCCAATATGATCCCCACAAGGACCCGCATAAGAACATTGCTCTCCCTGACTCCTTGCTTTCTCGTTTCGATTTGCTGTTCATCGTGACCGATGATATCGAGGACGCCCATGACCGAATAATCTCAGAGCACGTTCTACGCATGCACCGTTACCGCCAGCCTGGCACCGAAGAGGGTGCACCCGTTCGGGAGCAGCTCAACCAAACATTGGGCGTGGGTGGTGAAGACCGCCAAGATGCCAACGCGCCAAGTGAGGTATTTGAGAAGTTCAATGTCATGCTCCATGGTGGTATGGTTGACGCTGCCAATGCCGGCCGCCGCCGTGGCAAGAATGTGGAAATCATTAGTATTCCCTTCATCAAGAAGTACATCCAATACGCCAAGAAGCGTATTATGCCAGTCTTGACCAAGGGTGCTGCCGACCACGTCATTGCCACATACTCTGCTCTGCGAAACGATGAACTCACCGGCAACAAGCGTCGCACATCACCCATCACCCCTCGTACCCTGGAAACATTGATCCGTTTGTCTACCGCACACGCCAAGGCCCGCCTGTCTAACCGGGTAGACGAGAAGGATGCCAAACATGCCGAGGCCATCCTGCGCTTCGCCATGTTCAAGGAAGTTGTCGAGGACGAGCGCCGGAAGAGACGCAAGGTGACCACCTTCGACGATTCCTCTGACGATGACAGCGATGCCGAACTTGACGACAACTCCGATGATGACATCACCGCTCGCAACACATCAACCGCCACACCGGGTAGACGCACTGGCACAGCACGCATCCGCGGTACCGCAACGCAGTCTAGCGTTCCAGTCCCAGACGAGGAGGAAGACCCAGACAGTCTATACACAGCCAGCCCTCGCGCTCAGCGCTTGCGTTCGAGCCAGACAGCTCGCACGCAGACCCAGACCGACTCCCAGATGTCAATGGCATCTTCGCAGCCAGCCTCGCAGCTCATCGAGTCTCAAACAGACTCTCAGTCCACTTCCACAGATGTTCCGATCACTCCTGCTCGCATGACAGTCTTCAGACAGACTCTGGGCCCGCTTATGGGCAAGACTGTGTTCAAAGATAGCGATACAAGCAAGATTGATGACTTGATCAATGCTGTGAATACTGCTATCCGGGAATCGCCCAAACTTGGCGCTTCGCACGTCTTCTCCCGCCCCGAGGCTATACAGGCTTTGCGGGTCATGAACGACGATAACATCCTGATGTACCTCGAGGATGAGGAAGATGTGTACCGGGTCTAATCTATCTGGGTTATGTAGCATTGTCTATAACTTTCTCCTCATTAGCTAGAGAGGAGAATACTGGACCTGTCTGCGTCCATTTTTACGAGCATGCTTTCTTGTCATTGCATTGGGATTGATATCATCGCATGTTTTTTTTTTTGCGTTTGGCGCATGGAGTGGGTTTGTGAGGGAATATTAGTGGACTCAATACGAGAAATATGAATGAATACTCGATCCTTGACTTATATCAAGTCCTGAATGGTAGTCCTCGGCTTAGATCTTGCTTAGGTCACCTACACCTGTTCGGAATGCCATGCCATGTGATATGATCTGATTAGCAGTGATTCGTTTATTTTGGCACTGTAAAGATGCAGCAAAATGAAAGTTCTCCAAAATCAGGTGCAACACAACAACTTACATAGGCGAGGCACTCGGGTTCATCTATATAGCACTGACGACACTGCCCTCTAAAGGATCTGCATACATAGCTAATGTAAGTTCCCAAAGACAGAACTTTGAGCAACAATTGCCTGGTAAGAATGACAGAGATGAACAAAAAACAGGGTATAGAGATATGAACAGCATAAGCATGAACAACATTTCGTGCTAAGGTGCAGTACAGTATTACAATTCCGGAACAGAATTCGGTATAGCCTCCTCTTTATCCTTCTCAATCATACCCATAGGCAACACAGAATCATCAGATGAGAATGACGGGGCCCGTACACCCTCTCTGATCTGCGCCTGCGTGAGAGGTGACAGGCCCCTCCGAAGGGTCGAGCCCTTCCGTTTCCGCTGCTGCGGACTCGCATCCTGCCCAGAGGCGGTGCTTCCCCGGCGGGGCCGACTGGAAGTGGAAGAGCGGGAGGGGGGACGGTCTTCGAAGCTTGTGTCGACGGGGGTGGTGCTGCGGGATGACGTTCGGGAGTGGGACTCTGAGCGGGTGCTGCGACGGGAGGATGGGCCGCGTTGCTCCTGGTTGAGTTTCGTGATGGAGGGGTGGTGGCCGTGGCTTGGGCGATGTTTGAATTCTGGTTCGATTGAGCGGTGCAGGGTTCCTGCTACGAGACGGCGGCGTTGAGAGGCGCGCCAGCCAAACCCGAGCCGGTTGAGCCAGCCTCCTTCTGTTTGGGCGAGGTGGTGCTCGCGCTCGCGCAGTTTCAGACGTAGCTGGGCGCGGCGCTCGTTCTCTTTCTCCCAGAAGTCTGTGCGGTAATCGTCCCAGTTCTCGCGGAATTCGGGGGAGAAGGACTTGGGTAGTAGGAGGAGACGGATGTAGTCGCCTCCCGGGCTGAGGTCTTCTTCTACCAAACCGGACTCGGCGTCGGTGCCGTTGTAGTACTGTTGATAGTGCTGCCGACTACCACCAGCGCGCCTCTCCGAGGGGCTCTGCTCCACGAAATGGTAATTTCCACTGGGGGAGGGTAAGAACGGGGCGGAGAAAGGGAACAGGAATGAAATGTAAGACAGTAGCTCCTGCCAGAAGGGGCCGCGGATGATGATGATCTTGGTGTTCATCACGCGCAGGCCGCGATTGGAGACAGCAAGCCAGCGCCGAGGCCATCTGATTCCTCGTTCCCATTGCCCTGTGCCCCAGACGAGCAGTGCGGTCACCACCCCGCCAAGCAGGGCGACTCTCTCCGCCATCTCCACGACCCAGTAGACAGAGCCGCCGACCCCGCGGCCATCTTCACGTGGGCGAAGGAAAAGGGCATAGGCAAAATGGGTAAGCCAAGCGGCTAGTAGAAGTAGGAAGAAGGTGTTCTGGCGGCGACGCTCGCGCAGGGCCAGATATTGGGCTCGCAGCGAGGTTTCGAGTATTAAGAGGTTTAGGTAGATCTGAGGCGGGGAAGAGGGTAGGTGTGCCAGCGGGTCTGGGGTCGAGGGACGTTGAGGGGAGGAACCTGAACGGTGAGCTTCAGATGACCGTGAGGAATTCAATGGCTCTGGGGTTAATGAGGCGCGAGCATCCGGTGTTGGGGCACCCTTGACCATCTGGTCCAAAGGCGAAGCCATGGTAAAAGGAGTCCCAAGATGAGAATAAAATATGAAAAGTAAAGCTCAGTTTAAAGTCAAAACAAAACTTGGCCGATCCGGCCCAGAGCGAGTGTCATTAGTGTCATCGCATGTGAAGAGAAGAGAAAGGCGGGAGGTTGAAAGCGAAGGTCCAAGTTGGATCGACATCATCTGCCAAGTTGACTTGGCTTCTTTTTTCTACACCAATAATTCAGTTTGACCATTGCCCATTGCCCTTAGGGGGATTCAATCATTATATCCAGTTTTATCAGCTCTCTTCCATCGGATATAACTACTTTTGCCTGGTGCGCATGTCAGGCCTACCGGGGTTAAGCGGAGTGACCGACTTGTCTCCGAGCTCCCTTCTTATACGTCCATGAGCGCCACCATTCAACTTTTGCTAGCAGAAACCTTCTGTTTTTCCAACTTGCGAACCGCAGGCATAGCTTCAAGACTTACATTTCCCTTTCCAGCCCCTCAACGCCAGGCTAAACCTTGCTCAGTCGTCTTCGCCACCCTCCCTCGGAGGCAACGACTATCTTCAATGGCGTCAGAATCACTCAACTCGTCCCACGAGGACGTTCATAGGCGTCCCCAACGCTCAGGTGAAAACAACAATGAGAGAGTCTCGGGAAGTCCATATGCGACTCAGGCTGCTGCTGGTGCGGCAGCGGCGCGCGCATTTTTCCCGTTGGGATACCGCGAAGGCTTCAGTCAATGGGTAAGCCACAACTCTGGAGCCCCCATTGCCGCATTTCCGCTGATGGTTTGCTTTATATAGTGGGCCCGCATACCTGCAGCTGCTGCCGAACATAAAGTCCTGTCTTATCTGCCTTACTTGCATCACCAGCCCCCCACCCACCTCCAGACTGGAAAGACGACAGAGCTCCCAGACGGAACTACCCCGACCAGTCTCGAGAGTACAGACCCTAATCAGCTAGGTGAAGTCACCACTAGCTCCCTCGATGATCCTTATGGCCCTCGCCGATGGCGCTCCAGCATGATAGAACTGAGCGGGGAAGGCCGCGCACTCAATGAGTTCTCGGTGGAGAGGGTCGGCGAGGAGGCAGACCAGCATTTGGTCATGCTCCACGGATATGGTGCCGGACTTGGCTTCTTCTATAAAAACTTCGAACCACTGAGTCGGTTGAAGGGTTGGCAACTTCATGCCCTAGACATGCTAGGCATGGGCCGGAGTACTCGACCCTCGTTCAAAATCAAGGCAAAGGAAAGAGAAGAAGCCATCAGGGAGGCCGAGGCTTGGTTTGTGGATGCCTTGGAGGAATGGCGCATCAAACGCAAGATTGATCGCTTCACCTTGCTTGGACACAGTCTCGGCGGGTACATGGCGGTCGCCTACGCGCTGAAATACCCCGGTCATCTGAACAAGCTTATCCTGGCATCTCCAGTTGGCATCCCAGAGGACCCATACGCTGTCACTGCAGATGTGGCCGAGCCTCCGGCGTCAACGTTGTCCAACGAGCTTACCCAAGACGAGCGAGATATCGCCTCGTCTGCTGCCATTCCGGGAACAGCACCAAAGACAGCCGACGGTAGCTTTGTCACTGGGCGCCCACCACTCCCGGCTGATTCCATTCCACCTCCACCCCCACGACGGAATCTCCCGAAGTGGTTCGCGTATCTATGGGACGCCAATATCTCCCCCTTCAGTCTGGTTCGTTGGGCTGGTCCTTTAGGCCCACGTCTCGTGTCCGGATGGACTTCTCGCCGTTTCTCCCACCTACCAGCCGAGGAAGCAAAGGCACTCCACGACTATTCATACTCGATCTTCAGTCTTCGCGGCAGCGGCGAGTATGCACTAGCGTACATCCTCGCCCCCGGTGCTTTCGCCCGCAGTCCTCTGATCCACCGTGTTCAAGGCCTCGGAAGACAACTGATCCAAAACACAAGCGCCCTCCCTCATCCAGTTGCTGCCGCTACCACTTCGTCAGCGCCCTCTGGGAATACACCCGCCTCGACCGCCGCTACTTCGTCTGACTCCTCTGCACCCGCTCGGCGCGAGAAGGGTCTCCCTGTGATATTCATGTATGGTGACCACGACTGGATGGATGTCTCAGGTGGTCATGCAGCGGCAGCTAAATTGGAAGAAGAAAAGCGCAAAGTTCTAGAAAAGGCTACCCCAGAGGAGCAGCGTTCTGACGAAGGTTCCTCTAAGGTGGTTGTGGTGAAGAAAGCTGGCCATCATTTGTATCTCGATGGCTGGGAGGAGTTCAACAGTATTGTGCTCGCCGAGATGGAAGAGGTCAACCAGAGGGAGAGAAGTCGTCAGTAATGACATGGATATGGCTTCGTTCCCTTTATCAAATTTAGAGCTGGAGAGTGATGTTGATATTTCATGTTGAACACCTTCGTCCCTCCTTTTACTGTGGCTTTTTCTCTTTTTTTTGCCATTTGGTGTTTATGTACCCCTCTCCCTCTTTTTCATGGCTACAATTCTGTACGGTACATATTGACTAAATAGATTTGAACAGAATTAATAACACTTGCCATGAATAGTCCAGTCAGGGCAGCTTTCATGGCACTTTTTTATCATTTGTGCTGTTTGCGCTTCCCAACCCCAAAAACGAAAAGGCAGGAGAAAAAGAACTTCATCCAGCTCGATCCCCAGCAGCCAGCCCCCTCGAATTCGGCCCAGAAATACTTTGTCTCCGATGCCTAGGACTAGTGGGATAATGCGCCATCAAGCGCCCTAGCCCCACCGATGAAGCATCACGCTCTTCAGTCGACAGGCCAACCGCAGGGGTAGTATAACCACTAGTACTAGGGCTAACTCTCCCAGAGAGATTATGGCTACCAGAGGACCCAGGCCGCCTCAAAGAAAAGTACCCACTCCCGCCACTACCATTACTCCCGAAGCTGTGGCCCAGCCCATCTCCAAAGCTGGAGAGATATGAGCTCGTGAACGGCGCACCGCTAGCATGGAAAGCATGCGGGAGAGCCCGCGATTGGGAATGCGAGTTCGAAACCAGCCGTGCGAGTGGCTGCGGTGTTATGAACGGGCCCATGGGTCGTGCCGTTGACGACAACATCGACTGGCCGTACTCCCTCGAATGAACGGCTGCGTTATCAGGCCTGGTTGACAGCGCTAGGGAGAGGCCTGTTCCCGTGCGTCGGTCAGAGGTCGTTAGCGAGGAAGTCGTGAGTGAGCGATGGTGGTGTCTTGACGAGTCTTGTTGCTTCTCCGGGTAGATTCCCTGGGCTCCTGTCTGCGATTGGAGGTTGCGGCCATTGCGCCAGTCGGCACTTTCGAGGCTGTTCAGCGTGCTTCCTGAGTGGACACTTGTGCAAAGTGTTATGAGCTGTGAGGGGAGCTCGAGACGATTATTTAGTGAAAGCCAGGCTCGCTCGTCTGAGTCGATGTCTTCGTCTGGATCGACGCTGCCGCCGGTGCTACGTGTCGAAGAGGACGAGGTCGAGCTTGTGGCTTTCTCGTGTGGAGTATGCGAGCTTCGTGATTTGGATGCTCGGTACGATCGCCACCCACCTACGCCTTCGAAGTCTCGTCTTTCATCGCCGCTTATAGGCAGGCTGTAGACGGGTGCTTGGGTAGATAGGTTGTGGGCCTCGATCATGCTCCGTGCATAAGAGTTCGTTTTGCGGTTTGCCGGGTCATCCAGAATGTTATCAATAGCCCATGAAGCAAAAGAGTCATTTGTCTTTCGTGGATGTGTTGTCGTTTGGCTAGAGTTCCTTCTTGATCTACAAGCAGCTGGCGTTGTAGGTTCTGAGGCCACGAATGTCAACAATGATGAGGTAGATGAGGTTGGCACTGAGAAGAAATGCATGACCAATCCATAGACAAGCTCAACACAGATTACTGAGAGTCTGAGTATCAGTGCAAAGAGCGCAATGGAGATTGTAACCCATGCTGAGAGAATGAGTGGGATAGAGATGACGGCCAGGATAGGCAACGCGAGCAACGATGATAAAGAGAGCCACATTGAGGAGGCAGTCTACATCCCCAGGAAGGGAATAACTGGAAGTCCATTATTATAAGACATTGGGCGTTTTACCCCAGTCGCAGCACAAACAACAAATTGCGGAGAAAGCATGTGATGGATGCCCCAGGCACAAACGCCAATTACATCACTTCGGGAACTTTGAGCTTTGTATATCAAAAACTTAGAATCTAACCTTGAAGACCTTGTTCTGATCTCCATTGAATATCTCCAAAAAAATGCCAGAGGACGAACCCTTTCCTTGGGACATTGGCGTTCACGATGCCCACTGCCACCCCACCGACACATTGGCCTCAGTGGCCGACATCCCGCAGATGAAAGCGGCAACGCTAACAATCATGGCAACGCGCGGAGAAGATCAAGATCTCGTACAACAAACAGCGGTGTCACTATCAGCAAAGAAAAGTCAATCAACAGCAGACCGCGTAGTCCCCTGCTTCGGCTGGCACCCGTGGTTCTCGCACCAGATCCTGGACGACACTGCACAACCAACAGCAGCACAAAACCCAGCCGAGCATAAGTCCATGCACTACGCCGCCGTCCTATCACCATCTCCAGTGGAAGACCAGCCATTTGTTGATTTACTTCCTGTTCCCAAGCCCCTCTCAGAACTAATATCTGAAACACGGAACCGTCTCCAACAGTTCCCGAATGCGCTAGTCGGCGAAGTAGGCTTGGACAGGTCATTCCGACTCCCGATTCCATGGACTCCAACAGACATCGACAACAGAGATGATCAGCTTACCCCCGGCTCTCGTGAGGGTCGACGTCTCTCAAACTACCGCGTCAAGCCGGAACACCAGCGCACCGTGCTAAAAGCGCAGCTACAGCTAGCGGGAGAAATGAACCGTGCCGTTTCGCTGCACAGTGTGCAAGCCCACGGCGGGGTCTTCGAAGTGCTTAAAGAGCTCTGGGCGGGACATGAACGGGTTGTTCTATCGCGACGGAAGAGGGACAAGCAGCGGGATGCGGAAGGCGCTGTATCTGACGACGATAAAGACGATGACGAGGACAAAACGCCGGACGGATCGGTGTCGACTAAATCATCTGATCCCAATGGGAAATCGTATCGGCCGTTTCCGCCTCGCGTCTGCATGCACTCTTATACCGGTTCGGTTGAGCCCATTCGCCAGTTCTTGCATCGGTCGAATCCGTCGGATGTTTATTTCTCGTTTTCGAAGGTTATCAATTTCTCCGGTATTGCCGGGAAGAAGGTCGGCGATGTTATCAAGGCTTTGCCTGAGGACCGCATTCTTATCGAAAGTGATCTGCATGTTGCTGGTACGCAAATGGATGAGGTGCTGGAAGATGTGGCCCGCCAGGTTTGTCAGCTACGTGGATGGGAGTTGCGGCATGGTGTCCAGGTGCTTGCTGATAATTGGCGACGGTTTGTGTTTGGCTAGGTCTTGCGTTTCATCTTTCTACTCCTGCATGGGTTGGGCTCAGGTTTGATTTCTGATCTATTGCAGTTTTCTTTCGCGGGTTTCTTAAGCGGTGCGATTAGCGAAAACGCATATGTGGCGCGATATGGAACACTCTCGTACGTACATCCATGGATATTGCCTAGCTGATTCATTCGAGATACAAAAAGGGCCCAACTAATTTCATGTATGACGTGGTATATCTTTATCATTGTATGTGATCGTTTGTGACATGGTATCGTAGGCTGCGCCTGTAGGTGCCTGTGGCCTGACATGGTTTCTAAGATGTATCGTGTATCTGCGTGCCATGACATGACATGGCTCGTCTCGTCGTCAAAGTAGAAAAGGCACCCTGGGAATAGGCGATGGAAAAGATGACAGCTTAATACAGTCATCAACCAGACGTAGCGAGGCAATGCTAGCTATGTATCCATCCTCCATCGTGGATAAGGTCTGCCATTGGGGCATCCTGCCAGTAGATCTGCCGCCATTCATCTTCAAGCTCGGGAAGACCCTCAACTCCCACAGGGGGAGGTAGGTCTACATCACCGAAGGCGAACAATTGTCGCCAGTCTGGATAGTCGCGAGCTGGCTCAATGGAATCCACTTGCATGCTGCTTGAGAAAGGATCGTTCCTTTCCATCGGGCCAACATTAAGCCGGAGAGGGGCAATCCAATTAGTAAATTGAGGATTGGGTTGTGGTGAGAGGGTATTTTGTTGGAGAGGTGTGGAGGATTCGGGGGTGCGCACACCGAAGGAGAGTGGTCCGGGGGTTTGCATGGTAATTGATGGAACAGGAGAGGCAACGGGCATCTTGTGCGCATGATGAGGGTCGCCGAACGGCTTGGGTCGTTCGGTGGTTGCCATCCGAAGATCCTCTTGCAAACGTTTGGAGTCCTCGAAGAGTCGCAGGATTGTGCCAGCATGAACCCAATATTTAGCCAACTCGCGCAGCGAGTAAGACGCAGAATCAAAGCGGCGTAAGGCATTGATAGCAAGGACTGGGTTGGAGAAACGGAGCTCAACTCGGACTTGAATCATGGCTGTGAAGAGAGTATGGACGCCAGTGTACCAAAGGAACTTCAAGCGTTCATGCATCCTGAGCTCTTCGAAGATTGAGGCTATAACCCCAGCGGCTGCACTGCAAATTTCTGCGTCGTGAGGGCCATAGTCATCGGAATAGGCCGAGGCTCTGGGATGTGGCCGATGCAGCAGAATGAGGAAGTTGTTATAGGTCAAATGGAGCATGGCTGACCAAGGATCCATATCAGATGCGCGAAGTCGAAGATTATCAGGAAGCTTCAGAGACCAGGTTGCTAGTGATCCGTCGGCCTCTTGAAGAACGGCCTTTCGCCGTTCCTCACTTGCCCGAAGTCCAAATCGATCGCGAATGAGATACGAGATCATCGTACAAAGTTCGGTAAAGTGAATCACGTAGTCTGCTTGTACCAGAGGACCACAATTCTCAAAGTCAGCAGGCGTTAAAGGAGACACGTCGGAATCGTCCAGATTGCTGAATTGAAATCTTGATTAGTATTTGCAGCAAATTGGCCGTTTGAGATGACCTACATCGCTTGAGGTCGACCATATGATAAAGAGATCAACACATCAAATTGGACCAGAATGAACCAAACTCTCCGCCACATTCGACGATCGCGAGTCACGAAGCTACTGGAAACGGGATTACGGTGCATTCCAAGCCCCGTGGCGATACGTGCAGCGGCCCCTACCCAAAAGTGAGCATCTGCAGCAACATCATCATCTGCGCTATCCGAGTGCCACGTCAAAAGAAGGGCCGCTTGAACAAGAATGTCGCGATTTCGCTCAATGCGATTGTCAAAGAGATACTTGGTGCGGCGGAAGAAAATTTCTTTGAGTGCGTCTCGCTCTACTTTTGCACGAGAAACATGCGCCCCAACCAGCAAAATTGCTTGAAGAAGTAGAACTGGCGGAGGATCTGCAGGATCCCGATTCCGGTATTGTGTCATGAATAAATCTTCGTCGATGATAGGGTACCCCGGATTGACATATGTGAAATAAGCCTGGACCAATTCATCTGCGAGAACTGGTTCTGGAAGTGTTAGGGCATCCATAAGAAGCTGATCATGGCCAGTCTTCATTTGACGCCGTGGAATTTCGTTGCTCGCAAAATGGTATACATCGTCGTCTTGTTCTCGTTGTTGTCGGAACAAGAATGACATGTTCGAATGTTCGTGTCCAACATAGAAGGCGCGCACGCCTCTTTGGATCTCTCTTCTGCCGGATTCCTCCTCATCTATTAATTTAACGAGGTGTTGCTCCATCTCCGAGTGTGCCTCGTGAGCATGCGCCATATCGGGCGCGTGGCGGCCAAATGCCTCTGATCCCGTGCCGTGCGGGAATCCATGTTGCGGAAGGCTCCCAGATATTGTTGTAGCATGGCCGCTATGGAATGCAGTTGGAAAACTTGGTGGAAGTGGTAACCCGGCTGCAAGAGCAGGGTTTGAAGCAGAATCGGATGTGGGTAGAGGCCGAGAACGGATCGGAACGGGATCTAGGATTGAGCGCACTGCGAGACGCTTTTTCTTTTCGTGTATGCGACAGTCGGCCTTTCCAGAGGCGCGACAGTTGGTGCAGGGTGTCCCGACGGTACGGGCGTCGCAGCGAACCTTGCGCCGGTGACAGTGAACACAAGCTGCGGAGCCTAAGAGTTTTTTGAGTCACCGGTCAGCGAGTCAGATCGCGCAAAAATAACCGAGAACCAAGAACCGAGACTACAAGTCAAGATGCACAACGATCTGGCAAACAGGGGGCATTGCACACGCGCTTACCTTGTTTGCGCTTGCTCACCCCATCCACCGGGAGCGGCGAGGGGGCGTTATCGTTGACGGAGGACATGGCAGGAGTACCGTTGACATCATTCGTCTAAATCGGCCACGATTCTGCATTATTCGAGTCACTAACACCAGTCACTTCAAGGCATCATGGGCGAACTCCGAAACAATTGCCGAGGATAACGCGACAAACGATGAAATCCAAGACACAAAAATGTCGGGAAGTTGAGGGAACTGCGGGATCGGTTCGCTGGTGGAGACTCACGTGGATGCGGAGAAGTCCGATTATGTAATCAATTGGTCCATTTGTATCACAAGGTCATATTCCTCCTTGGGAGTTGTATTGAATTTGATATATCGTATTGTCGTCAATTTAAGGAGGTTTTTATTTTCTGTTGAATATGGGAGCCATTCCAGGCATTACCAATCAAGAACCATACTCGCTATTCCATTCTAGTTCAATTGAATAAGACGCCCGGTAACTACCTGATCACAGCAGCCAATGCTGGACTCGATCAAAAGGTTACCAGGTACGGCACTTTCTCCTATATCAACGGTGACCCTTCCGTTGTGGGAAACCCTCGATCAACTGCGGTGGAAACACCTGGGCAGCATCAGTACAGATGTTGTTATCTTGGACGAAAATTAAATACAGCCACTTTTCCAAACTCGACCCAGTGAACAAGCGGACTAAACATACCTCCTCACCATTGGCCGTATTGAAAAAGCCTGGAAATGGTATTTTCATGGAGACAATTCATATGGTCCGTCTCTGGAGTCAGAGAAGCCGATTTTATGGGACCCTCAATCATATGCAGGCAGTGACCTAGTTTTCGCTACATAAAAAACGATGCCTGGGTGGATAACGTCTTCGCGGTGTCTGGCAAAGAATCAACTGTTCAACCTGGTCATCCGATTCACAAGCACTCAAACTTGAATTTGTCTTCTCGTGGAGTGCTTTGAACGCACCCATCCAGTTTAAGTTTCATCATAGATTGTAATTTGTGTTTAAGGGTGTCGGCATGGGCGAGTTCAACTGGACGTCTGTCGCAAAGGCTCAAAAGGAAATTCCGGAGATTTTTAACCTGGTCGATCCTCCAATGAGAGGTATGGGATACACAGCTTTCCTTGCATTTGCTCTAATGCTGGGAACTAATGGATGAGATAGATACATTCACAACGCTTACTATCTTGCAAGGCCCAGGCTGGATGGCAGTTCGCTATCACGGTATGTCTTCCACGCGCGTTTCTTCCTCTCTTCTGTATTTTCCTCTTTTGACAATCACCAAGCTAATATGCTTGGATTTGACAGTGCGAAATCCCGGGGTAAGGCATCAATCTATGTAGAACCTCTCGAATCTTCTGCTAACCAGACAGGCCTTCATCGATCTGCACTTCACGGGGGGAATGGCGTAGGTTACCGGTTGAACTTTGATTTTATTTTACAACATATATTAATCAAGCTTCCAGACTCGCAATCTTGGACGGCATCGATACATAGCCTAGCATTCCTTAACAGTATGGCCCGAATGGTCATTGGGGGAAAGCCCGCCAAATAGAAAACATCGTTGATGACCATGATACGTAGATATAAAAGGGTGAATACTTTTGAACTCAGTTTTCCATGTCCACTTCGTATGAGAAATAACACTGTCCAGTAAGCATAAATGGATGGGCGGGCATTTGGCCTAGCGGTTGTCGTTGGCGACATTTGGCGCATTGCCTCTTGGATCCCCGTCTATCCTCAGTTTGAGTGCCGTTTGATCTCAAGCTGCCGGATCGCCTCCGGGCGATGACAATTTTTTTTTTTTTATGTTTTTCTATAACAATGCTTCCGGGGGTATGTACACACAATGATAGTGAGCCGCGTCTGCGGGCTTGTGACGTCTTTCTGAATGTCCTTTTGTTCTATAATTATTTGCCTCCCTTGTCGGTTTCATACACAGATGGCTGAAGAAGGTAACTACAGAAAGGCTTAATTTGTGAAATGGGCTTTTCTGTATAACCAGGGACCATGAGCCAAAGACCAAGACAAACTAGTTTTGAACAACCTTGTTAAGCCTAGCCTGTCCTTCCAGACCTGCCTTCAAGATCATACCGAAGATCTCAAGATCTTTCCTAGCATCCTTCGAAGTGGTTTTAGCTGGCTTACCCTCAACAACAAAGGCATACAGCTCCTTCATCTCCAAAGTATAAGCATCCTCATACGTCTTCCGAACCACGGACTCCCTAAATGAGCCATCCTCCAACTTCTCACGAATGTGCATGGTGGTAGGCAACCCCTTGACGTAAGGCGAATCAAAGCAGATCTTGACAGTCTTATTATTGCCAAAGACCTCAATCGATGCGTCAAATCGGGGGACATAATCAATCCCAGACTCATAAGACACAGCAAAAGAGGGATATTGGAAGAGGGCACTGAAGCAGAAAATTAAAAAATCGCCCGAAACCACAGATAAAGAATCCACAACTTACCTCCAGAATGGCGGGCCCCTCGCAGAGCACAGAGAAGCACCAAGCACAGCCGTCGGCATACCAAGAGCCTCTCTCATGGCACTAAGATCGTGCGACCCAAGACTCCCCAAGTTCCTCCACTGAGCAGCAGTATCAGCGGTAACCGGAATCCCCAATTCCGTCGTCAAAGCCTGTTCCAGGAACTCGTCTGTCCTACTCGCCAATTCCTTCACATCCTCTTCCCTGTAATCCGAGAAAACCTTAGGAAACGTCCCAGACTGACCAACGAAATCAGAATTCGGGCCGACGATATCTCGCACGCGCGCATAGCACACTTGATCCAAGCTTCCTATTTCCTTGACAGCGTCGATGAACCCACTCGCATACCGACGCATATATCCCACCATGACCTTTCCGGAAGACTGCTTCTCGAGCTCGATGAGTTGGTCCGCGTCCTGCAGGGAGAGAGCCATGGGTTTCTCGATGAAGACGACTTTGTCGTGTTTCAGGCCTAGGACGGCGTGCGGGACGTGGAAGGCGTCGCTGTTGGCTATCATTACAATGTCCACGTCCGGCGAGGCGCAGAGATCCTCTGCCTTGCGGGTGGTCTTGGGAGTGCCCCCGATGACCTTCTTGGCGCAGTGTGCAAGCGCATTGTCGGAGACATCACACAGGTAGGTGACTTGGAAGTAATCGGAGAGGAATCCGAAAGTTGGGATGTGGGCGACTTGGGTAATTTCGCCACATCTGGCTGGAACTTTAGTATCAATGCACAGCACTTTGATAGTGGGATTCTTACCCAATTATGCCCACGCGAAGGATCCGGTTGCTGGTGCTCATCTTGAATGGGTGAGGTGATTCTTCGGCTTCTCCAATGACGTAATAGTTAGGAGAACCTTGAGGTTCCAAGGTTGAGAGCTATTTCTAAGAAAATCTTTTGCGAGATGATTTGTGAAGAACAGTAGATGTATCCAGTCGTCGGATTTTTCGAATGAATATGCTGGGTAAATTAGATTGAGAGTGCTGATCTGATGCCCCGCGAAGCTCTGGAGCCCCGCTGAACTTCGGTCTCGGACACTTGCAGCTTGCACGTTCACCTTGGCTAAATACGAGTAACATCGACATTAAGTTCTTATGAAACAGGACATGCAGTAAGGATAGTATTGCATTTACTCCAACATTGAAATGTACAGATTGTAGATACAGTCTCCTGCAACTCGCACTGTCGTAGATACAGATGTCCTTATTCCGCATATAATTCGCCGCAGAACTCCAAAATCAAAGCAAATAAGTAAAAAGCCCGATGGAAAATCTAATCTGTGAGAAAGCTGTGCCGTAAAGCCTTTCTAGGTACTCCGCCGAACACATCGTCCAGAGAGACCGTTGCAGATGACCACCAAAGAAAGAGGCAGAAGATGCCTCCACACATGCTTAAATTAGATATGCCTCATTAGTGTTATCAAGATGTACCCTATATCAAAATCTGGCATAGTGTCCCTCGGCCAACTCCTTCACATCGTGCCTTAGTAGGACTCGCCGCCGGCGCCGTTGTGAGGCTGACCGACCATGGAGGAATAGCCGTAGGCGGAGGCGTCTTGCTCGGATTGGTCATGGCTGGGGTTCAGCATAGGGTTTGCACCTTCGGTATCAGGGAATCCTGTGGGACGAGCTGGGCCAGGTCCACCAGGGCCACCAACAGGTCCCCCAGCTCCATAGCCAGCGCTTGGGGGCCTCTGGTTATCGCCACGGGCGGATTGAGTCTAGAGTTGAGTGAGTATTTCAGAACTAAAGACTGCTTGAGGCTTGGTTCGGGTATTTTTTTCATAGGAAAGGATCCTGGGGTTGGTACGAGGTTTCGGGGGACTTTACCTCACGGTACTTGGATAGATAGATCTTAAGAGCTTCGGCGTAGTTCTCAAATCCAAGCGACGTCATAGCGAATAGAATGTCTTCGCCGTTGACTGTCTTGCGCTTCTCCTGCTGACATTTTTCCGAGGCTGCGAACATAGTCGATTAGTATGTCTAACTTGGTCCAGGCAAGAACCAGACTCACCTTCACTTGTGATAAATGAGATAAACTCGCTCACACACTCTTGCATGCATTCCTTGGCTTCTTTCGCGATCTTCGCATTTTCAGGCAGGGCCAACTTCATAATACGAGCCACTGAATAAGATCGGCGATGTTAACATGTTGCTGGAGGCATAGGGTGTTTTGCGTGATATCGTCAAAATGAGGGGTAAGATAACGAGAATGGTTGGATGTATAAGCTATACGACCGATAAGAGTATCATCTGGAAGAGGAATCCTGCATATATCTGAGACAAAAAGAACCGGGAGGATCAAAAATGCGGGGAAAAGAAAAGGAGTGGCCAGGGCAAAGGCAAGGTACGCGCAAATCAGAACCGAACGCAAGGAGATGCGACATACCATTTGCAATCGGAAGCCATCGATCCTGTTCCTTCACCTCAAACTCGCCCGGGTGTCCCTGCACGTCGTGATGATCCTTGTCCATGTGATCGTGTTCTTCTCCCGATTGCGCTTCGGGGTCAAGTTCAGCGTCTTTCAAAGGAGAGTTCGACATGATTATAAGTGGTTTAGATACGTGGTGGATCCTCGGCTTGGGCGTCAATACTTGGTGTCTCGCGTGCTCTGTTGTCAGACCACGTCAGATCACAATGCTGGGCGATCGCCTCCGTTTCAGATAGCGCAGAACCGGCTGTTCCCAATAGTAGACAGGGTTGTATTGGCTGCTATAAACCAATTCGCGGTACCTTTAATGATAGCGTCAGCCCAGGGGGGTTGACAATAATGCAAGATACTAGCTCTGTTGCGTCGCGCGCAATAGCACCAACTAGCCTCGTGTCTCGGGAATTGTATGGAGCACTTCTAAGGACAGGGATTCGACTTCAATGTAGTAACGCGATCACGTACCCGCTGTACCAACACCAAATATGCGCCTCAAGTGGTCGGGATTTGGACTAGTGAAGCTGATGCGGGCAACGCGCAATGACCTCGGGAAAGGTTAGATAGGGGAGAGCCCAACTTTCCAAATCGCAAGTCGCGTAAGGGAGAGAATTGAGATATTTAGTGCGCTTACTCTGATTTGTCTCCGATCGAGCTAAAGTTAAGGTGTTTTGCGTGGATCTGGGGAGGTCAATTGGCGAACCAGAAGTCCTGGCTGATCTTTGGTCACTTTGGTCACTAACGTTAATACCGGTGGACGTGTTGAATCAACTTTTTCAAGACAAAGCCCAAATTGAACAATTTCTTGAAACAAGCTGAAGCAGACAAAGAGAAGAGAATCAATCAGATCACGTACTATTCAAAAGCATCACCTATCAGCATAATGACGTATTGGTGGACTGGTGTGCGACTTGCCTTACTATCCTCACAGATCTATAACTAGGTAGAGGCTGGGATCATACATGTGTTCAGGCCCTCATTTACTCATTTGTTATTACATTTTAAGCTACACATCCGTATTCAAGAAGTTAAGTTCTTTAGGGCCCAACATGTTGTTTTGCCTTGATCATTGCTGTCAAGTCAGGCATCAAGGCTTGCATCCTGAAGTATCCTAAGCACCTACATCGATGTACATAGGCATATCCATTTTTGTACAAATCTTAAAGAATTGACCAGATGCTTTGGGTTAGGCATCAACTAGGCTTTTTTTTAAGCTAGTTTAGGCTGATATTGTGCAAACTCAAGGCTCTGCCATCTCATGACATGATTGAGGTCTAAGAGCCCCAGCTGAAACATCCATGATTCAAAACTTATGGGTATATTTTTTTTACTATGATAAGGAGCTAATCTTGCAAGTTTGACCTCAAAGCACAAATCAACGCTGCATTATGTCTAGTCTTTTGCCGTTCCCAGTAACGCCGGCAGTCTGTTGCTCTTGCACTCAGATAGCACCACCCGGGAATACGTAAATCGAAAGTATACGGGGAAAAGGAATGCCACTAAGGCTGCACAACCTGGATGTTGTTCTTCTTCTGCAAAGGGGAAATCAAGGTCAGCACTGCTCGTATCAAGTTCCCAGGACATGGGTTTAGGCTGAGAAACAGCCATGGAACAGGAGATGTGCTTACCTTCCAGTTATCCAGCTCACCCTGCTTTGACTTGTACTGCTTGAGCATGTCCTCCAATACTTGCTTCAACCCATCCGAGTTGGTCTTGAGTGTAGGAAGCACATCTTGGACAGTGCGCTCAACTAGAACGCCGTTCACCATGCGGAAACATTTGCGGTCTGCGGCGAGAGGGTCGAGGGTTTCGATCACAAGTCTAAAAGAAACGTTGATGTTAGCATTGTAGATATTTGTTGAGACATTGCTGGTTGTGCTTGCGAGTGGTGTAGCCCGCGATTCAATCCTAAAGATCCCACTATGCTGAGACAGCGTATAGCCCTGGGAATGACTTACTTGTGCTCTTCTGCCTCCTGCTCAATATCACCGATCTTCTGTGCTAATTGCTGAAGGGTGTTCTTGAAGTTGGTGTATTGGTTCTGAAGTTCTGGATTGAGGGGTTTACATCAGCTTTCGATGATTTTCAGGGTTCGCAGGGGCAAGAGGAAAAGCATACCCTGCTGCTTCTTGGGGTCAATCTGTTTCTGGCTAGACATGATGGCTGTTTGACACGGTGTGGTCGGCACGTAGAAGCTCGAGAAATTGAGATGACGATGCGGGGCGGTTGCTTTTTGTTGTAGGCGGAGGCCACTTTGTACTATAGAAGTTTGATTCGCCTTACACCCCATGCATAAGTTAATTTGGCTCTGAATCCCACAAAGATCTACTCAGATTCTCAAATTTATCTCAATTTACTTAAAAAAAAATCGTTGATCTAACCCTATGCTACCATTTACATGCTCTTCATGAAGTGAGTTATAGATCACGTGGGTGATATCGCAGTTTGCAATGTTTGATTGTGATAGACGATCAGCTCGCTCTAAGAAGTTCAACTGTTCCTCTAAGATGTGAATGAAAGGCTGCTTGGGGCTGGCTTGGCCAGGCTGCAAGGAGTATATCTCCTTAATAAATAGAAGCCAAGTCCTGCTGATAGCATAGTATTTTTAGAAGACTAGAAACCGGACTCCCAGGGCGGTGGCTCGCTTCTGGCAATAAAGGGCGGTAAGGCGTTAGCGTCAGCCAGTCGATAGGAAAGAGGTTCGACTCCGCGGAATCACTTTCTCACACACTCAACCCCACGCAGACCATACCGGTTCGTACATTGCGAATAACTCAAGTCTTAAACCTGGCTTACAAGCCCGGCTGAACGACATGTCTCGCAACGATATGGGCCCTCCGGCCAAAAGGCATAAGGGCTTTGGACACCTCCCTCCAGGCCTACGCGACGCAAAACGAAAGGACATTGACAACTGGGAAACCAACCGAATGCTCACCTCTGGTGTGGCACAACGACGAGATCATGAGGGCGACTTCATGCTCGAAGATGAAGAAGCGACTCGAGTGCATTTGCTCGTCCACGACCTCAAGCCGCCTTTTCTGGATGGTCGCACGATCTTCACGAAGCAGTTGGAGCCGATCTCCGCTGTTCGCGACCCGCAAAGTGACATGGCAGTATTCAGTCGGAAAGGAAGCAGGGTCGTTAATGAGCGCCGACAACAGCGCGAACGACAAAAGCAAGCGCAGGAGGCGACAAATATCGCCGGCACAGCCCTGGGCAATTTCATGGGCATCAAAGAGGACGAGGGAGATAGCGCGGTCGCTGAACCTATCGAGGAAACTTACAGAGGAGGAGGAAACAAATTTGCCAAACATATGAAGAAAGGCGGTGGTGGCGCCAGCGCTTTCAGCAGTAGCAAGACCATGCGCGAACAGAGAGAGTATTTGCCCGCCTTTGCTGTGCGCGAAGATCTCATGAGAGTCATCCGGGACAACCAAGTTGTGGTGGTCGTTGGAGAGACCGGATCTGGAAAAACCACCCAGCTAACTCAGTTCCTCCACGAGGATGGCTACTCTAAGTTCGGTATGATCGGATGCACGCAGCCTCGACGTGTAGCTGCTATGAGTGTTGCGAAGCGTGTCAGTGAGGAGATGGATGTTGATCTCGGTGCACTCGTCGGATACGCTATCCGTTTCGAGGATTGCACGAGTGATGAGACGGTAATCAAATGTGAGCTTCTCCCTTTCCGCCTTGGTGTGACCCTGTAGCTAATCTATACACTAGACATGACGGATGGCGTATTACTGCGAGAATCTCTCACCCAAAAGGATCTTGACAAATACTCCTGCATCATTATGGACGAGGCACACGAAAGAGCTTTGAACACCGACGTCTTGATGGGTCTTCTCAAGAAAGTTCTGACCCGACGCAGGGATTTGAAATTGATTGTGACCTCGGCAACGATGAACTCTGAACGATTCTCGCGCTTCTTTGGCGGTGCCGCAGAATTCATCATTCCAGGCAGAACATTCCCTGTTGATCTTCACTTCTCACGCACACCCTGTGAAGATTATGTTGATAGTGCTGTCAAGCAAGTCTTGGCCATTCATGTATCCCAGGGCGCTGGTGATATTCTTGTCTTCATGACTGGACAAGAAGATATCGAGGCAACCTGCGAGCTAGTCGAAGACAGGCTGAAGCAGCTGAACGATCCACCGAAACTCAGCGTCTTACCCATCTACAGTCAACTGCCGGCAGAGCAACAGGCAAAGATCTTCGAGAAGGCCGCTCCGGGCGTGCGCAAAGTAATTGTGGCTACCAATATTGCCGAGACAAGTCTGACGGTCGACGGCATCATGTTCGTCGTGGATGCGGGTTACTCAAAGCTGAAGGTCTACAACCCGCGCATGGGTATGGACGGTCTCCAGGTCACCCCAATTTCCCAAGCCAATGCAAACCAGCGATCTGGACGTGCTGGACGGACTGGGCCGGGCAAGGCCTACCGTCTATACACGGAGACGGCCTACAAGAACGAGCTTTATATCCAAACGATCCCTGAGATTCAGCGAACTAGTCTTTCCAACACCATCCTTTTACTGAAATCCCTTGGCGTGAAAGACCTTCTGGACTTTGACTTCATGGATCCCCCCCCACAAGAGACAATCTCCACCTCTCTTTTCGAGCTCTGGGCGCTGGGTGCTCTGGACAACCTGGGCGATCTTACATCTCTAGGAAGTCGCATGACACCATTCCCAATGGATCCTCCTCTTGCCAAGCTCATCATCATGGCATCCGAGGAATACGAGTGCAGCGAGGAGATGTTAAGCATCGTCGCAATGCTTTCGGTTCCAAATGTCTTTTATCGTCCCAAAGAACGAGAGGAGGAAGCTGATTCGGCCCGCGAGAAATTCTTCGTTCCAGAATCTGACCACTTGACTCTTCTCCATGTTTACACTCAATGGAAAACCAACGGTCACTCGGATTCCTGGTGCACCAAGCACTTTTTGAACTCCAAATCCCTCCGCCGCGCTAAGGAAGTCCGAGACCAACTTCTCGACATCATGACCAAACAAAAAATGCCCCTCATCAGCTGCGGTACAGACTGGGACACCATCCGCAAGTGCATCTGCTCGGGCTTCTTCCATCAAGCCGCACGAGTCAAGGGCATCGGCGAGTTCATCAACCTCCGCACCAGCGTGACCATGGCGCTCCATCCCACAAGTGCCCTTTACGGTATCGGCCACGTGCCCGAGTATGTCGTTTACCACGAGTTGCTCCTGACATCTAAGGAATACATGTCCACAGTGACATCCGTCGACCCTCATGTAAGTTACCACTCCCCATATTCCGCCTATATGTCATCTAGTGCTCAACTAACTCGTTTCTCTTAGTGGCTCGCCGAACTCGGAGGTGTATTCTACTCCGTTAAAGAGAAAGGCTACTCGCAGCGCGACCGCCGCGTGACAGAAATCGAATTCAACAAGCGTATGGAAATCGAAGAGCAGATGGCAGCTGACCGTGAACGGGCTGCTGCTGAGAAACTGCGCGAGCAGGAACGCAACGACCCCGCCCGCCGCAGAACGGAAATCGAGGTTGGCGGAAAGTCCGCCGTGCGTAAACCGATCATCAAGCCAGGACGCAGAGTCGGTGGTTTGACTGCTTCGTCTTCTTCTTCCTCGCGGCCTGGAGCCAATCTCGATGGTGCTCAGGACGGTAGAAGCCGTCCTGGAAGCAGTGTGGTCAAGAGGCCTACTGTGCCTCGCAGACCGGGACGTGCGTTCTAGTTTTGCCTTGAAAAATAACTTCACCGAGGGCTTGAGTGCCCTGTTTGTGCAACATCATTTCGTCTTTTACATCCATTTACATGGATCTTGTTCAATTGATACCCGTCATTGCGTTTTCGTTCTGCTCATTTCCGAGTAGTCTGCTTTACACCCAGGCTATCTCCGAGATAGGGCCATTTGAATAGCCCGCCATTGCATTTTCATTCAGCTCATTTCCGTGTAGTCTGCTCTGCAGCAGGCTATCTCCGAGATAGGGCCATATGAATGACCTGCTTGTCCAACAAGTCGATCTTGTTTAAGTAGATATGTCAAATATGAACAATATTTTTCACTTTGATCAAAAACCAAGCGTACAGGACTAAAACAAGGAAGGGCTAAAAGGGTTCCAACGTGTAAGGATATCTAAGAGACAACATTCCCCATCCCATTTGGGGATCGAAACGGACCAACCCCATAAAGAAAAACAGAATGAGCCAGCATGGTATTGAACGGAGGCTTTGAGCGCCGAGCACAGCTCAGTTGATAAAGTTGACGCAGAAAAAGTGTAGGATCAAGCTTCCGAAGATGTAATCGGCGAAGGCCCTAGAAGTAGAGATTAGCATGTGTATTCGTAGCCTTGGGAAGACAATTGTGACGATGGATATCACCACGGCAAAGACAAAAGGAAACGAAGAAACTCACCTCTCATGCGAAGTACCCGTCCCCTGCTCCTCACTCTCATCTGCAAAGCGCGCATTCTTCCCCTTAGAGCTCGGCTTCGATCCAGAACCAGAACCGCTGTCACTAGTTTGCATGCGCAGACTCGCCGTAAGAACGAATTGACCAACGGCAGCACTGAAACCACTGAGGAAGGCATTGAAGGGCTATACGGAATGGAGAAGACGTTAGTTATTGGTCTATAGGTTTCCAATTGCAAGCCACAATTTGTGTAGAAGACAAGAGAAAAGAGAGGGTGAAGAAAAGCAAGAGAACCAAAACAGAATTTGCAAGCCAGAGCTTCAACTTACGTAGTTTCCAGCTAGAACACAGTACACGAACTGCAATCCACCAACAAGAACCAAGAACGCCATGAAGGCATCTAGGAGGAGTGTCCGCTGCGGCGTTGTGGATGCATACTGCTGCCAGACATGGCCGGCGATTTCAGCGACTGAGGCATTGGTCTTGAGGGTTGCTGGGCCTGAGGAGAGTTTGGGTGTTGTGGGCGCGGGCGTGGGCGTGGGCGTGGAGGGTGCCGCGGAGGTAGTTGAGGCCGCGTGGCGCTTGGGAGCCATGATTTTGGGATTTGGGGGGTCGGTGATGTTCGGGTTTGTGTAATTGGTGGTGGATGGATTGCAGAGAGCACAGGTGGGGATTTCACTGGAAAATTGGTGCAAGGACGTTGGGTTGGAGGACAATCGCGGAGTGGAGAGTGCTGGTTGATGCCAGCTTGGAGCTTGTCATCACCCATGGTCACGTGGTGGAGTAGATCCCGATTTGGAAGTATACAACTAAAAAGATAACGAATATTCTAGTTGTTTAATGGTAGAATCATTGACTGATGTATTAAGTTGGTTATTTGATTGTTATACGTTTTTTATGTTGGGTATACAGAGTTGAGCACAACGTCGCCGATATAATGCAGAAGAGGGAAGAGGAGTATAGTAACAAGTGAGGGGAGGGGGGATATCATCCAGTAACCAACGCTGTAAATCATCACTTCATTAATAGACACAGCCTCGGGCGAGAGAGGAACTGCCATTAGGTTAAGTAAACCATTCGGCAACATTAGTTCCGTCGGTTGGCTGAGAATTGTCATTTTCAACATCCATCTGGAAATCACGCATGACTTGATCCCATTCCTCCCAGCTGAGCTGAGCAGACTCGGGAAGCGGAATCTGATTCATAAATGGATTGCTGATGTCTGTGTTGTAGGGAATGCCTGTAGAAAAGCTTGGTGCCGAGATATTATTCCGGGCCAGTGGAGCATCAAATAGCTCGTTTGATTCAGCTAGAATGTTTGTGCCAGGGAACATGTTTTGAACAGCACCCAATGGTCCATTGCTGAGGTCAACATTGTAGTCTTCAGACATAACCGGTGCTGTTGGGCCTGGTCGACTTGTCGAGGGCGAATTCAGCATCCCCGTTGGCATATGAATCCGAGGAAGTGTATTAGGACAGATTATTTGAGTGGGCTCTGTTGTGGAGGGCAATGGTCCGAAACTGGATACCAATTCTTGCTGTTGCTTGGACCGGGTGGCGGCAGCTCTTTTCATCAAGGCGGCGAGTGGCCGCCACAGCATACCCTTCTTATGTGTGGCATGCGCGGCCCATTCCGTGTAGATCAAACTGACAGCACTCCAAGCTCGATCGGTAATAGGGCAGATTGGTCGGACGCATATCTCAGACAGTACAAATGCGACTCCATGCCATTGCATATTGGTCCGGAACAGCCAGCCCCATTTGGCAGTTTTGGTATCAGTCTCAAGCAAATGGCCAAACTCGAGGACCTCAATTGCAGTCAGAAACAAGCTCTCTCGGGTTGCTTGCGACACATTTCCGCGGTCTCTTCGGGTCATCGGGTGGTGGACGATCAACCATAGTTTGGCAAGGATCAGGCGCCCAACTGTGGCAGAACACCACTGTATGGGGATGTTCATATCACAGTGCCTGGTATACCGTTGTTCACATCGATCACTGATGATTTGAATCATCCGTCTAGCACGATCTATGGGCGGTAAACTGTTAGATGCACGAAACCGGACCCTGGGACACGCGTAATTTGCTCTTCGCAAAGCACTCGTGATCTCACAGCGAATGAGGCAAAATGTTGCATCCGTGCAGCCTTCTCGCTCTTTGGGGGGCTCTTCCATGTCGGGCGACAGGTCGTCGTCATTGATATTTAATGGCAGTAGAGTATCGTACATGCTCTCGTGAATGAGCGGGTCCGTCCCATGGTCTTCAGATGAGCGAACATCCAAAAGCGAGATATGCCACCATAATCGGCGCCGCATCTCCGTTTCGAACGGTTTCAGGGCGAAATTTGTGCCATCCCGGTGTAAGCCTAAGCCCTGGGCGAGGCGTAATACGACTGATGTCATAGACCACACAAACTTGCTATCATCTTCTCGTCGCACGCAAACCAGAAATAATACAGCGGCTTGCAGAAGGACTAAGCTTTGTGTATTCAAGAACCCAGCTTTTGCCAGCGCTTGCTCTGTAGCAAACCTGTACCGCTTGACGGCAGTAGTTCGGTCCTCGCCGAACTTGAACAAGCAATCGTCCGATGTCATGCTGACAATGCTGGAAAGATACATGGAAAATATCAATGCCTCTGAGTTTTTGTCCAGGCCATCTGGGTACCGTGCTGCTTCAGCAAACAGGTCTCTGGCAGTCGGTCGGTGTACAATGGTGATCAAAGGAGCCACATTTTCCCGATACGTTTCCCATAGTATTGGGACCTTGGAGGCGGGGGGATGAAACTCTTGAAGAGACTTTGAAAGCGAATAGAATCCAAAGACGAACCCGTCATGTAAACCCGAGTGAGAAGATTCTGGTGAGGGTGTATCATCTTCCCCCGACGAGGAATGATCAAGAATATCTTGCAGCTCCTCGATCTAAAACATATTAGTATAAAGTACGCTGGGTAGCAAAAAAATGGGCGAGATATACCTCGTCCCCTAGACTAGTCCAGAGCCGATTGCTGACATATCGGCTCCGGCCTTCATCAATAACCAACCGCCCAAATTCATTCTCAAACTTATTGGGAGCAAGTTTCGTCGGGTCGGATTCTTCAAACGGGCAGACGGGTCTGTCAACCGCCTGGTTCTGTGGCTCAGTCGAAACAGACGTTGGCACTGTCGGTTCTCTCCGACCGGCCGAAGATCCAGGCGTATATGACAGCGCCTTAGCCGAGGTCGATGCACCCTCTGTATTACCGCTGCCCCTAAGATGGTCAATAACACCCTCCAAACGACGCA
The DNA here is from genome assembly GCA_002116305.1 of Penicillium italicum. Classification (NCBI taxonomy): domain Eukaryota; kingdom Fungi; phylum Ascomycota; class Eurotiomycetes; order Eurotiales; family Aspergillaceae; genus Penicillium; species Penicillium italicum. Next base: position 9,231 of record KZ108075.1, on the reverse strand, counting down.
ACCGCGAAAGCAGCTCTGCGTCCGGTGGGCGTTTCGATTTCCGCGGTGCGCGACCAGGAGGGGGAAAGATGCAGTCGATGCCGGCTTTGGTACAATTCGAACACGGAGACCTCTTGTTGCACCGGACTTTCCTGCGGCGGCAGGTAACACAGCTGCGAGAGGTTGAGCTCAGGGTTTCTGCAGCCGCGTGGCGGGGAAAGGTGGCGGTCAGGTTCGTAGGTAGTGGAGTATTTGAAGGATCATCATTGACGGGAAAGGGATTCAGCTCCTCTGGGGATGCTGAAGGGAACGGCATAATACTGAGGTAAGGAAATCGGGTCTCGCTTCCCACATTCTTTGCAGCCTAGTAGTTAGTGATCCGAGTAAGAAATTACTTGCAAGAATTTGAAAATTGTCATCTCATTTGCATTAACCTTGAAAAGTACCTATGTATGACTCAGCGCCGGGTCTGGCCTTGTGGCCGAGGTGGAGACGCTATCCCGTTTAGGCAAAAGGCCATTATCTCCGTTCAAGTCTAGAGCTCATACACATGATGAAACCCCTAACTATTGAGGATGTGAGTCCTTGAGTGGACATGACTCTCCTATATCGCCCGTTAGCTAGTATACAGACAACACCATCAGACAACCCACCTTATAGTGATACTTATCCTTGCACTTTAGCACTTCAAGGTGGATATTCTGCCGCTTATCCCCATCCTTGCGGACAGCAGTAACATCAATAGAAAGGCCGGACATGTCAATCCAACGAGGATCAATCTATTCAAAGTGTCTGTCTCCAGTTTGACGACATAATTGAGATGAGCCTTGAGCATATACGTACCGCCGCCGCCGCTGGGAAGGTTGAATTGATGCTCGGTCATGTTATACCTAGTAGTCTGCCAAGAAATGGATCGTTGCCTCCGATATCTACACTTCTAGATCGTTGTCTCATGGAAATTGTCTATGCAGCTGGTTAGGTGGTTTGATTCGCCTTGGAGTTGGCGTTCTATCGTCTTAGTTCCACCACAAGCAAGAAAGTCCCTCGCAGTATCTTCTTGTTTCACCTGTATGCGCAAATTACAGCACCATTAACTATAGGGGTAGGAAGCCTTCTAACGGGATCACGATCAAGAGATGAAATCACGACTCTTTAGCCGAGACAACTCTACTAACTGGCCCTTATCTTTTTTTGTAACAATTATAGACACCCTGCTAGGAGGTTCCGTCACCCACATGAAAGGGATCACGCATGTGGAAATGTACCTTTTCCTAGACATATGACACCAAAAATGTGCATATATAAGTGTTGAAACTTTTTGATGGTCATGTTGGAGACTTGTATCATAATAATACACCAATGAAGGGTTAAGTGTAAGCTTTAGAGGCATCTTTACTGCATTTACTGTAGATATATATATCGTTTTAGAGGCAGGAGTGGGCGTACATTTAAAAATCAAATTGGAATTGTATAAGAGGGATACCTCAAACTTAGGCTGAAGCTCGAAAAGGGTGGTTTAGATAGAGAAGATAATATAGGTTATACAGAGGCTTTAAAAAAATTTAAAAAAATTTAATGGGAAAAATATGAGTTTGAAACCAATTAACTTCAGAGATAGGAAGATGAAAAAAAAAAGATATGAACCCAACCCGATTTGAACGGATGACCTTGAGGTCTGGAATCTCACGCGCTACCTGTGGCAATTATTAGTATTTGAAAGTTGAAGACGACTGAGATGGTGAAACATACCGCTGCGCCATAGGTCCTATTTGACATAGTTTTTGAAAAAGTGTAGTATTAAGAGCCAGTGAGCCTTGGAATGATCAAAGAATGACAAAAAACCGCCCACTCTCAACCTCGGAACCTTGGAATCGGGTCTAGCTTACATAATGAATGTATTCGCATTTTAAAACCTACACTAAGCTTGATATGGTGCCTCTTAGTAGAGTGCTGGGTATAGTGCTTGGTGTACGGAGCATGATAGAAGTGAGTTGATTTTAATAGCAGTTTACATATAAATCATAGGTAACTGCTGCCTTCTATGTAAGTTCGATGGGAAGTGAGAAGAGGGTGCCGAGGCAGGAGCAGTACCCAATTAAAAAGGCGGTACTAAAAATTCAGGTGGGGATAGGGTTATCCAAAGGGGGGTAACCTCACATCAACACCCAAAAACAAAAAAAAAAGTATGAACCCAACCCGATTTGAACGGATGACCTTGAGGTCTGGAATCTCACGCGCTACCTGTGGCAATTATTAGTATTTAAGAGTTGAAGATGATTGAAATGGTGAAACATACCGCTGCGCCATAGGTCCTATTTGATGTTAATTGTGTCTCACGTATAATACAGGAACAAATAAGCGAAAGAGAACCTCTTTTGATCAAGTTTGTATCATTTCGAAGGACGCATTGGTGTTGATATATGAAGTTGTGATCTACATGTACCGCATTGAATATGGCTCCGACTGCCAAGGTTGTATCAGGTCATTATATTGGGAAGTAGGTACGTATGTCAAACATTAGCACTTAAACTTGAAAGTTATGCGATACCCCATTTGTTGCCTTCTAACAAGCATTCTACGGCGATGACTTCCCGGGATCGATCGAACAATAGGTACATTGGCACGTTGTCTCCTGTCCTCATACCGCGTCGCCGAAGATATCCCGAAGACTCACTACGGCTCACTCACATCAGAAGCCAACATAATCTCCAACTGGCAGTTTCCAAAACTATCGCAAACCGCCTTGCAATGTACGGGCTAGGCACGAGAGTAATAAACAAGGCAAAAATCGAACACTGCCTTCCCATCGACTACGACTGAGTATCTTGAGAAGAGCTGTTGAGCAGTCCACTAATAGTCTCTGATGCAACAATTTCGAAGACTATCCGGCTGCGACCTGTCAGCGGTTCACCTCACTGGATATTCTCGAAGGTTAACCTGAATAAAGACCGCATCCATGTTCTTTACATCCGTTCATTCATTCTCAAAGCACACGAGCTACGAGACATTATTATGAGCTTTCACGAGAGTGGAATCGAGACAAGAACCACTTTGTCATGGCTGGATTGCATCAATCTTATGCAGATAGTGCAGAGAGTGTACGTTCGATATGTTGGTCAAACGTGTCAGTCGGGGGCGGTGCGCTTCAGGGGAGATCTATAAAGAATTGTCCGGATATTCCTACAGAGTTCTTGTTTGTTTGACAATAGGATCGATTTCTCATGGTCAGATTTGCCGTCGATGAGCCGGGCTCTCCCCGACGAAGACAACAAGCCTGGACTCTGTGACATCTGAACACTCCAGAACTGTGTAGTCACATGAATCGCAGGAGAAAAGATGACAGATTCTTTTGGGCGAATAATCTCAAGAAAGGCACGTATCTCTTAGCTGATGCCAGCGTGAGTGCCATTCTGGGGTCCGATGCTACCTTGACCTCACAAGAGCGTTTGACAAGGCATAAATTATCCATAGGGGGAGTAGGAAGGCCATGAAAACGCCAGAAACTATGGCAAGTACCCATGAAAATGAACAAGGCTATTACCGTCTCGGACGGTCTGCAGGTTCCCACTGACGGTGAGTTTGCTCCATCGAGCATTTAACGATTTTTGGAGGACCTTTCATCCAAGTCGTCTGGAGGAATAAACTATCAAGAGGCCGTGGGATTAGCAACCAGTGAGCTTTCAATAGCTCTTTTGCCATCACAATTGGTCGACTTGCTGAGAGATGACCTAGCACTCAAAACGGGATTGATTTATTGGACGACTACCAGAGAATATCACAGGAGAAAAAAGACGTCAAATTTGTCGGAACTGAAATTGAGGTTTCTTGTGATCTCATGTCTTGAAAATGATTCTTGACGAGCTACTTCGGCTGGGCTTCGGCTAGACTTGCATGATCAATGAAGAACACCGGCTTTGCGTCGAAGTCCTTGGATACCTAGATCTGAACGGAACCCTTCTCGTCCCTAGCAATGATCTCCAATGTTCTGTTACGTGTTGCAGCAATCCCCATCATCTACTTTGTACATCTACGTCTGAGAATGGGTAGATCCTCCTTAGACCCGACTGATCAACAGCGAATCATGGCTGATTTCCAGGCGTAATCTGCACGGCTTGAAGCTGGCCAATCATGGAAGACTGAAGAAGTTAAGCCTTTTTGTGTGCACTGGTCGCCCGAAGAAATCCCGAGCCCGAGCCTCAATTGCGATCGGCGGATCTTGACAGAAATCTGACAGTACGAAATGTATGGTATGAAATGACAGGTGTAAATTTCTCTAACTAACTAAAATGACAAAAATCCCCTATTTATGCAATCTGTGTGGGATCTAGAGCTGACTAATCTTGTACTTTTGTTATGGGATAGCCGAGTCACCGAGGTTATATGTGGTTTATACCATGTATGGTAACCTGGTATTTTGACACACCCCCCAGTTTTTGAAGCTTTTCAAAGCTCTTAAGAACTACCTGCTACCACTATTTAGGTAGTATATTAACCTCTGTTTTCTTGGTTAATACGCTCGCTTATCTCTCTTATTCTAAGTAGCTCTCGAAATATATACTACTTTTGCTTCGGAAGCGCCTTAGTAAGTCTATCTACCGGTATTACTACTATTAGTACCTAGTTAATAGTGACTCGACCCTCGCTAACTTCCTATTTTATCTAGTACCGATTAATATCTATATACTGAAGCTTTATATAAATACCTACCCCTTCCTTTATAAGTAAGTTAATAGTTTACTAGTTATTATATATAATAGAGAGCTAGTGATCTAGTTAGAAACCTAATAAATTTAGTACTTAGCGCTACTACTATATAGTTTTTCCTACCTCTACTAAGGTAAGAAGCTCTATTTTAGTAGTCGATATCGTAATTGTCTTTTATTTCGTCGCTTTCTAGTCTATTAGGCCTCTATAGAGCTTATAGAGGTAGCCTTCCGAACTCTTCCGATTGCGGTTATTACTAAATAAAGTATTACTTATAAATTTAATCGATTTTATAATAAGTAATAAGCCTTAGTTTATAGTATAGTATAGCTCTTTAGTACTATACTTAATAGCCTAAAACCTAGTTTTATATAGGTATTAGATAACTCGGTTAACTATATCGATATACTTAGGACTAGGGTTTATAAGGAATTCCGCTACTTTAGAGGTTACTTTAGCGGTATTTAGTCTTAAAATAGTAGTAGTATACTATACTAAGCCTACCTTAGCTTAGAACCTATAGATTTAGCTTAGTGTAGCCACTCCTTTATAGGGTACTAAGGGTTTAATTCCTAGCGGAGAGCTAACTTTCTCCTAGTAGTAATAAGGTTATATTTAATCGCTATATTCTTAATATAGCTATCTTAGTATAGCTATAGCTTCTTCTAATCTCTATCTCTAAGAATACGGATATTAAGAAACTAACTAGTATCTAATTTATATAGTTCCTATTCCTTCTTTAGATCTTAGTCTAACTATATAGCTTATTAAGCGTAGTTAGGGTAGTTTATAATAATAATATTATTAACGTAAAAGAAGATAATAATACCTTTTATAATAAATATATAGGTATCTTCTAGTATTAGGGTAAGGCCTAGTTTAACTAGTACTTAGGTTACTTCTTACTACTATAGTCGTAGTAATATACGTAAGCTATATAGTGCTTTATATAGTAGCTAGTAATACCCCTCCCTTTTAAAGCTAGGTAGGTACTTAGTATATACTTCGTTTTATAGGATAGAATTTAGGAATACCGTTACTATATCCTACTATCTTATATTAAGGTTAAAGGCTACTACTAGTATAAAAATAGCCCTTACTATCTTTACTACTAGTATAGTAGCTCTCTTCTCTTTAGTAAATAACTATTAGAGGTTACCTTATACGTAAATTTATATCTTAAACTTCTTAAGTACGCTATCGGTATTAAATTTATATATAAATACCTACTTTAGGGGTAGTACCTAGGTACCCTTTATATTCGGAGTTAGAACCTTAGAGAATATCTCTTTCTTAGTTAATATCTATACCTTAAAACTAGCTACCGCTATAAATTCCTTACTAAACTAATAACGTTTTATCTATACCTAGTTATCTAGTAGTAGTAGTAGGTTATCTCTATAGAGCTTCTTTATAATATCGAAGCGCTTATTTATACTAGTTATAAAGGTATATAGTAAGCTTAGTAGTTTATCTTTATTATCGATTGTGAGATATATAGTAAAGTTAGGATTAGTCCTTAGCTTCCTACTTCTTATACCGGTAACGATATTCGACATATTCGACGTATTAATACTTACTAAGATATCTCTTAGTATATAATATTAGGATAATAGCTCTAGTATTAGTAAGTATATTATTTCTTACTAAAGCTATCTTTTAATCTTACCTTCTTTATTATTATCCTTTTCTTTATCTATCTCTACCCCCTTAGTTTTAACTAACGGTATTATAGAGATCGGATCTAGTAACGACGATAGGGTTTCTTAGGGTGCTTAGTTTGATAGAAATAATAAAATCGATAGGTTTAGAGATAATATTAATAGTTTTTGTCACGACGTCTTACTAGAAGGGTCGCAGGACCCGGTATATAGAACTATACCACCGAGAGACCGGAGGTGGAGAGTCATATGACCTCGCTTACCCGAGCACAACTATACTAGTAGGACTCGGAGCAATGTTAGAAGGCTCAGAGTTCAGTTTGAATATATGCAGTACTAGTGTCAATGCTTCGCAGTAGTATTTATATTATATAATACTCCTTTCACTCTAATCAATTAAATAAAGACCTATCCATAGGAGGGTCTTCACATTCTAAACTCTCTACATCTTTCGATCGGACTGTTAGGGGTAATAATGGTACCGGCACACCGAACCTATATAGTAACCGAGTAAGGCTGAGGACTCGACGACGATATCATAGAAGACAACTTCGATTCGAAGGACTAGATAACCCTAAGAAGGGATATAGGAGAGAGTAGGGAGGCCTAGTAAGGATTACTAGAGGGTAAAGTAACCCTACGAAGCCTACTAGGCCCGCTATAGAAGCTTTATCTACTAGCGTAGTCTAAAGGATAGTACCTTCGATATAAGAAGAAGACGAACTCGAGGCTATAAGAGCCTAAGTATACCGCCTTACTAAGCTTATAGAGTTAATAGAGAGACAATCCTAAATAAAGGAGCGTATCGCGAAGATTACTGTAATAACGGTAATACTAGCCCACTCTATACTAAGAAGGACCCTACTAAGGGGCCTCTCCGCAAGCGATACTAAAGATAATAATAGAATAATAGTTAACGTACCGTTAGGATACCGGGTTATAGGTACGAAGTATCCTACCTACCTATCTAGTATTAGTAAGTACTCTAGGAAGTCATTCTAAGAGTATAAGATCTAGTAAGCCTAGCTTAATAACTACTTCCGATAATACCCTTACTACTTCGTAAATAATATTATAAAGATTAGCTAAGGCTTCGAAGTACTATAAGGAGATATAATAATAGTATAGGAATCCTATATAATATAGGAAGGAGTACCTAAAATATACTCGGAGTTTACCTACTTTATATAAAATATAGTAGATAACCCTTAAGTTATCTACTAAGAAGCCAAAGAGTAATAGTATAGATATATATAGAGGCTAAGAGAATCGGTTATAACGTACTCTCTCTACCTAGACTAGATAGCTAAGAATATACGTATTCCCCCTACTAAGGAAGCCTATAAGGACCGCTTAATTATAGGGGTACGCCTAGAACTAAAAGTCGAAGAGCGATACCGAGTAGAAGTAGATCTAGACTATACTTATAGTAACCTATTAACGTAGTATCAGTCCCTTAAATCTAATATCTAATCCGTAAAGAAGGCTTAACTAGGTTCGAAGTAAGAGCACTCTAAGCTAGAGAGGATAGAGAAGCCTACCTACTACGTAAAGCGATAGTACTCGAAGATATAGGACTCGGATAAAAAGGTACCTAAGAAGATAGGGAAGCTAGAATACTTAAATACTAAGTTTAAAGGGGATAGGAAACCCCTACCTAATTATAATTACTATAATAGACTAGGTTATAAGAAAGATACCTATTATAGTCTTTATAGTAGACCTAGTAAGCTAAACTAGCTAGGAAGTAGTATAGATAAGATAAAAAAATAGAGATCCTAATACTTTAAGCTACGGCTGTGTTAGGAGTTATTATATCTAAAACGTATACCCTAAAAGCCCTTATAAGCGAGGTACTTATAGGTATCGGACTAGAGAATATCGCTATCTATACCCTTATAGATTACGGAGTAGAAAGATCTTTTATTAGCTAAAGATAGATAAAAGAATATCTAAAAGACTCCTAATACCTACTATAAATAGTTAAGGCCGTTAATAGGTAAGAGATTAAGTCCTATAGGGTAAGAGAAGTAAAACTTAGTATAGTAGATAGTATAGGGAAGATAAGAAGTTATACCCTTATAATAGAAGTAGTAGATATATAAGGATATAACTTAATCCTAGGATTCGACTAGTTAACTAGCGTAAACCCTATTATAGATTAGAAAGTAGCTTTATAGAGGTACCGTAGTAACTACTAAGGAGTAGAGATAGAGAAGATCATAGCCTAAGAGTACGCCTAAGAGCTCCTTAAGGGTTTATAATATACCCTTACCTACCTCCGGTTAGAAGTAAAGGATACTATACGACTAGTAGCTATATAAATAGATAGCCTACTAGAAGAATACGCGGACTTTATAGATATATTCGACCTAGTAGAAGTAGGAATAGTAGTATTATACTCTAATATAGATTATATAATTCATCTTAAGAAGGATATATAACCTCTATAGAAAGCTATATACCTACTTTTATAAGAGTAACTATAAGTACTAAAGGAATATCTAGTAATAGCCCTATAAAAGGGGTAGATATAGCCTTTAAAAAGCTTAATAGGAGTAATAATACTATTTATACTAAAGAAAGATAGAGGCCTTTATCTATATATTAACTACTAAGGTCTAAATAAGATCACTATTAAGAATAGATATCTACTACTATTAATAAGAGAATTATTAGATTATCTCTTCTTAGGAGTAGTAATATTTATATAGCTAGACCTAATAGATATATACTATCGGCTTTATATAAAGTAAGGAGATAAGTAGAAGACCACCTTTTATATAAGGTATAGACTCTACGAATATAGAGTTATACTATTTAGCCTTTCTAATACGCTAATAACGTTCTAGAGCTATATTAATAGAGCCCTTACGGACTTTATCAA